>OZ038426.1:3748779-4348779 GCA_964036235.1 Heterorhabditis bacteriophora
CACAATAATTTCACTAATAAGGAGAGGAACACTGAGAATATACCAGGAGGATTATTTTAGTTCGAATAGATCCCATATGAAATATTGGAAAAATTTGTTGTTTTTTTTCATATATAAAAGTGGGAATTATTGTCTAGTCAAGGTGTAACTGAGAGATGTTTTTTCTCAGTAGATTTTTGGTGAAAGTTAAGCCTGGGAGTATAGAAATTTTGTTTTAACTTAAATTAGAGTGTATGAATGTAATTCATGATGATATTATACGATATTCCATCTGCATTTATATATTTATATTTATAGATCACTGATTGCAGAATCGCATTGCCGAAGACGTCAACGTTCCTCCAGT
This sequence comes from Heterorhabditis bacteriophora, assembly GCA_964036235.1. Lineage (NCBI taxonomy): Eukaryota > Metazoa > Nematoda > Chromadorea > Rhabditida > Heterorhabditidae > Heterorhabditis > Heterorhabditis bacteriophora. The sequence continues at coordinate 3,749,126 of OZ038426.1, forward strand.
GTTCAGCCCGATAGTTAACCCCACCAAAGATCACGCATTTTCTTCTCAGGATTAGTATATTAAGTAGATATAGATTAGGAAGCTAATCAGGATCGCCGCTCGAGTTGTCGACATCTCGAAATCGGTTTGCTCAAATTTGAAGGGATCATGTATGGTTAGTCAGTTCGTTGGAATTGACATTTTGAATGGTAATAACTTTAAAAAGCAGGCCTAACGATACAAATCCCTCATGCTATGCACATTCTAGGTGGCAGATGAACACTGTTTTTGCATAATGATAGCGCTAAGCGATTTTTTCATACTAGAGTTCAAGCCATCCATTGTGCTTACAATGACAACATCTTCCTCTCGTCGAGATCTCGCCGCTCGAAACGACTGTTAGTGATCACACAACCATGCATCTTACCTCATGGACCACTGTGTGGTCCATCTTTTAACCCTCCTCTAATCGAATCAATAGTTCTATTTTTAAGAAAAGGTATAAAATGAGAAAAAAGATTCGCCGGAGCTGGTGCTCTACTTCTTTTAAATTTTGTCGCAGTCAGTAATTTCTGATGTATGTTGTTGGTAGCGTAGTAAATCCGTCCGCGGAGTCTGGCCTTGAGTTGTTCTGTTTACATTTGTTGAATAAATAGTTTAGTATACGTGTCTAGGGCGACGGAGGGTTTGCTTCAATTGTCTTTAGTCAACATTTCCTTTTACTAAGAAGCAAGTGTATAGAGTCCGCAAAATTTTGGTCGATAATTCCGAGGGGTACTTACTTTGCTTTTACATTAGTTAGCACATAAAACTGATTTCTAGATCTCACAGTTCGGATTTATGATTTTCTTTAGATAACACAATCAGTAGATAAAATGTTTATGTGAAATGTTATATCGTATATAAGTTTGAAATTTTTAGATATTTCACCATATACAGCATGACGTTCACAATACAAATATATAGTCCTGAATCTTTACCTGTTTTGTTATTATATTTGTTTTGCAAATATATATGGATAGAAATGCAGCAGATTACATAAATTGTTGGACATAAATACGTTTACCACATAATATAATTGATAATTAGAAAAGAATGGGAAGAGACTGGCTAAAGCCCTGTGCTACTGTTTAGTATAGTTTTAACTGCACCAAACAGATGAATTATCTAAGCGTCAAACAAACGTACAAAATAGGGAAAAAAACTTATTTCTTACCAAGCGTAACTAAAAAAGGAATACGAATAAGACGGTGAGGAATTCAAAAACAAAGAAATCATAGAAAACCCAAACCATAACGACTAGGAAATATATATAGAATTAGTATTTACATTTGTGCTACTTATTAAAAAATAGAAATCATGCTGACTATAGATTAATATTTTAAAATACAATATATTTCTTCATATCCACTTCAGTCCAGGAATTGATGCAAAATGCCATTTCATTTTAGACTTAAAGTAAAAGTAGATGATATCGATGAATTATACTTAATTATTTTCGAAATTAATTGACTCGGACTCAATTTATTCTCAATTTATACAAAGGCACACCATGTATCTACTAGCATAATATTTAAAGTTAAACTATAACAGCATAAAAATAACTAAATATTTGTTCTTATAACTGGTTTTTTAAAAACAATTTTATATTTGTAAAATATGAAGACAAAAAGTTATTTGTATATAAAACATGTTTATTACTGTACTTACATATTAACAGCTAAATCCCTGAACTGATCTCCTATTAAATTCCGTTTTTTCTGTCCTCTCAAAAGGTCCAGTCATTAGTTTGTTATTCCTTTATAGATTTGTTTATTAATTAGTAGAAACAGAAAATCAAAGGAATCTGTTAAGTAATTTATTGAGCAGATCAGATTTCATGTCTTTACTATTTTGATCATGACTTAAGTAAGATTAATAATCATAATTATAGCTTAAATATTTAAGTATCGCAGAAATTCGTGTTCGGACGAGATGACTTGTGCCCAATCTATTATAAGAAAAATTGGAATGAGTTATTGTTGTACGTAATATCTCGATTTAGAGTTGGTTAAGAGTACAGTAGTGATATGAGAGTAAAAGGAGAATCATATCAAGTAGTAAAATTATAGTTTGGTGTTATGAAATAGGTTATATCTTAATAAACAATAACATTCCTCTGGTGTTGAGAAATATGTGCAGTACTTAAATCTCAGTTAATAACCTTAAATCTGGTTGGTTTACTCATATATTTACTTTTTTCTTTGTTGATTTCATCTCATCATTACTCAAATATCAGACAGTAGGAATTTACATAGTACAGAATATATTATAGCGAATTTAAATGCTTTCTTCATCGTACTAACGAGCCATTATTATACTCACAATTAATCATGGTAACCTCCTGAACTTTCCAATTTTGTTTCAAGAATTCCCAATAATTGTTTTTGGTTTAAATTCACCACTTCATTATCCATTCCATCTATCGGATTGTATCTACTGTTTCTATAGAGGCACTAGTTCGCATTTTTACATCGTAAATCCAAAGTATCAGCCTTGATTAGTTTCAGGCACCGTTCGTTTTAAGGTGATTATATTATTCTAGCATAATAACACTATTTATTAGATTTTATGGTGTGTTAGTATATCTCAAAGCATGTAAATGTATTTCGTTTGCAAATAATACGAATCAGATAAACTATACAAAATAACCAGAAATATACATCTCGTCAGTTAGTTCACATCCCAGTTTGGCACTTAAGTACAAAAAAAAACACTTTTCAAAACCGAAGTTCAGATATTCCTTTGTTTTCCACTTTAGTATTTTATAATTATATTATTAACGAAAAATACAGAATGGCATACTATGCAGTATAGATATAACATCAGATTTTTCGTCGTCTGGGCTCTGGCCACGGTTTTGGAGGCGGAGCGAACACTATTCTTCGCATGGCCGTAATGCAGACGTATTAACGTGGAATATATGATTAACTAAATTTACTATTGCAGTTAATACTCAGTTTGTTAGTAATTACTCATAGTCGTTATGGCATTTGTTTCTTGGTATTTTTTAAAATTGGATACCGAGGTAGTTGGGATATTTTAATAATTTAAAGGAAATTGTAGTGTTGGAAGCTCTTCAGGTAGAACAGTTTCGTCATTCCCTTCGAGTTTTCATGTGACAGATTGTGTAAACTTCTTGTTTATATTTTTTGTACTAGAAATGTCGAATGATTGGGGAAATGGGTGGGATGACAATGGGGCTCAGTGGGCCGGGAGCCAACATGGAGTAACACAACATGGAGGAAATCAAGGATATGGGTAAGACTTAGCCGAAATATTGGTCATATTTTAGGTCTTCGTAAATTCTTCCGAATTGTTTTTTTTTAGTTCATAACTTGTGTTCATTTGTTTTATATCAGAGGCTATAGTCACGGAAATGGAGCAAATTATTATCAACAGTACCAACCAAACTATGGGAACCCACAACAAGGAGATCAATTTGGACAAGGCGCAGCACCCCCTAACACAAATGGTTTAAAACAGATCTACCACTATTATTTTTGTTTTATCTTATGGAATATTATAGCTATTAGAATAATAATATTTAGAACATTATTGTTTGGTTATTCATTTTAGGGTTTGGCTTCCAATCTGCACAGCAGTTTATGTCGGATCCAATGATGAAGGCTGCTCAACAATTTGGTGGACAATTTGCTGAACAACAGAAAGAAAAGGTTAGTTCATGCGTAAAATTTTTGCTTTCTAGAGTTACTTATTGATTTCAGATAACAAAATATCTAAACGCTTTTAATTTGAAATACTACTTCGCAGTTGACAATTCTTATGTTGGAAAGAAACTAGGGATACTTCTTTTTCCATTCTTCCACAGGGTAAGTTTTGCATCCAGAGATAATTTCCACAATCAGTTTTCTACAAATTTATCAGGCTACGATATTAATCTTTATAGCAAAAGCTATCTTTGGACATTAAAGCTTACTTAGTTTTAAAAATAAATACTCATTAATGAGTGGATCTTTAAAGTCCGCCTAATCATTAAATGTGGTTTCTGAATGTTATATTTACTCTTATTTTAGTTATTCTAGTAAGTTTTGTTTATAGGACTGGTCTTTAAAATACAATGGATCAGAAGACCCAGCTCCTGCTCGGGATGACATAAATGCACCTGATCTCTACATTCCAGTTATGGCATTTATAACGTATTTAATTATCTCTGGTTTTGTTCTGGGAACACAAGGAAGGTAAATAATTTCATAGGATGTTAAAACTTTATTATCATTTATTACAGAAGGAATTTTCTAGATTTTCTCCAGAAATACTTGGTATTCTAACTAGTAATGCCTTTATATGGGTTATCATCGAAAATGTCATAATTTTTATCAGCAAGTATATAATGAACATATCACAGGTTAGTGCAACAAATTTAAACCAATAAATTGTTGTACTTATCTTTTGAGAATGAGGACTATGTGATATACACTATAAGTTATATTGTATAGATGTAGCGAGGACATGAAAATATCAGAGCTAATTTTCCAATTCACGTAAAACATCCATATCTCTAGTTAAAAAAATTTCAGACTATGTCAATATGGCATTCGCTTGCATACAGTACATATAAATTTGTGGGGTTAGTTTTATTTTATTTTATCTATAGTACATTTCTTGGAAGATTTACACTCAAATTTTTAGAAACTAGTTTAATGGACATTTGTTCATTTATACTCCCTTTTATTTAGAATGATTGTTTGTCTATTGATGTATATGATGGGAGGAAAGACATTTTATTATTGCACTCTGGCATATACAGCATTAACTCTGGTGTTTTTCCTCGTAAGTAAATCAATATAGTTTTTTAAGATCTATTTTATTCTTTGCATATTTAGCTTTGTTTGAAATTGATATTTAGAATTTATGTTCATTAAATATTATTACTTTTTAATTAGCTGTAACGCTATTTCTATAGGTATAATACCGATGATTATAGCTTAGAACAGTGAAGAATTTTATCTTCGATACGAATCACTTTGGAGGGGAAGATGGTAGAAAACGAAAGTTAATTCTGATTGTGTTCATATTAGTTTCACAACCTTTGATTATGTGGTGGCTAACAAGGTATGTTAATCTTGGTTTTAACTATTTTATGTTGCCAAAGTAAGTATTTTTCAAATTATTTTGTTTTCTACCTATTAAAGGTTAATCATCTTTAAAAATATGTGGTAGTATTACAGAACTGTCATAGTTGCAATATTACAATTGCAGCTAGTAATATGAAACTTTTGAGTGGTTTACTCATTATGCTTACACTTATTTCTCCTACTAGTTTAGTTTCAAAATTAATCAAATATCAGGAATAGGTTTTCTTTCTTAAAACTATTGTTAGTTTTTTTGAAGTATATGTATAATACTTAAGCATTTTTACAGTGGTGCAACTAATTTTGAATACGGGAAGTTTGATTTTGCCCAAATGGCGATGAGTAAGATGGGAATGGGCGGTAAAGCAGGTCAAGTGCCATTGACAGCCGATGGAGATGTAGATTATGAAGCTTTGTTGAAAATGCCGAAGTAAACTAAGTGAATACTGAAATTGGATCAACTGTGCTATTAGTTTGTTTTAGCTTAATAGTTTGCTGGCTTTCTTTTTCAGACAGTATTCCCTAACAATTAGGCCGAGCTAGGCTGTTCTCTTACTTGTATATTTGTTGCCTTAATTATTGTTCCTTATTTTTATGTCCTGGTGTAACTAGCTCTAAGTTAATTTAATTCTCAATATTTCATACAGTAAGTTATATAATATTCATTACTCATATTAAATATAATTGTGGTAAATCCAAATGGACCCAACATTCTCTACATAATTTTTCGAAACATTGCTTATATATGGACTATTTTAAAAGGAGTTGATCTAGATGGCAGGCTGGTCGCGTGTGTTGTACCATGTTATGGAGGGGTTCTGCCTTCTTTTGCCCATTCACTCCGAGCAAATTGGATAATTTTTATCGGTTCTAGCAGCGCTGTCTGCAATATAGCCCCCTGGAATTGATTCCAAGATCCTGGTTCTTTTTTATAATTTTTCGCATCATTGTCTGATATGTCTTCATATTGATTGTGACGTTTTTATTTCTAGTTGGTGAATTGCGCTTTCTTCCACAAATATTGATAACATTTAGGAATTATAAAATGTAAAATCTGTTAACACGTCCACTTAATGGCTTCTAGAGAATCAAGTGTTTAATGCGCAATACAGTCAGTGTTAAGTTCCATATACTATAATAATTTATTCTTATCTTAACCAAAGTATCTTTGAACCAAGCTTTAAATACTTCACATTCTAAAGCATATTGGAGTCAACTTAGTCTCGATTACTATTACTAATTATTCTTTGAACGGTGAGAGCTGAGTTGCTTCAATCATAAAATATATTAGACACTGAACGTGATGTACATAAGATGGTAGTTTTCACAACTGATTAACTTAAGTAGTTTGATGTAAATATACAACCCACTCTTAAAATCTTCCAAGAAGAGTTTTGTACTTTTGCTTTTCAAAGAATTTAGTTTACAACTTGTTGTTTCAATGTAATTTCAATATTTATATTTTCTCAATTAATATTACTATTTAATATTCATTTTTGTCATAGTAGCTAGATACTACATTAGCTTGGTGGTTGGAATTTATTAATAGATAATAGGCATAAAACCCATTTGTTTACACAACGTTATAAACAGCTAATTTGTACTAAATTTCTTTAAACAGTTCCGACGTGATCTTCATTAACACAGCTACTTGTTTTTCGACTTCGATTTCATTTTCTAGATGGATTTGATCCCATAAGCTTCAAATGAAGACATCATTTCCTAAATTTTTTGTTTTTGACTTTCTCTTTCAATATATTTATTCATGTTAATATTGCTGCCAGGAATCAGGAATCAATGTAATATGTATGATTATGTTAAACCAGAAAAAAATCTACAGGAAATATGGATACATTGGGGAAAAAACATACGGTTATTTTCTACAAACTTCTCTTACTGATGCATGAAAGTGACAATTAATTGTTAAGAATGGTGAATATGAATAAGAACCTGCAAATCTTTAAAATATTACTAGACTTTCCGGTTCCTTCAAGTCTTTTAGAACGTAAGTTGCTAATCATTATTGTTGAAGATCTTTTTAAGTAGAAAAATGCCCGTAAAAGTATTTTTTAATTTGCTTGAACACAGCAACATCTAATATCCTTTCTTTGCTGTTTTCTTGCATGGCCATTTGGATTTTACACAGCATTCAGCCAAACAGTTGAGTCCATTCAGCACTTGAACTGAAATAGATATAACCTATAATAAACACTAGAATAAACTTCTACTGCAAAGATAGTAATTAGTGGTCTATTTGATGCAGGGATATATTCCTATTTTTTGATAATAATAATACTCTCATCCTAAGTGGGAAGAGAGCTAAGTAAGCATAACAACAAATGATTTCAAGCACTAACTATGAATAGTGTCAACACATCATTATAATAACAATGATTATAAACATCCACAAGTAGCATTCTTTAAATTCCTAATGATTAATTAACGGAAGTATCACCATGTTTGAAATTTTCCATTTTAGACATTTATTTCACTATTTAATAGATCATTATATAATTGTTTCTCATGCTTCGTCAATATTTTATAAGTATAGCTATTGTGGTGAGAACTTAGTAATAATTTTCATTAACTATCCAGTTTCTATGAATTTAGACTTTTGAAAAAAGTTGTTCTATACTAAAATTATAAGAAGTCCAATGCAATGGAGATGAAATTTGGTGGCAGAGTTTTTTTGAAGATATTCTATGATGACATGTGAGGTATGAGGACACGCACTCATATTGTTTAAGAAGTCCTTAAAAGATAAGACTTTTGCTAAATCAATGTTTACTATTCCTAATTAAATTTTTTTAGTAACTAAACTAGTGCTATAAATCCATCTAATAAAGTAATTTATTGTTACAATCTTTAATTTTGATCTAATTCCCTCATCTATTTTTCCAAATGTTTTTTTATCCGATATTGTTTATAGACTTACTTTTATAACACGAAATATATTTAATCACTAAGATTTTAAAATTCCAACATGTTTTATAACATGCCCAAAATTCGATCATGATCAATTAGTTACTTCATGAACTATCCAAATAATCAATATAACATGGGAAAGTTGATAATATCTTTTAATCTCTTACATCCTTTGGTTGTATTCAAGTTGTCGATGTCGTTACCATTAACTCTAAGCATGTGGGTAACCAAATAACTCTTGTGCATTATTTGATTTGCTCAAGCTAAAATCTTGGAAAAAAAAGCGTTAATATGAAAAAGGATTATATATGTGGGTTAAGATTTCAAATCTCTATTCACCCTTGAATATTCTTTGCTAAATGTCGTATTACGGTTGCTATTATATACTGCTGACTTTCAGTTAAAACATTGTTAGTCTACAATGCGTATTTCATTCAACACTTAAAATAGCGTAGATCAAGATATTTTCGTCTACTGTATATTGCTAATTCAAGATTATTTATTTTTAATATCACATTTAATAATATGTAGATGGTGAAAACATATTTCATCCTCTAAGATTGAAAATCAACTTAACATAAAATAGTAAAAACAAATAAGCTATTATATTTGCATGCACATAACATTCAGTCACAACACGCATCCACAGCGAAGAATATAGTCTCAGACAGCCAAGGATTTCGACATATCAACATTCTGTCACATAGTAGCGAAACCATAATCCTTTGTTGTCATCACCGACAATGGCTGGCCGCTCTACAGCACCAGTGTTATTCACTGCGCCGTATCTCAAATGGGTTTACTTCAATAACCGGCTACAGTTTATTGCTGGTCAGTAAAACTGTGATAGTGTAGTTTTACCATATTTATGTTATTGTTTCAAATTATGCAATGGGTATAAGTGACAAAACATTAAATACGCTCATTTCTTGTACATTAAAATAAATAATTAATGCATTATATGTAGAGTCACTCATGTTAAAAAACATTACAAATAGAACAATGCATATTTAGGGATATAGCCTGCTAAATATCTGCACAAACAGCACAAAAGTAATTTTGCACATCAAGTTCTTTCTCAATATCCTTCATGCATTATATGCGTCAACTGTTTGCAGTTGTAACTACCATATCTTCATCATTCTCAATGCATGGTTTTCTAACGACATGATATCTCTTACTTCTTTATTTTAACTAATAATTTCTTTGTTATTACTTATAAATGAAGCTCAATTTTTTGTTTTTCATCTAGTAAGTAACAAAATATATAACAGCTATTAAATTACATATACTATAAATTTCCAAAATCTTCTCCGTAACTGTCGCCATGGTTAAGTTTAAAATAAATATTAAATTTACCTCCTAGGCTTTAAAATGATTACTTAGTGCTATAATTTCAAAATATATTTACGTCAAGATTTATAAGCATAATCCCTATTAAATGTTATCTCAATAGTCATTTATAATTAATAAAACCTAAAGTTGATAAGTTTTTTTTTGAAAATTCATGAAATGAATAAATTTATCATCTATCAGTTATTAATTAATTTTATATAATTGCCGGTTTTTAAGTTTTAGATCAATTACCTCTTGCTCCACTATACCCTAGGGAGTCTATATTTTAATACTCTATTAATTAAGTAGGGTACATCGTTTTAAAAATTGACAACTTGAATAAGTTATATAGTAAGAAGCTCTTAAACAAATTAATACAAACAAAGTACTATTAGCTATTATTTAATACCCTACAATATGACTACTAAATGTTCTTAGTGTCTATACTCAATTATTATCGCTTCAATAATTCTTATCTGTTAATCACATTTCTAATGAATGAAAGAGGGTAGCAATCCCTTCAATAACATTTCAAAACTTAACCTAAGAGTTAGTGTTTTAAAAGCTGAGACATTTTTAGTATTAAATATCTAATGGAAATCATTAATCCTATTCACAATATTCACTTCGTTAAGTTACTTCCTATTCAATATACAACTGAGTTCACATCATAAATAACATCTCATTCTTGCCTTGCATACAGGGAAACCATTATTGAAACGTATTTTAATCAATTCTGCACAAAACAATTTTGCACTTGAAGTACAACCTTTAAAGTGATGACGGGATAAAAAGACTGAGACACTATACGCTTAATCATACACTACTTTATTTAAGCTGCATTAAATGCATCAGCTTTTTATTATTCATTATTTCAGTTGTCGCACAACATCATATTACATTCTTAGTAGGAATGTTCTTTTCACCATAAAATTAGCTTGTCATGTGAATTATATCCTATTTAATTGAAATCTCATATATATGTATATATACAATAAGACATTTAACCAGGTGTTAGTACCAAACAGTAAAACAGAAAGAAAAGAAAGGTGGAAAAAGAGAGAAAAATACAAATATATTGTTCTTGTTTGCAGTTCTATCAATGTCGGCATATAAATATAGCTGATACTACTTCAAATCCTATTTCGGATATTTTTGAGCTCATAAGCTATGCAACTTAGATATGTGATGTGGTTGGAATATATAAAATAATGACGATCACAAATTTACATTCTCTTCGTATTTCATGTTGTTACTGTTTCTTAGAAAAAGTAATAGGATATACATATAACGGCTATTTAAGAGTATCAAATGTACATAAAAAATGTCGAATGAAAAATACGAAAACAATATTTATTAATTATTAGCCATGTTTGTTATGAATAAGGTTTCAAAATATTCAAATAGACCTTAATCATAATATTATCAATATCCATTTCAGTTTTTTACTCAAAAGCTTTTAACACCTTTTTTGCTGTGCATAGTTTAAGTAACGTGTGAACGCTTATGTTTATAACTATACAACTTTTTAAAATGCTTTATTAATTAAAGGTTTAAATCACTTGTTCTCGATCTGTTGTTTGCTTTTAGGACTAATTACTTTCTAAGTCAGCTGTTAAAAGAAAGACATTTCTAGAGAATCTATTATGTAAAATTTTCAGTTTAGTATAAGCATAGAACAGTATCACGTAGCTAATGTTTATAGAAAGAACAAGTGTAATAAATTTAAAATATAAAAAAAAATACTATCGTTTATAGAATGATGAGCATTTCTTAGCATTTAAAAATTCGCAACCTCCATTACGTTTATCCTCTTTAAAGACATCTTTGTTTCTATGTTCGGAAAAAAATTCTCAAATATCCATCATAAAAATACTTTCGATTGTTATATTTTTAATTTATTAATAGATATAACATATAAGTCCGTTAGCGATATAATTCTATACTCTTCTTCCTCGTTTCAGTGAAATATGAGATGTTTGTTCGCTGATATGTTGTTCATTTATGACGAAGTCTAATTTCCGCTTGTATGTACTGAGGTACATTGTAACTGCTTCCCCAACTATTATTTAGTTGAATTGTAAATATTCACATATTTTTTGAGGAAATTTATAAATTGTGATTATATAGATAGGTTTTTTCTTCTCTTTTCCATCGCGACCGTAGTTCAAAGCGCCTGCCTCCACTTTGCATTTTCGATCACGAGCCCAAAGTTAGTACGTTTTTCTGATGGGAAAATGCATTGGTAGCTGTTAAATGCACCCATTTTGACTCATTGGCTCTGTTTATCTTGCACAGGTTGACTTTAGTCACAATACAGATTTGAGTTTGTATCATAGGGATAGTTCTGATTAATGAATAAACCTCTTTAAGCCTGTGTAATATAGTAAAATTACTAAATCAAAACTTTAATCAACAGGCTAATTTCCCATCGAAATAGTGCAGAAGTTGTTTGATGTTACAGGTGTATATTCTTTGTTAATAATTTATTGTAATCTAAAATCATTAGTTTAGTCTGTTCATTTTTCATTTTCATTTCACTTGGATTGCTTTAAATTTATCCATTTTGTTATTATCGCATTACTAGTTGTGTGTGCATGTAATAAATAGTCAGCTGCTACATTTTTGCGTATTTTGCCAGTAGGCGACCTTTTATCCTCTACTCTTTAATAGCAATAAATGGTTCTGCATCTTTTTCGTTCCAATATTCTACACATTCTGTATTAATTTCATATATTTTGACAAGTATTGGAAGCGAAGTTATTCTTAAAACTGGGTAATTAATAGAGGATCGTATTTTCTATTTAAGAATTATTCTACATTTAAAAACTATTTACAGACGCGTTATTATTGGGAAGGATAATATTTCGAAAATGTTGGGTGAATGCTCTCGAAATGAGAGCTATGACTTCACTCGATACTTCATCATAGTATACATCGGAACTCCAATTGCGGCTGCTGGAGTCATCTGCAATTTTATTCTCTTTGTAAGTGCATTCATATTTTCAATGACTAAAGTAAATTAAACGACAATACTACCTCATACACCTCGTGAATTATATTATGGTTTTATTGAGTGGCATGCGTTTGCCGAATTTATAGTTACAGGAAAGTTGAAAGCTTATTTTAAATTTACTTCGGCATTATGTAAAGTACGAAAAGTATTGCTACATCTAAATAAATTTAGAAACTTGCAGTCGCTGAATAATTTTCTAGTGTGGTAAGTTGAAAACTTGTGAATTTTATAAGAATTATAGCAAATATGATTGTAATTATATGCATTTTCAGAAATATAATAGTATGAAAATTGCCAACTTGATATTTTATTTAATTATTTATTTATTTTAGAGGCTGTTCTCACGATCTCGGTCGCGACGATCGCCAACACTATACCTTCTTGTTCTTGCAATATTAGGTTAGGTTTAGTCAAACGTCAAAGTATTATCGTAGTTCTATCAAATTTGCTATATTTTGTGACAATCTCTACATATAAATAAATCAATATAGACTTTTTATACGCATATACCGTTATATTTTCTTACTATTTTTAAACATACCTACATAATCCTATTTATATATAACTCTAATCTCTAAAATTAAAATAAAGTCAAACATATATCCAAAATGATCATATGGCAATAATAGCGTCAATAACAACTATTTGAAACTTTTCAGATCTTCTAATGGATCTATTGTATATTCCATTTTTTACTGTTGATGCCCTTGCCATATATAATGAGAATGAGTTTCTATATCACTTGTGGCACATTTACGCCATGTTTCTCTTTGGAACTAGCCGTATGGGTAAGTTAAGAAGACTAAAATTTATAAAACTTACAATTATAGGTTTTATATTATAGTTCAATTTGCTTCAACCTACGTTATACTTTGTGCCACAATGGAAAGATTCATCGTGATCGCTGAAATCCGTTCACTCGAATTTCTAGTTGGGTTAGTGCTTTATTGTATATTTTGGTTATATTTCAACACTTGCTACATCTGCAATTTTTTAAACATTAGTTACGTATTTAATTATCACACCACCTGCTGAAAAATATAATACTTGGTTTCTTCAGTATCTAGCGTTTTCTATAGTAAAAAATAAGTAAGTAAGAAAGATTATGAAAATTTATTTGTTAGCTTATTGACATTTATAACAAACATTTAAAAAAAATTATATTATTTATGTTCATTGCAAAGTTGTTTAGAGAAAAAGGACGCTACGGGACTATCATTGTTGTGCTTGTTGCAGTATTTCTACTTCGACTCCCTGCTTTTTTTGAATATAATATTGTGTACAGATCTGACTGCCCCATTTATTTAGTGAGTATTTCTTATATTAGCACTTATTCATGTTTATATACAAGTAATTGTATTTATTTTAGAACTTAGGGACCTATCCAAGAACACAAATCAGTATTTTCATCTAGCAATTTCAAAATATATCTTTGCTTTTAGAGTTATGACTATGAACCACTATTAGCCGGCTGGGAACATTATCAAATTTTCAATTTTTACGTGATGACAGTACTGCATATTTTTGTGCCATTCGCTATTCTTCTTCTTCTTAATATATCAATTGTTATCCTCACAAGAAGAAAAATACGCGGTATCGGATGGGCCGTAACAACATTTATCGACATGCCGAAAGTAACCGAGTTAATAAGAAAAGGTATTATTTAATAAATGATATTGAAACATGGGAGTTAAGACAAAAAGACGATACAAAAAGAGAAAGAAATATTGATTAGAAAAAAAACATTTTTAGAATCAATATCATCATCAAAAAAGCGACGAGATGAGTTACGCTACGCAACGTGGACGATGGTATCAATTGCCACAACGTATCTCTGTTGCTCTTCTCTTAGCCTTTTCATTTCTGTGATGGAGAATATCTTCACAGAAAATACTCTTCTTTTTCATGAGGATGGTAGCAGGTGCGAGATAACTTTACTAAATTTGTTTATACCTGTATTTTTAATCTTTACTAATATGTAATGTCTTATAAAAAGTTTAAGCCAGTAATTTTTGGTGTCTAAGATAATGAGTGTGTTATTAAATAAATACAGCCTCTAGGCATGATGAATAGGAGTAATTCACCTAAAAGTGAGCGTTAAATGAGGAGAAAGATATTAAAGTGGCACATGATAAACACTGAAAGCGAGAATGAATGAGAATGGGCTTCGATCAATTGGCTAGGTCTAACAATAGAGAATATAATTATTAAGAGAGCTCAGTGCGCATAAGATTAATACAATAGAACTAATTGGAAACTATTAAATAAATGATTTAACAACGTTATTTTCAGCACTTCATTCTACACCCTTGCAACGGATGTCGTCAGCATTCTCGTAGCTGTCAACAGTTTGCTTCGGATATTTGTTTATATGCTCTGCAGTCTCAGCTTTAGGTTTGCATTGTCCATATACGCAATGCATATATGAAAACTAATCAATTACCTTCCAGATCTTTCCAATTAGTAATTCAAGTAGAACATAAAAATATAATGAAAGCCATTATATTTTATGAAGACAGTAACAGTTTTTATAAAAAACCTTGACAATAAAAGTATAACATCAAATACAACCAATATAATGCGAGAGAAACTAAAAATTTGGGCAATTATTTTTTCTCAAAAATAGCATGTTAGTCTCATAGAACATTTTATTTGAGTGCCAAAAGTTATAGCATCTGCCTATATTTGCAAACCTTTCACTAGAATAACTAGTTCATGACATAATCAATTGTGAATCCTATAAAATTTTGTTATATTCGGGACACTTATTTAACCTCAATATATTAAAAAGTAAC
Source organism: Heterorhabditis bacteriophora (assembly GCA_964036235.1). Classification (NCBI taxonomy): domain Eukaryota; kingdom Metazoa; phylum Nematoda; class Chromadorea; order Rhabditida; family Heterorhabditidae; genus Heterorhabditis; species Heterorhabditis bacteriophora. The sequence goes on from OZ038426.1 coordinate 3,764,311, forward strand.
TATGTAATAAAAATTGGTAAAAACTATAGACATATTTTAAGTTTTCTTTCAGAACTCAATTACGCCAAGAATTTCCCCTACTTGGGGCGTGCATGTGTACTTGCAGAAGAAAGGCAAAAATGGATGCATCAGAGAGAAATTTTATTGCCTACCAAAACATAATGGAAGTGAACAAACCTGAGATATTATAATCATTGTTCTCAAAGTAGGTACTTATAATAGGTGTAATTCTAATGTATTTGGTAGTCTTTATTCGTGTAAAGCATTGAACAGATACAGGTTTATCAATACATGCCTTTTTTAAGTAATATCTCAGTACTAAGAACTTCGACTTGGATTTATGGTTTATAATATTATCAATATTTATAGTGACAGAATTTGTACGCTGGATTTGTATAAATAATTGTTTTTGCAATAAAATTTTTCGTCGGTACCTCAGTAACACAATTTCTATGTTGTACTTACTATTAATTTTCTATTTTCTAAATAATTGTACTTGCAGGATTATATAATTTAAAAAAACTAATTTATTTTCTCAAATAATGGATTTCACCGTATGAATTCAAAATGACTCGAACAATGCCACTCATTTCTCCTTGTTCTTTTCTTTAGACCTCTTTGCTACGCATCCTCACAACCACCACGTACTAATCCCTAGATGAGGCATTCGGCGCCTTTTTACTAAAACGATTATACGAAAAGCCGAAACAAATGTTGCCATACAGTGGTCAAGTGGCACACGTTTGAATATATCCGTTGGAAGCTTTTAATCTCTTTATAACAACATCATTAGTCTTTAGCTGACCTTTTATATTATTGCAATAATAATGACAAATATAGAACAAGTAGTACTGTAAAATGAGTGAAGTCGTTGCCGAAGAATACCTATTAATAGTATTTTAAAACGCAGAATCGTTAGTTGCAGAAATTACTCAGTGATTGTTGCCAATTATAATTTAAGCAGAAATTTATGCATTCTACGCGTAACAATATTATACAATATCTAATTAGACTGATAATTAATGCTAAACATATTCATTGTTATTAAATTCCAAGTTTGTATAATATTGCTCCAAGGTCTATTGTTTCGCTCGTCATGAAAGGTGTTAACTATGGGGACGAAAAGCAATTACAATACCCCCTGACCCCGACGACTCCCCGCAGGGAAAACTCATCACGGAAGGACGCTTGTGAGGTAATCCTTTAAGTAAACTGAGTTCCTCTTTGCGGCTGACAAGTGCAAAGTTGCCGCCGATTGTAATTATACAGTTTAAGTAATTGACAGAGGCGGAGAATAGTAGCAGAATACGTCATAAGGTGAAACAATTTATATGAAAACTCAATCACAAAGTAATTTAGGTAGGATTTATTCATATATTTAGTACTTTATGACAAAGAAAGTTAAAATATGTAGAAATAAGTTGGAAAATAGTGCACATGTAATGAGGTATTAAATAATGAAAGAGAGAAGTATGGACAAACAAAGTATTGTAGAAATCATGTTTAAGATATGAGATTTTATTAGTACAGTAAACTCCACCTCCAGCTGACTCCGTCTTATCTCCAAATTGCGCCTCAGGGGTGTGAAGTACGTCTAACAATGCACCAGATGTGTTCCGAACACTAGTCTAATCCTTTATTTATCTCCCAACTTATCTTGCACCTGACTAATTGGAGAGTGATTACTATATCTATATAATATCTATTCAGAACTTAAATTACTTACTTTACTTATTTGTTGCAGATACTTTTAAATGAACTCATAAATTTTTAAAAATTTTGTCTTTTCTTGAGTAGTATACAGAACAAAGTAATAATAATAGGCACCTAGAAAAGTTTGTGCCGGATTTTGTTGGTCACAATCCGAAGAATTTTTCTGGTTGACAACTAATGCTTATATACGATATAAAACTCAAACAAAAAGATACGCCCTGTAAGTCATTCAAATATCATATTTTAAGCAGTAAACATCAACCTGTACATTCTCTTTCATCATCAATATGGTTAGCCAAAAACAAGTTATTCGTGCTTGTTTATTGTACGAGTTCAAACTTGGTTCCAACTCATCAGAGGTCTGTTGAAAGATTTGTATGGTATTTGGAGAAGATGCAGTAAAGAAACGAACTACTCGAAAGTGTTTCCAACAGTTTGTTTCAGACTTTTAGGGCCTGAGAATGCACCCTGATCTGGAAGACCACTTTCCTTAAATAATGAGGATTTGAAAACTGCAATCGAGACGAATTCGAAATTGACCTGCTGAGAATGTACTAATATATTTAATGTTGATGAAAAAACCATAAAATCACATTTTCATCAGCCAGGAAAGAGATGGAAGTGAAGCAAATGGATATCCAATAGTTTGAGACATGAGAACAAGCTGCAACGGCTCACAATATGCTCTTCTCATCTCACTAGCCCAAAAATCGATTCTTTATTTGACAGAATTCTAACGTGCGATGATATATGGATCATGTACTCGAATGAAAGGATGTCTCATCATTGGTTATATCTATATGACTTTTGACACAAACACCGAAGATGCAACTGATCCCAAGAAAAGTTGCTGTATTTGGTGGACTTCCGTAGGAATCATTCATCGCGAATTTTTAGGGGTTGAAAAGTTATCAATGCTAACATATACTGTGATCAGTTGAAAAAAATTCAGGGAGAATTACGAAAAAAACAGCCAGCATTGGTAAACAGAAAGACAGTTTTGTTTATCCAGGATAACGACCAACCTCATGTGAAAAAGAAGACTTATAACAAGATAGTGGAATTTTAATTGGCGATTATGTCCCATCCATCATATTCGCCAGATCTCTCACCAACAGATTTTCGCTTGTTCCTGAGTATAGATAACCATAGGAGGAGCAAGAAGTTCAACAATAAAAATGATCTGAAAGAAGGAGTGTCAAGATTTTTCCGCAATAAAACAAGAGAATTTTATAAAAAACAGCATTTATATGTTATTAAACTGTTGAGAGAAAGTTATGAAATGTGAAGGTTCATATTTAGATGAATAAATTCACTTTAAAATAAGAACGTATTTCTTTAATTTTTTACATGAAAAATGGCACGGACTTTTCTGGACACCTAATAGGATTTCTATTAAGATACTTAGAATACATAGTAATTTAAGTATAGCTTTTGATAACAGCGAAATATTTTAATAAAAAAAGGCTTAAATAGGTTCTTTTGAGGAAAAAATAAAACAAAACGTAATGTGACAATGTGAGTTACTAAGTTATGTACTATATAAAACTCATATATAAGGACCAATATTACAGATTAGATAGCATATGCAAGTTGTAAGCAGGAAATAAATCATTATAAAAAGTTTCTAAGAAATAATATTTGATGATTGTTCTATTGAAAAGAGATTACAATTAAATCATGTCTGTGATGTATTGCAACCTCTGTAGCTACATGGAAAAATAAATATTCAATATGGCCTAAAATTTATTCTATATTCTATCAATATATCACATAATCATGAAGGTTATAGTCAATAAAAGATTTTATGCTACCCTCATCTTCGTTAGTTGATATCTTCTCTCCCATTTTTTCTTTTAGCTTCGGAATAGCTAATTAATTCTATTCGGATCAGATTTCTTCACTTGCCATTTGAGATGAGTCCCAATTAAACGTCCAGGTGGGAAGGATTACTGTAATACACCACTCCGCCAATCATCTTATTTAGCCACGCCTACTTATATTTACTCCGCCTATTTTTCAAACCGCCGTAAAGATAATTACATTGAAAGTGTCGTCTTGACAAATAGTATCAAGTTCTTATCCGGTTTCAAATTCTAACTACAAATGGCAGGTCCACAGTATTCCTCCGAACAGGTGAGGATACTTTAGCTGTTTTTTCCTGTTGTCTTCTATTCCTTCTCAGTCTCCCAGATTAAATTTACGTATATATTTATTTTTTCTGTTTTGTTTTTTTCCTAGCTAATTATATATCTCTATGATAATACCATTAATAATAAGGACCGCAATATATTTTTATATTATACTTTATATATCTCACATAGCTAAATGTACGGGTTAGTTAAAATAGTAGTCATAATGGTTTATGTTAATGAATTTAAGAAATATTTTTATAGTAACTACGATTATTTTGAAAATGTTTGCACTTTCCTATGACGCTCGTTCATGCTAATTTTAGTTCATTTCATACGTGCAATTTTTAGTTAGATGCTATCTGCACTGCTCTTTATCAGGCGAAGGACGGTGACCAGTTAGTCCGACTCTTTCAACAAATGGGCGACTCGCCTCATCTTAGACCAGAATGGGCGACACAGCCCGTTATGATTGGTAGTAAAATTTCAATATTTTTCATTATTCCATGTCCGTTTTCCAATACTTCCAATTTCAAAATGCAATATAAACATGAAATATTGTGTAGTAACATTTTATTTATATAATTAAAGTTTTCACGATATTATCGGATTATGTAATACAATCATTAATTTCTTTGAAATTATTCCAAACAAACGAAATATATTTGAAGTTCATTAATAAAATACCAGACCAATTATCCGAGAATGTCAATATTATGTTGAATACAACTTTTCAATGACTTCATTTCTCACAACCATTTAAACTTGTATTAATTTTGTATTCCGCACAACGATTTTTTCCAGCATACATATTTGCACTCTTCCATTCTGCCAGTTTTGAAAGACTATTTGATGTCATTGGCCGATCACGATTTGAAGAGAAGTATTTTAAGGAACTGCAGGATATTTGGTATAATGCTAGATACAAAGAGGCAAGATAAATTATTATCATTTTAATCTTGAAAAAATTATTTACGAAGATAAATTAATAAAGTACTAGTATTATATGAAGTCAAACGTTGTTCACCGTAATGAAGATATTCGAGTATGATTATAACATACAAGAGTTGTATAACTCTCGTTGTAAACACTACTATATAAGGTGAACAGTTCGGCTAACGTACTATACAACTACAAATATGCACTAAGTTCTAGAATGAGATGAAGAGAGGAAAAGAATTAGGTGCGGTTGAAAAATATCGACTGCGGCGGAAATATCCTCCACCCAGAAGCATTTGGGATGGTCAAGAAACAGTGTATTCGTTTAAAGAAAATAGTAGAAAGGTTTGTTTTTTCCCCAATAATCATTTAAATAATGAAGACATGTATGTGAATCAAGTGTTTAAACTAATAATTAAAGCGAAATATATTTATGCATTTATTAGCCATAAGCATTCTATTGTAGTTATTAATTGTAGCAGTGTCCAAAAGTACAGAATACAATTTTATAAATTACGTTTTTCAGTATTTAAAACAATTCTACAAGCAAAATAGATATCCTACATTAGATCAAAAAAAGGAAATATCGAGAGCTACAGATCTAGGGATTGTTCAGGTGATCAAAGAAAATGTATATATAGACTCCTATACTTAGACCCTATTAAGATAAAAACATTACATCACTAAAAGCATCTTTACTTGCTTATCAAACTCTCAAAAATTCCAGATTTCAAATTGGTTTAAGAATAGACGACAAAGGGACAAGACAAAGGAAAATAGCTGTAATTACCACCGGCCACAAATGGTTCAGTTACAAACAATTTCTTACAGTAATCTTCCTTTAAATATGAATATGGGGATTCAATATACATCATGTAAAACGGAGTGATATATTTTACTATATTAAATGAAATTATCCTGTACATAAAACTAGGTTGTTTAGCTATGGTATATACACTGTTTAACATTAAATGTTTCGTGTTAGAAACGCAATAGTCTATTCTTTAGTAGATTATAGAATATCGTAACTTTAAAACTTAACTTTCTACGAGTTAAAGCATGAAAAATAAATTAAGTTGGATTTAATAAAAAAACTGCATTATTCATAATGTGTAACTGACATCCATAGCAGAAAATTACATCGAACTAGACCTTACCATTATGACATCTAATTTAAATCAATCGTCGACTTACAAGTGAAACTTGAATTGTTCTCTCCAGTAACCTATCTCAACGTATAGTACTATACCTTGTAAATGATACTCTGCTAAGCTGAATGATAACCTGGAGTGGCGAAAAAAGGGTAACTAATTATAGTTCTTCGCAATCCCTATATTTTCCAATAGAATAGTCCTTACTAATGGAAGAAACTTAAAACACTAGAAACCTAGCAAGTACATTTATTCATAGGAAATTTGGCTCAGTCTTAACATAAGGCCTATAAAACAATACATTTGGTAATAATCTACTATGAATATTGATTCATTAACCAGATAACAAATGTTATAGTGCACATATAACAATCTAGTTAAACAATAAAAATATAACAGAATAACAAGATCACTATCAACTACAAGCTTGAACTTCATTACGATTACATAATGAATATATTACGTTGCTCTAAAAATAGTGGCGGATTTAATCGTTTCGACTTTAGCACTTATCTTGTTTTAAACTTTTATTTAACTATGTTCATGTAATATAGCACCTTAAAGTGTAACATTCGCTCTACTGATTTATGCTAATGGTTTTGTTTTCACTAGATATTTTGTTTATTTTAGGCTATAAAAATAAAAATAGGAAAAATAGATTCGAGCGATTTTATTGTGTGTTCAAACTGGATCTAAAATAGCGGAAACCGTTTGCAATATTAACCTAGTATTTCGCGAGGAAATCGGCAACGAAGATACAGCTCAACATTAGTTTCGAAAATTCCATAACACAGATGATAATTTTGAAGATGATGACGTCCTTTCACGACAACCAACTGAGAGCCATTGTTAAAGCGGACCCACGCAAAACAATTCGAGAGGTGGCAGAAGAACTAAACGTTGACCATTCGACAGTTGTTTAACATTTGAACCAAATTGAAAAACCAAAAAAGCTCGACAAATAGGTGCCGTACGAGCTGAAGGATAGTCAGAAAATCCGCCATTATTTTTACACCAACCTAATAGAACTATGTCACCAAAAGTGCATAGAACAAACAAATGAAGCTAATTTAATCCTCTTTAACTTCTCCGCAATTTACGATAGTAACTTTTTCCTTCGGCTTTCCAGTTCGTGATCCCATAGTTTCTATATTTTTCACAACTGACAAACCATCCGTCACTTGACCAAATACTACATGTGCACCATTCAACCTAAATAACCAATCAGATGTTATATTCATATAAAAGTTCAAAAATGAGATCTAACCAAGGCGTATCTGCGGTACAGATAAAGAATTGGCTTCCATTCGTATTAGGTCCAGCATTAGCCATGGACACACATCCAACTCCTGAGTGTGGGATATCAAAGTTTTCGTCCTGAACATAATTTTATTCTCCCTATCTATATATGCCTTGATAGCTAAGTTAATATATCTACTCACCTCAAACTTATATCCATATATGGATTCTCCCCCTCTACCATCTCCTAAAGTAAAGTCGCCACCCTATAAAACTCGTATCACTGGGAGCCAAACGCATCTACGTAATAGCAAGTGTAAATTATTAATCAGTAAACTTACTTGAATCATAAAATCGGGAATGATGCGATGAAATGCCGATCCTTTAAAATGTAGAGGTAAGCCGCTCTTTCCCTTTCCTTTCTCTCCAGTGCACAACGCACGAAAGTTCTCAGCAGTTTTTGGGACCACATCGTTGAAGAGCTTTATAATGAAGTAATCATAAACACTTAAATGAAAAGTATTCAAATTACAAATATTAATATACGTACACTGCTTAGATAGTCATAATTAATTCATACAAACTTCAATCGTGATTTTGCCTGCTGGTTTCTCCCCAATTTTAACATCAAGGAATACTTTACTCCGTGTAATATTCGAAGCCATCCTAATAGCACCTGATACAATTCGAGAAGACTGGAGTAAGAATTTCATCCTTAAAATAAATAATATTGAAAGTTTCATAGATATAAAGACTATAACAATTCTATTAAAAATACAGTAGAAAGTAGTCGAGTAAACGAAGTTCACATAGCTCTAAAACAAGTAATATTAGTATACTTTATACATTAGCAACATGAAAACAAATAAAATCGAATAAATAAGTCCTTTTTAATCTACTATCCAATTTAATAAAAATTCGCCTTCATATTTTTTATAGTAGGATTCTACTATGTAGCCTAATAGTTTAGTGACATGATATATTTTACATCCTCTTAAGCCCTAATATTAATAAATTTTCAGGAGAAATGCTAGTCGGTACATATTCTATAACACGAGTTTCAAACCCTAAAGAAGCTAGCCGTTCTGCCCTTCCAATTTCCAATATCGCTTTTGCATGTAGGCCCATGGTTGTTTTCCAAAGTGGTGACCTATAAAGATCCAGTTTAAACTCATACATTTCCTTTAGCAATTACGATCTAAGACTCACCATAAAGGATTATTATTTTCAGTTTGGCTAGGTTTTAACTCAGTATAGTTTCCATGGGTTTCAGTTTCAGATTTGCTTTTTCTTATTCCACAGATAGACCAAGTAGCTATATGACGCAAGGCGCAAAAATCCGCATGACTATCCATATCCCATTTCGAAAGAAACGGCCGACCACAGTACTATAATAATTTCACGTAAAACAACTAAAGTATCATTAACAGCGACTAGCAGCCTACAATTAACTATTTACCAACAAATCTTACTATATTAAAACAACTTTAACTAGCCCTCAGATCGTACTCACTTCATCAAATCTAGATTTGTGATGACAACAAGGCACAAGTACAAAACCTTTAAGATTCAAACCGTCATCAACGCCATTTAGCAGACAACGGATACCAGCATCTGTAGCACTTCCGCAAAAATGTTTGCAAACCGTACATAATGACGGAGCATTCTTGAAACAAACAGATTAATTACTACACTTGAAGTTTATAATATTAAGAAGCAACCAACCTTCAGTTGATCAACTTTTGAAATATTTAAATGCTCGACAGAACATCGTAATCGTTTCATATTCAACTCGGGATTTTCCTACAAAAAGTAGAATGATAATCGCAATACCAAAAATAGAAAAGTACATGACAATATAAATGTAATTTTACATGTAAAGCTTTGTTATCATATTTATTTCGTGATCCACTTCTATCAACGAGTAAATATTGAGCATTTGGAGCTACTTTTGCCATCCAGTAGGCAAGTTGGGCCTTAATAAAGCAATTTTTACATTTAAATAGGATAATAACCTTTACTTTTAAGCCATAACATAATCTGTTAAACATACATTTTTACATTAATAATTGGTTCTACCTTGCCAGCTCCCAATTCAACAATATAAGAAGATGAGTCATTTGTCAGAAGGGATGCATCCAGCATATGACCTTAATTCTATATATTAGATAAGAAAATATAACTCAAACGACTTGACTATACCAATGTACCAGTTATGAAAAGGAGAAATTTATATCCTACCTATGATGGAACTCTGTTGAATAATATGTTTTTTGCTAGAGTCCCCAAGTTCCGAATGGTTTTTCACATATTGTTCAACTATTGAACAATGTCTTTGATCTGTTTTAATAGAGTCCTTATACATATTAAAACATTTCTCGATCTTTGCCAGTGCTGACACAATTTCGTCCTATGATAAGAATTTCAAATTACTTGCCAACATGAACATTATAGAATATATAATTACACATCCTAATAAGAACACTAGCTTGCGTGTAAATTTTGGTAAATTATATTTATTTTCTATGAACAAACCATTACATGCACTGATATCCCATAGTTAAACATAACCTAAATAAAATAGTTACTATCAAAGTTAGATAACAAAATATATTTTCAAAGTAAGCCTCCAGATAATAAAGTTAACTGTTTAAATCTGAGCAAAACAATATCTTAAGCTGTTTTATAAACTAAAGAAATAAAATTATCTTTCTGGTTAAACATACCATTGATGGTCGTCTGTCAATCTTTGCATCATACTTTGTCTCTGCTACTATAGCATTTATCCCTTCTACTATCCATGGCTCAAGACTGATACGCGAATTACACCTATTTCAAAATTATTAGATGATTAGAGAAAAAACATAGTTACACTGCAAGTAACATTTCCAAGTTGATACCTTTTTAAATGTTGCGTCAATTCAGATTTAGCAACTGTATGCTTTGAATCATTTGGACATGGAATTCGTTCCTATAAAGAAAAACAACAAATGATATTTTAACGGTAAGTTAATGGCTTTTGACTCACCAAATTATTTTCATCATGGATTGCATGCTCTCCACAGTATAAATTTCCCTTTTTAACTAACATCCTACACTGTCTATTCTTCCTCAATAAAATGTATGCACATCTCGTATGATCCAGATTAGAGCTCATGATAGATTCCTAGAAGAAAAGGAGCCATAATAGTAAAAATAAATTTTAAAAACGTAGGGATTGTAGGTAAGTGCATCACCCACTAAGTGACAACTATACAACAAAACTACTCATATCTTTACTGCTATATCTACCTTTATATAAAATGATATTTACAAATAAACGCCAACTGTTCTAGACATCTCACAAAGTGATAAAAAATTAGCAAGCTATAACAATACACTATATATTAAACATTAAGCAATATAAAAATTATAGTAGTCAATGTTAACCGCTCAGAATGAAATCACAAATGTCGATAATCGATAAAGCATTTCCAAAATATATTATCACATGAATTAACTATATTAGAGATTCATTTCTTATAAGATTTGATGATAATTACTTATGCATTTTGGAACCTGGAAATTATAGGTAAATTTAGAAAAAAATCACAAGAGGGAACAGCAAAGAGGTAAATAACACAGCCTCATAAGAAAACGACAAATCAGACAAACTTCCAATATATGATTAGATCATTCCTTCGGCATTGAAACTTTGAAGCATGAAATCTTCATATGTTCGCATATCTGACGAGTTACTACCCAGCAATAGACAAATAATGATGTAAATGCGTATAGAGTAGCCCAAACTAGTAGTTTTTTTTCAGAAAACCAAAAATCGTAATACCTATAAGTAATTAAATAGCTGGAACTTGGGAAAAAAATTATTTCTCGGAGTTACTAGCATATCTTAAATAAATTCCATATTCTCACTGGTTAAGTATCATGGCGATTGGTGCTAAGTAAATCCAATCCCAAAGCACTAATTCACTTCTGCTCATGTGAGCAACGATAAGTCGATTAGTGGCCTAAAAAAGACTAGAATATTGTTCAAGAATATATTTCAATTATAAACAAATATAACATAACTTAGCAGCAACAGCTCCAAAAAACAGAGCGAAAAGAGTAATATTTTCATCGAAAACGACAGTATTTGATTTGCTGTATATCATACAGAATGGAATGACGACTGCCATTAAAGGACAAGCGGGAAACAGTACCGATGTTCCAGCAACTAAATATCTCGAAGATGAGAAAATATGAAATAAAACAGTAAAAGTAGGACCTTTATCATGTCCTATCATAATTATTTCTAATTTACTTATAGATTTATCTCCGACAAAGTATTTTTGGCCTCACAAACTACGTAATTTTTTTTACTTTCAACTATCTCATCTTTTGAATTAGTTACAAAAAAAATTAATCATGAATACTACCCTACCTAAACCAAATAATTAGAAATGGATTCGCATATATAAGTATGTTTTTTAACAAGAAAATAAATTATGTTTATTCCACCTGTCGATCCATTTTTACCAACGCCTCCATTGATTATAACAGACAAGTATCCTACACCTTGATAAATAGAAGCAAGTAGAGAACCAAACAGCATCAAATGCCGCAACTGATAGCCGCAAACTCCTTTATGTGCAAGATTTAAAATATTAGGGATACATTATGAGGTATAAAAGATTTTAAAAACTGTCAACCACCTATGCTCCATATTCCAGGACCAAATAAGGCTGTAGTCAACAACAAACCAATGACAGTCATTTGCGCTTCAGTTACATCAAAACGAGAAAATCTTAAGGTGATGGTAATATGGTATTCATTATATAAATTAAGACTGAACAAATACTTTGCAAGAAGATGATAAATTCAAAAACCTTACATTAAACAAATACATCTATAACTAACCGTAACTGCCCTGTACAGTACGTGCTCCAGTGAGCACAATAAAACAGCGATATGGCCACAACGCAAATGAAAAAGGCACCACAGGGAACATCACCAAGTTTCAATGCATAGGCGATATTCAACGTCACAAATACCTAAAAAAAAAGCTTTTAAATAATAATAATTAATGTGATATATACATTGTTTATAAGAAAATTTCACCACGACGAATTAATGGCAAAATATTTACTTCGTTTGAAACTAATAAAAATAAGCCATTTTACCTGTGATATAGAATCACATCCATGATCGAATAGTTCACCAAGAGGCGATGCAGACATAGTACGTCGAGCTTGCTTACCATCTTAATCAGTTAACATATGCAAGGATAACTTTAATACCATTAAGCAATAAGTCATTGGACCACTCATCCAATCATACTATCTCAAAACTAATTCAAAATTTTGTTGTTGAAAATATCATTATTATCAATTACATTAAAACATACCTGTTGCATCTAAAGTCTGGTAGATAAATAGTCCAAGAGCAGCTAATAAGTAAGCCCATGAAGGGCCAACTTCTTTGGCAGTGGGGCAAAAGTAAGTGAGTGTAAGTACAGTTATTAGATTAACAACCAGACCTAAATAATCCCGAGGTTTTTCTCCCAGATATGAAACAAATGCATCTAAATGAATTTTTACACAGGTAATTGCTAAAATAATTTCAAACTAACCAATAAGTGTAATGAGGTTAGGTGCTAGCCATAGAGGATAATATGTTACCACTTTCTCCCATAATACTTTCATGCATAGCTCGTCCAACCAGCTAGTGTCCAAAGCTGAGTATTTGTGGTCTGACAATCGATTTAACTCTTCTGGCGTAAGCAAACAGTCATACTGTAATATAAAGATAAGCATTAGGAATAAAGAAACTTGTACAAAAATGCTCATGTATAAGAGGACTTATATTTATTACAAATTTTCTCTTGAAAATATACATACATATCCATACCTCCAGATATTGATCGATATACTTATAGCCCACCGTATGAGTAAATTGAACTGGTTGTCGAGGTGCGTAGGTATACCTATAAATAATTTCCATTGCACATTAAATTATGTACTTTCTAAACAATTAAAAATCACACTTTTACATGAAATACTGTATTAAATTCTACAGAATATTAATAAATATCAATCCCTACCTATCCCTTCTCGTTTCTCTCTCGGTTCTTGAGGTAGAGCGAGTGCTCACAACCATTCTATGACACTACAATAATCCTATTTACACCCCAACCAAAAGAACCTAGAAAATATGGAATTCCACAAATATTAACAGAATTCACGACAAAACTTATGTTACATACTCAGTAAAACTTGTTGATAAGTTAGTTTACCGAAAGGCATTTATTCCTAAACCTTTATAACTACTTGGCGGAGAAACACTATGGAAAAATACTAGTAGCAACATAAAAAATTCGCGGTACCAAACAAAATATGACGAATACCTAAGTCTTAAATAAACTAAAAGTTAGAAAACAGATAAAGCTAATGAAAATTAAAAGCTAGTTCCATCAGAATAACCATGATCATTGAACAGTTACACATTTGAAAATTCTGCCTATAGATGCGCTATTTTATATTAATATGCTTTAGTGATTAAATAATTTACACCCATATCGAAATAATCGATAAGAAATAGCGGTTAAAAAAGTAAGAATTCAAAAACCGAATTTGAATTGATAAATAAGTTTGACATAAATATAAGTGCATACATTTTAGTCCACTTTTAACGATTATGATAATGTTGCAAGACCAATAATACATTTGTTACCTACGTATTAAACCAACAAATAATAAAACCTAATGGGGGAACAACATAAATGTAATGTTATACAATTCAGATAATTACGTATATTTAGAGTATCATAAATGAGCTTTTACAAGCCGAATTATTCTAATGAAATGTACATTAATTCCGAAACCTCAGAATTCAATATGAATTCTAGTTTTCCCGCATTTCTCTTGACATATGCCTGACCGAACCCTGCAAAACCAAATTCTTGTTACTCTGGCGCGAATATTTAAAACATCTATTTTTCTTTAAACTTCGTAACTTTACATTCTTGGTCATTGTTTACCATAGATGCATTGAGAGGTGTGGTGGTCACTTAGTTTTGATAGCTAAAAACATTGGGATAAGCTTGAAACTGCACACATTAGAAAGGTAATTAAGTATGAATAATTAATTTAACAAAAGATTGAAAAACTAAAATCAATATGAATGCTTTTCTTCTAAAGCATTATTTTTGATTTTTAAGACAATCACTTCTATAAACAAAAACTAATTAGCAGTGGATGACTGTGGATTAATTTACATCTTAATTATTTACTGTCGTTTTTCAAATTCTGTTCCATTGGCTTATAACTAGAGTTGAAGACTGTTCCATACTAGATTTACGGGTTATACACGACCTTTGTTTATTTCATATCTAGTTTTTCGAATTACGAATTTCAGCGAATCCATTTACTAACCACCTCGCATTTCTTAGAAACATCCTAACAATATCTATGATAAGTACGAAATTTTAGTAAATTTTCTCACAATCTTATTTTATTTTCGCGAATAATCAAGGTATTGGTTAAGATTAAAATGTATGAGTTTCAAGTATTATTGGTAACAGACTAAACTCAGAAATATTCTACATTAAAAAGAGCAACTAGATATGTTAAAGTATATTTTCATATTTGATGTTGTGAATATTTTTGTTATGACTAGATACGTTATCCCGGTTCATTATATTAAAGCTGTATTTCACCAATGATAACGTTGAATCAAGATATTGAATGACTTGTATAATTTATCAATACAAGGAACTAAGTTACGATACATTAATATAAAACATGCGAATATGAAAAATACGTCTAAAAAGGTTTTAAAATACATTTGGAAAAAATCACAATGTTAGCGTTGAGGACATATCAGTATTCGTCTATTATAAAATTATACCATTTCCACATTCTCATCTCTAATTCTTAGGTTGAATAGTGATTGGGATCGTTCTCGGCTGCTGTTCGGGTTTTTTCTCATATCTAACAGTTAACACTCCTTCTTTGCTAAGCTCACTCTTTACATCGTCTACCTTAACTGATGGTGGGAGATTATACTTGCGCAAAAAGTGACGTTCTACCTGAAATGTGTTGATTTCCTTTACGTACATATATATATTCTCTGAATTGTTCACTCCTACCTGTCCAAATCTATCAGTTTTCTCAGCATGTTTTCCCTCAATTATCAGTTGAGAATCAATTATATTTACCTGCAATATTACATAATATTTATGCAGTTATACTTATACTTCTGCATATATAATATATGCTGTATACCTTTAGTTCTTCAGGCTCGAATTGAGAGACATCAACTGACACTGCGTATTCTCGTTCATTATCAACTACCTGAAAATTATGGACGTATAATTTCTAATAGAAAGTTACTGTCGCAATTACAAAAAAAAATCTGTTCTTAAAAAATAGACTAGAATTATTCAAACTAGGCTAAATTCACATCAATTCCCTCTCCAATCTTGTGTCCACTCATCATGGTTTGATCAGCCCAATAGGGGCGATGAAATGGACGATCAAATTCAAAATCATCGAAAAATCTAGAATTGAAGCCCATGAGAGGAGAGAAATGTGGCATACGTAGTCGACGATCCATTACTGGAAAGTATTTTAAGTAGAACGGTAAATAAGCGATAAGTAGAGCATACGAAACTGAGAAAGACTGGGTAAATATGTGTATATATACATATATATATATAATGCGAAGTCACAGTATTCGCTCTAAAACTAGAGGATAAAAGATACAGTACTGACTAAGTGACCTAACAGTTGTGTGAATGCGTAACTCGATCTCTCTCATTTATTTGAGGGCGAAGGTGGTTAGAGGGCGGAGGACTAATCTTCTCTACAAGCATTACGAAATAGAACAAACACTGAGACTCATCAGAGGCTATTGGTTTCAGTTATAACTGTACTGTTGCTAAGTTATTGCATACAGAATCAAACGGCATTTAATTCTCAGCCGATTATGCAAATAGAAGGGGCGTTTTATAATTATTCTAATATGGTAATACCTCAGTGTTTTTGTAAGCTCATACCAGAATCTCTAAATATAAGTATTACTTATTATGTCATTTGATTGATCTAAATCTATTATAGATGTAGATATTAAGACTATTAAGAAAATGTCAATTTTATCATTATGCAGATTTATATTGCTTCATCATTACCACAAATACATAAAAGAAACGACTTGCACAATAATCTATACTTTTTGTCAACTAGATTTCTTTTTATTTAAATTAGAGAGATAATAATTCTATTAACTAAATTATTCTTAATGTGCATTTGAACGTTGCTCTAGTCAAAAGGGAAAGTACTAAAAGTAATGCTTAAATTTATTAAATGAATATAATTTTAATTTGCAGCCTAATTCGAATTGAAAAATAATGTTATAAATCACATAACTCTGCTAATTAAAAAATAACTGATTATTACCACTCACTAGTCAAAAATCCAGAAACTTCTGAGTGAAGTCATGTGATACATTTAATGAGGCAGTGAGAAAGTTGACATCACCAAGATATAAATATCGTGTCGCATATTTCATTATTACGTAATTTAACGAATGAATTTCATATACAATGGCTTGGATACCTTCGTCCAAATTTTCTTAATCCGCTAATCTTGGATAGCGTGGTAATGAGGGAGAAGACAAACAGCCCACAGTAGTAATGATTTCTTGGGAAACACTATGAAATAAGCTTATCTTCTCTGTCTCATGTACTTTCATTCGTTACTAGCCATTTTCTTTTAACTATAATCTGCACCTGTTCAACGTTACTTTAATATCCTACCAGTCATTTTTCGCAGATACAAAAGTTCGAAAGTGTCAGTATATTAGATTATTTAATAAGTTTAATAGAATTTTAGTTCATTTCGATGATGATTTTTGCTCTTATTTCTAATAAAACGTTATATAATTAGTTTCTGTTTGATCTGATTTGAAATCAATATCAATTGCTACATTTATAACTTTTGAGAATACAATTAATTTTAAATATAGTTTTCTTTATTTCATTAATGTCAAAGATTAACTAAATGGAGTATGATGTCATTTGCTTTAGGATAATCCATGTTGGATAATCGAATTCATATCACCCTTACCGAAGATCTTTTGATATAAAAACACTAACTAGTATTGAACCAAAAAAAGCTATTTTTATCGTAAGTGTTTTCAATAGTATAATCTGCAGGTTTAAAATGGAAGATTCTCAAAGGGCCTACGTTGAACTACTTTGTGACGGGAAGTAATTGACATCATAATTTCCTTTATTTCCTTTTCTGTTTTGCTCATAAGTATTACATGGAACTATAGCGGCGATGAAGCATAGAAAATCGGCGTTATATAAGCGTGATGTGGAATTGTATTCTTTAATAATCCTTTATGGTTCACCATTAATAAGTGAAAAGTTCAAACGGAATAAATTCAGGTGGACATAAAATTATTTATACTTAGTCGAAATTATTTTGGATGTCAACTAAAGTTTTAATGGAAATGTACATTGTCATTTTTCACTTTGGTGGCCAAAAGTTGTTTTTTATGCAGATTAAATAATAATTAATTAACTTTCATATCTCTTTAGCCATAGTTTATTAATATTTCTTATTTACTATTTTCACATAAGCGAATTAACATTAGAATTTTTATTTGTCTAAGGTTCTTTGAATTGAAAATTATTCGTTTAAAACTTTGTTATTATCACTATATTAAGGCTAAATGCAGTAAATTCAGGAATGATGTCGTTTTATGAGCAATTTTCGCGAAGCAGAATCTATTCACAAACTGTAGTTATTAAAGCGAACAGATCAGACATCTCGTTATTATTAGAATCCACGTACATTAGATATATGGAAGTCATTTCCTTTTTAAATGACAGATTTAAACTTTTTTAGATTCTACTTTATATTATATAGAATAACACCTATAATATACACATGTTTAGACGTATCTTTTATACTCGTGTTTCAAAGAGTATTTGTATATTCCTAAAAACCTATATAATCGTATAATTTCTTAATGAAAAAAGTGGTGAATGAGCATAACATTTAATTAAATAGCCTTTCATTTTATTTTACCACTTTGAAAAAATGTTTTAACTCAATGTACTTAATACAAGATTTTAAGTTTGAGATGGAACTAGTCGATGTAAAATGTACTCATAAACAATGCTAGTTTTCATTAAAAAAAGAATAAAACATAAGCTTTATTAGTTAATTATTATTTAGTTTGCTAATTTTTTCTCGATATTTATCATGCTTATTAACTTCAATAGAATATATACGAAGCACATCAATATATTAAAAAAATAGTACACAAGGTTTTCATTGAGTAAACATAAATATTTTAGATACATTTTAACACTTAACTGAGCCTTATAATCAAGTTAGATTACTGAGAAATTGATCTAGTTTATGAAGCCTATCAATTTTTCAAAATTAACATGAAGCAAAAAGTCGAATTGATGCAATATTTGTACTTTTCTCTATAATTTCATAACAAAAATATTTCTCTATATATGTCAATCTAACTATAGAATAACAATGCTGCTCGCGTTCCTTTTGCTTCTGGAGCCTTGTCTTCCAGTCATGGTTTTTCTCATTTTCAAGCCCCAATATTGCAAAGAACTGCAGTTGTTTCCCTCAATAAAGCTGGGATAGTGCAATCAAATTAATAGAATTATAAATATTCATAAACATGAAAAATGTAGAGTAATGAAATGTTTCAAACTGTTTCCTATATACCAAGAAAATTTAGGACTAATGGCAGTTTATTTTGAAGCTGGAAATTGGCGTCCTTCTTCATTTGCTTGTGTCGTATTGAATCAGGCATGTTTTGTGCAAAATAGAGATTTTACTTGTTTCCAGTGTTTACCGACGGCCTGTTTTTCTGCAATAATTACATTTTTAGCATATTTAGAATATCCTGAATCGGAAACTGTCATCTAAAATAATGTATTGTGGCTTATCTACGACATCGACTATCTTATATAATTTCGTCACGGAGTTCAGAGCTAGAACATGAAATAATATTTACAAACAAAACAATCATAGCATTCCTATAGTTTCAACGTTTTGAAAATTACATACTTTTTCCGTTCTATAAATTTATTGAGTACTTAGTGACACGCTATCGCTAGAGCGATTTTGTTTAAGAATTTAGATTATTAACTAGAACTTTAATTAAGAAATTGGTAATGAAATATATGCCTAGTTTTTTTTATCTAATATATTACACTAAATTTTCCAGACGATAGTGTACTCATCATTATTTCCAAAGTAGCTCAATTCGGAAAACGTTAATGTTATATCCAGTTTCCGCATTGGTGTTTGTTCTAGAAAATGCACTATTTTAAATTTCCTAAAAGTAGTTCCACTATTTGGGGAGAAAAATAAAATTGGAAAATCCAATAACCATTACTGATTCTAAAGGCTATTTCTTATGGTTTTGGTGCTCTATAGTTACTATTATTGTTACTACAATTTGATAATATATTTATTTAATTGTCTAGGATAAAGCCAAAGATATAAATGCCAATTTTATTTGTATCGTCGTTTGGTTTCTTTTTATATGACATCACGGTAAAAATCATTCCAATAATATCGTATAGAAAATTTCAACAATGAGAGAACTAAATATGATACTGAATGAGAATTTTTAGTTAACTAATTGTAAATAGTAAATTCCTTAGAGTTTAAATGAAATTCTGTGTGAACTTGCCAAATAAAATTAAACAATTTTGAAAACCCTCTTCATCTATAGCAGTAACAATCTTGTTGTTTTGAAAATGAATTGCCATGTTCCAATTAATCGTAAGAATACGAAGAAAAACATTCGTTCACTTACGTCATTTTAAATTATAAGAATATTATATTTAATATTATCTCAGTGTTTCTTTTATTTATCTCAAAAAAATGAATCCAGTTTGATTCAATCACTCACTATTATAGCTTCAGCTTATTCTAAAATTAGGATAATATAAAATGAAGACAACTTTATAAAAAACTAGATCAAATATATTATTACAATACATTTAGATATTATTTTAACTTTCAGCGACTATTCGATATGAATTGTTGGTTTATTACAGAAGTTTGATGTTTGGAGTCCAGCAAACGATGAAATATTTACTTCTTTTTCCTGCTAATTAATTTTAGATCAGGAGAAATATTGTTTAGTTTCTAAGAAGAAACATTTTCAGATCTTTCTCCACCTCATTAAAGTGTCACATGTTTGGGATTTCACCTTAAATCAAATTTTAGGTTGGTGAACATAAACCATACCGCTTAGTGGAAGTGCAATTTTCTCTTCGCGGAACTGGCATTTAGACGACTACTGTTGAATAATTTTTATTTCCAGTCAGGAATAGTTTTGAGAGCAATTTAACTGTAATTAGTTTAAATACATTTAAAAAATATGATATTTAATTTATTCTATTGGTTCTCATTAGTTTTGATAAATTTATAGTAGGCAATCTTGATTACAAGTACCACTAATATAGATTATATAATGAAATAGTTTTAGAAAGTACTAATAGATATGCTTAAACATTTAAATATTTCTTTCTTAAATCCTAGAGCTTGTCTGTCATAGGCTTAAATAAAGCGTAATTGCCAATAAAAGTTCCGAGAATTTAACGCTATAAGGTATTTTTCTCTCATTTTAGGCTAAAATTAATGTTTTTTTTTAGTATTTGAGTGAAAAAGAATGAAGTGGAAAGAAGATATACTTTTAAAATACTAATATTTCCACAGTATTAGATATTACATGCTTGCACATAAATCAGAGCCAAAATCATCAGTTAAGGAGTAATAAAAATATTAAAAGTACGTTCTTTGTGGTTCCACTTTTCAAGTTTAATTACGTTTAAAAGTCCTTTTATTAAATTATTTGCATGTTTATGTTTCGTTTGGGTTCTTTGTTATAGAGCTTACAACGTCTAATAATTCAAGGAACTGGCTTGCTTGTTTATTTAAATTGTTGAGTTACAGTGTGCCAATTTGATGTGAGACTCACAGAAAAATTATATTCTAGGACTTTCCCTCACCTAGTCCAAGTTATACTTCTTATACTCATTGGGCAGATAGTCTATTGGGTTCTTTGTAACCCATTGGACAATAACAGGAAACTGTCAATTCTTAACCAGGCTCCATTCGTATAAACGTACTCTTCCGTCTTTTAGTTGATTTTCGTCTCCAGTAATCTTAGTAATAGAACATCAGTTAAGCCTTCACAAATTAAATTCTTGGCAGAACTGCCATTTTCATGCTTGTTATTACGCAGTATTATTATTTTTAGATACATATGTGAGCTTCTCAATTAGACGAATGCATGACTATTTTTTCGTTAGTTATTTCTTCTACATTTGAAGCTATTATGATACTAATCCATTTTTTGCTGATTTAGACTCTGATATTTGTAAACGAACCTCGATCATAGTTTGATGTTGAGAAAGTCATCATAATGATCTGAATATCAAATATATAGGACAAGTACGAGAAATAATAATAGCACTTTGGGTTGTTAAAAGATGCAAATATGGCATATTATTGGTTGGAAAATGCACTCCCTTAATTTATCATCGCTGAAACGTAATATACGGAGTTGATTCTCATTCCATTATATATTTTGTCGCATATTAGGCTGATAGCTTTTATTCTTATTAACGCTAATTTTTTTTATAGAATGCTTGTTTCCAAAGTGAGAAAAAACACATTGTTGGATCTATCACTTATGAATCCATTAATACCTAAAATTCGTGTATCTCTTATTTAGTCGAAAACACTAACCACTAAGCCTAAGATAAAAGTTCAATTAAAACTAGAAAATACTTGTTTAGTTCCGTAAGTTATCTACATCAGAAATCAAATAATTTTCAGATTTTTACGAAATTAATATGATGTGTACGCTTTACTGAAAACTAATTTTTAATTAATTTATTGTGACAGCATGCTAAGATTCTTGTCCACTATGTCACATAAACATCTATACAAAATGTATTTTGAACCATTATTTCGGAAATCGTATATTACTACATTTTAACTAAGAGCGTCTATTTTGTGCGGTAATCGGATATGAGCTATTAGAAAACGATATGAGTAAATTCAATAATATCTCAGGTAATAACCTATATTTAGGATTTTCTCGTTAGCATCTTTGCAAATATCACTGACTAAAGAATTCTAGACCATTACTCGATATGCTGTTATTTTTTTAATAAAGATTATGAATAATGAGAAAAGTGTTCTCTTCTTCATCACATAAATGTTTAGTAACGGGTTTTAGTTACGATACAAGTTGTTATAATAGAATTTGCTTATAACATTTAATTACGGAATAAGATAAAATAAAAGTTTTCTCTGTCTATTTGTTTTGAAGAAATCGAAGATTATACACGTTACGATAACTGGGCTTCCAACTACAGCTTAATTAGAAATATAAGCTTAAATCCCTTAAAATTAAAAAAAACGCAACTTACTTTTGTGAAAGCTGTCATGATTAATTTTCAAACATTCGCTTTTCATAGGACCTGATTAAAGAATAAATTACAAGGATTCTATGAATAGATCTGATTCACTCTTATAGAATAGCATGCAAGTACTCATTTCTAGAAGCACTCTCATTTCACCAGTTGTGTCTAACCAGAACAACAAGAAGTTTTCTTTGACTTCGAATATCTTGAGCGTTCTGGACATACACTAACTAGCCTTATACATTTCCTCACAAAGTGACTCATTGTTTACTTTGCAATCAGCAAAAAAAAATTAGCTGCAAATCTGTAAGGGACAGTTATTTAGAATTGTCGTTGTTTAGGTTAGAATCTACACATCTATTTTGATTGAAAATTTACTTAATCAAAAATTATTCTAATTACTTTTATGTCAGTAGTTTATCTTAATGTGTAACCTCTCAGTTGATGGAAAAACATATGATAAAAATGTATTTTCCACGTTCATTTCTAATTATAGGCTTCTCAGTTGACCCTTCGTTTGCACTAATTTGATCCTACACTCCCACTTTCAATTATTTTCTAAGTCACTTGTCACCTAATTATTCCCAACTCTCTTTCTTAGGTATGGTCTAATGCACACCTTATTAATTAATAGATTTCAGATCCTGCAACTTATCTAGACAATCACAATGGGTTCAGAACAAAGGGTTAAAATGGTGAGTGCAATTTTATTTTTACTTTTTGTTACATCAAAAGTTCAATCACATTTTAGTAAAGGACATTCCTTTTTTTTCAATTCTCTAAATTAGAATAGTTCTCAATAGTGTTTCAACAAAATCCAGCAAAGTCTCATGACATTTTCTAAAGATACTAACTTATTTAAGACTATTTTGTTCTAGCAACTAGATGTTTATCAGCAGAAGATAAGATAGATTTAGCTCTAACTGAACGGCACATAATAGATGTGACGAAACTAAACGGCTGCTATGCTGCCGGTGTTTGGATACTCGGTTTTCACATACTCTACTGTTCCTAAGTTTTGCAACTTTCTACCTTTTAGGGCCTTTTAGGGCCTATTTTGCTTTTTTTGAGTTAAGTGAGAATAAGTCGCTTTAAAGTGAAGGTTTCAAAAAAAATTGGACTATAGGATTTCCCATATCAAAAACTGTTGCAAACCTTTTCGTTTTAGATTAATTATTAAAATTGGGCAAGTGGTGTACAAGAAATACTTCATGTTTAAGTTCTACTTTCCACGAAATTATTGCTCACGAATACTTGAAAACCAGGCACTCTGTAAGAGAACGCATCTCTGAATGCTATAGGAAAAAGTGGCTTTCTGAAATTAAATACTCATCTTCCAATACTCCTGTAAACACGAATGCGCGTCATGCCGATAAACTTGATCTCAGTATACTTTGGCTCAAACGTGGTGTATAACAGAAAGAGTACCACCATCTTATTCAGCGAGAAAATATCTATCCATTGGTGAACGTTGTGTTTCATCAAGTTAATCTTATATACGGCAATTTTAACTAGTATGTACTTTATAAATACGTCATCCGGAGTGACAGCTTGCTTTGAAGTAAGCCGCCCATATCTCAAGAGCATGATATGTTAAGGGAGAACCGTATGCATCTGAAACCGGAACTATAAAGAGAATAGTCAAAACATTTAGGAATTCGACCAAAACTATAAGTAACTCAGGTTAAAGGCTTTTCGAAAATAGATAAAGAGCTATAGTTTTCTGTTTATACAACTTTTTTTCCATTTTTTAGTTTTCCTTGTTTATATATTCATATATTTCTTGTCAACATAAGATGTTTTTTTTACATTTTATTCCACAAATAACAACGGATATTTTCTTAATGTTTTCTACTGATGCGGAAAATCCGCATCCCAGTATGGGCGGGGCAAATCTTGCGGTGACAGTAAAATATACGACTATAGACTGTTAATTGATCACTGTGAGCCATCAAATATATGTAATTCCATTTACTTCCGGTATTGGTGAACCCTTTGGTTTAGGGTTTTCTTACATAGTGACCAGACCTCTCCACGTGAAGTTTCAGGAATTTCAAAATGGCTGAATACACACTAAATTATAAAAGTGATTAAACGTGATTATTGCTTTCCTTTTTGATAAACAAATATCAAAACCTCTTGAATAAATGTTTCTTTATCCATAGTAACTTTCCGATCGTCGATATTCAGATTGTATTCACTTCGATCATTGGAATATAATTCTTTTTCAAGCGCTAGTGCGAATTTCCGTGGATTATTCTTATTTTTCTAATATTTTCAACTTGAGCAGCTGGTAGAAGCGTGTAGTGGAATTCATCTGAAGTTACTTCATTTAAGTGAAGAAAAGTAATATAGATCTGGACAACAATACCTGAAAATAACAAACCTGATTCTCGTAATCTTGGCATTCGCTTCTGAAGATCCTGAATAATTCCAGCTGTTTCATCACAGGTCTTCTAAATATCGTTCAACTGGTTATGTAACATGTTTTCTACGTGCACACTTCTAGTACACTTTTTTTGAGGCTCTATTGACGAATCACAATTTCGTCCAGTCTAGGATGAATTTTCATGAATCCCTCAAAAATCTTTATTAAGTTGATCAATTTGAGAAACGACAGGATCAGTGATAGGTGGCTCAGCTGGTGCCATGTTGTGCGGAATATTCCGCCTACAACTGGAGGAGCGGTGTATTTTAGCTGGAGGTGGTCCAGAAGCAGAGAAGAATTTATTTTTTAGCTGGCCAGTTGTAGTCACATATTGAATTTTAGCGTCACAGTTAGCTTCTGAACCAATGTAGAGAATATTGGCGTCGTACAATTTGTTATCCTTCCGCCGAACAGAAACATGGTTTTCAACAGTGAAAGATCCATCGATAACTGAAGATTCAGAAAGAGCTTCTAAATCTTGGTTTTCGGGGAAGAAGAGAACACAGTAATTGGCCATAGTTGAAGTGATTTAAGGTTAATACAACAATGGATATCTAGGACAGTCCCTTATTTGGAGGTATATCCAAAGACTATAAAAGTACCGACGAAATACTTATCTTGTCTACTATAATGATTTCTGAACATCTCGATATTATTCTCCCATTATTACGTTGCCGTAAAACTATTCGAGTTATTCACCATACTATATTAGTACGAGATCCTACTAATTCTTACCATTCTCTACACAGATATATAAGAATTTTTTAACGGAAACTTTTCTACATCAAGCAAGTTCACCCCTCGCAAATTCAAATACGGTATGTTTCTGGGATTTGCTCAAGAATTTATGCTGATTACAAACGCGATAGTTCTATTTCATCAACTACTTTGTCGGAATGTATATCTAGGAATTGTGGTATGAAAATAAGTAATAGCTACGTGCGTAAACTACGGAAACGAATGGGATTTGTAAAGCCAATATTAAATGCTATCATCTCATACGGAAAGGAAACATGGAAAAACGTGTTCCATTTTGCAAGAAGATGCTGGATGATAGCGAACAGTTTATGGATGTTTGCTTTTCCAAGTTGACTTTAGCTCAAGAACATGTTTTTTTTTACAAAGGACAATTATTTCGGAAGGTTGAGGCCACGCGCTAAGCATCCAGCTAAAATCCATCTGTGGGGAGGAATTTCGATGAGGGGTGCAACAGCACTGACAATATTCCCTGGAAATGTTCGTCTAGATAGCGAGAAGTACTGTCAAATTATAAACGACATTTATCTACCATTCAAGAACATTGTTTATAATGGATACACACGTTTAGTTCAAAATAACGCACCTTCTCATAAGAGCACTTACAGAAAACGTAGGTTTGAGGAGGACAACATTGATTGTCTCCCTTGGCCTGCCGAATCACCTGATCTGAATCTGGTAGAGCTAGTATGGGGCTCTATGAAGAAACACATAGGGTGAGAATTAACTAATAGGCTTCTACTTATACTTCACAATTCTTTATAGGGATGTTGCAAAACCGATAAATCTGGATGAATTGAGAGATGCTGTTTATAATTATTAGACTACAATAATGACACTCGAGACATGTTTCGCTTACATTAGCACAATTTTTAAAAGAATGCGAGATGTGATAGCTGAGGACGGCAAAAACATAAAAGAATAGTTGATTTCCTTAAATTAAGTCTTGAGGCTTGTTAATTGTTTAGTAATCGTGAAAAAAGTAGTCGCAACATTTTAATTTAGAGTAAACTTTATCATCTTATTATTCCTCAGCCATACCCACACACCTTCCATTCCTTTATCCTTGATGGCTCACAGTGATCAATTAACAGTCTATAGTCGTATATTTTACTGTCACCGCAAGATTTGCCCCGCCCATACTGGGATGCGGATTTTCCGCATCAGTAGAAAACATTAAGAAAATATCCGTTGTTATTTGTGGAATAAAATGTAAAAAAAACATCTTATGTTGACAAGAAATATATGAATATATAAACAAGGAAAACTAAAAAATGGAAAAAAAGTTGTATAAACAGAAAACTATAGCTCTTTATCTATTTTCGAAAAGCCTTTAACCTGAGTTACTTATAGTTTTGGTCGAATTCCTAAATGTTTTGACTATTCTCTTTATAGTTCCGGTTTCAGATGCATACGGTTCTCCCTTAACATATCATGCTCTTGAGATATGGGCGGCTTACTTCAAAGCAAGCTGTCACTCCGGATGACGTATTTATAAAGTACATACTAGTTAAAATTGCCGTATATAAGATTAACTTGATGAAACACAACGTTCACCAATGGATAGATATTTTCTCGCTGAATAAGATGGTGGTACTCTTTCTGTTATACACCACGTTTGAGCCAAAGTATACTGAGATCAAGTTTATCGGCATGACGCGCATTCGTGTTTACAGGAGTATTGGAAGATGAGTATTTAATTTCAGAAAGCCACTTTTTCCTATAGCATTCAGAGATGCGTTCTCTTACAGAGTGCCTGGTTTTCAAGTATTCGTGAGCAATAATTTCGTGGAAAGTAGAACTTAAACATGAAGTATTTCTTGTACACCACTTGCCCAATTTTAATAATTAATCTAAAACGAAAAGGTTTGCAACAGTTTTTGATATGGGAAATCCTATAGTCCAATTTTTTTTGAAACCTTCACTTTAAAGCGACTTATTCTCACTTAACTCAAAAAAAGCAAAATAGGCCCTAAAAGGCCCTAAAAGGTAGAAAGTTGCAAAACTTAGGAACAGTACTGTAGAAGTGATTAGTAGCATTTAGTCTGTAAAAACAATTATTTTCTATAATTTGCAATAGTTTGGAAGTGAAGTAGTGTTAATTGAGATCTTGTTGATGGCTGTTATTCTACTCAAAATGAGCAAAATAAATATATAACGTTACATATATCGCCTTAATGCTAGTTTGAGTTTAGTCATTCTTCCGGATTATTGCTCTAGTTTTCTTTGATACTTTTTTATCCAATGAATGCTTAGTGTTCGATATTTATTTATAGGTGCCGGTTTGCGTATAAAATGAAGAGCAAGCATTTTCAATTTCTTTTGTTTTCAATATATATGCTTTATATTTGGATAGAGGAAAAAAACATCCAGAAAAAAATTATGTCGTATATGTGGTTTTTATTAATTATACTATTGCTCTTGTTATATTTAATTATTATTGATACTAAATCTTCATGCGGCAAGCCAGCTATGCATTCATCTAGTTAATGATCGAATATATTATTCAGAAACTTAAATCTATTTGTTTTCGGCCAATACCTTCTTACTGAGTTTGTTAGGCTTCGGCTTGATCACTATTTTATTTTATTTTACCTGGCACAAATAAGTAAACTGGTATGTAATTTTCTTTATTTGGTACGCTAAGTTAGATTTTTTTTTGGATATGGCTCTAAGTCACTAATATATACATATATTTTCTTACATATTTAACACTTTATCGTCAAATTTCAAGTAATCTTTAAAAAAATGAAACTTAAAAATCTTATCTGGTAAACTTGCTGCAATTTCCAATATTGTCATCATCTCCTAACTGCTTTGCTCTATTTGTGAAGAAATTCGTGTTTAAAGTAAGAATTTGTGTTTTGATTTCATTTTTAGAAGTCACTCGTTGTTTTGAAAACATGCCCAACAGAGGTATAATCAAAAGCCTAAACACTCCATTAATTTTTTGTTATGAAACTATTTATTGAACCAAAAACTAATTACCTAAATACCTACCACTTCATACGTCTATTCATCAAAACATTGAGAATATAATTAACCACCTAGTTTCAATAAATATAACTTCCTTTTATTTTAGTATTTTTCCAATTGCGTCCTTTTAAGCTTATTTATGGAATAAACACTCTTTAATATAATTAAATAGGATACTTAATTATGTTATTCATTTAACTGTATCTATAGGGCTCTCTACCCGGATATGCTATTAAACTTATACCAAGCACATAAGGTGTTTTGAACAGTAGTTGTATTAACACTTTGACACTTTGCACTTCTTGAAAAGTTCCTTTTCATCTCCATAGCATTTGTGCTTAACTGACCTTTCTTGGTTATAAAACCTTTTCAATTCATCAATTTACCTCTAGAGAGATCTTATGTTGAAAAATATCATCTGATTCATGAAAAACTGTCAGGCTGATGTTTGAATTTCCAGTTTATTGCGTAAGATCTAATTATTGATAATTATACAAAATCACATTTAATTATTTTAACCACACCATTCTGTTTCATAGATTTCTTTTAATAAAAAAATTCATACATATGATAGAATTCTTTATTTTATTTTCTATTAGAGCATATATTTCACTTTTATTAATACTTTAACAAATGTTTGTCTTTGACATTCACAATATTATGATAAGTTACCTATAATAATGGTTTAGATTGACTCGTTCGTACTGTAATATATAGATTAGGTAAGTTATAAAATATTAAAAACTAAGTAAATATGTTTTTAGATATAAATTATGTTAAATATGTTGAATTAGAAAAATTTGAAGTGCCTTAAATATCTCATAGTTCATACGGAACTCATCAGTATCAACAGTGGCTTTCCATCACCTCGCTATGGAGACAACAATTTTAGCATGATATTTGATGTTTTAACCTTTGTTCTTAATTTGATATCTTCAACTCTCAACGCGTTTTTTCAATATATTCTTATAAATATTCAAAAAAAAATTAAACTAAGTAATTAAGATGGAGAATTAACTTTTTTCGGACGTAAATCAATTTTCCGCTGTCATTGTAGTATACTTGAGATCATTATCCTGCTTGATTATCTATTCAGGAGATTTCTCTTTTAGGGTGTGGAAAAATATCACGTTAATCTGACGCATTCATAGCACGAAGGTAAAGATTAAGAGATTATATTTCTGGGAATAAAATATTGTTCTTCAATATTTAACAGTTAACACTATATTTATATATAATCATTAGAACGTCTTAAGTACTATATTTCATCATTACCAAATATTAAAAGCACGCTTTTATTATTAAAAAACACTCTACTCTAATCACCTTTAGTCAGATTCTTATGTGCCTTTGAAAGTTTATTTCTGATAATCTTATTCCTACAAAGAATGTATCGTTTTTCTACTCCAGTAAACATACCTTCTAGAAGATATTGGGTGCAGTAGATTTTAACATGATAAGCTTATACACATATTCTACCAAATATTAGTCTATAGAATGTATTTCTTCATATGGGCCAAAGAAATTTACCACCTTTATCTGCTGTCACTTGTGGTATTCTTGCTTAGTACTGCATTTCAACTGTTTCATTCTTTCGAAATAGATTGGAGAAAACCACTTTTCTCGAAACTAACTTGTTGCGTTTATTTAAATGTTATTCAGCAAGCGAGAATTCTAGAACTTTTTATGAACTTTAGATATGTTTATGTACATGACAATTAGGCTTATAAAAACGATTTAATGCAAACAAATGTGGAAAGCTATAACCCAATCATAATAATACTATGAAGAAAGTGTATTATTAAATATATTACATCAACAAATGAAGGAAATAGCAGGAAAAATTTCATTGCAAATTTCTCTCTAACAGTTAGACTTTTATAAACAAAAGGAAATTTAGTTAATTTATAATCAGTAACTAGGAATTTCAGAATTATGAAACATCTTTTTTTAAAACTATGCATTTACAAACTATAGGAATACATATTATTTAGTATGTAATTATTATAAGTAATATAACATTTAAAGCACGTTATCTTACTACAATCTATTTGTATTTATTATATTTATTACTTCAAATAGAAAACTGCTATATAGTTTTAATCAGTTCTAAGTTCTCAGAGGATTAAAACACAATATTTTATAAAAATGTTCACCTGATCCAATATTTGATCAAAATAACAGCTTTAACTTGAGAAATTTGACTACTACAATTTCCGTTAGTAAGAGTACAAATAAATTTAAAACTATTAAAATCCTGTTAAATTTAATTCTAGTCAGGATAATTTCAATTCCCAGCAAAAATTAAAGAAAAAAGTCCTAAGATTAAAGAATTTATCTAATGTTTTGTGCCAGCTAGAATTTGGAGTGAGAAATCTTTTACCGGTATGATTTCTTTATTCTCAATGCATAATTTTTTTAAAGCAATGAAAATATACGCTACGATAATTTTTCTTAAATATTTAAATTTATATCTAAAAATCAATATGATAGAATGGTAGTTATGGTGATTCAATTGAAATTAGTAGCAATAGTTTCTTAGTGAAGTAAGCATAATAATGGCAATATTGGGAAAAAGATTGAAATTCTCGTGGCTTAGGGAGATTCGGGAATTGTCGTCTTATCTGACTAACTATGTATGAGGGGATGTCGAGGACTAATAATTGCGTTCCCCAGCTTATGATAGTTCTTGTCAGTGCGATTTGCAACTCGTTGTGTCTCTGCAAAATCCATTAGGCTGATTGCCAACTGCGATGTATGTCTTTCGGCTGGCGGAGATCGACTCACAGACAGGCTACTGTTTTTTCAAAACTGTTAGTCACATAGTTTTCTAGACATCGACTCACTTCTATAATCAGTCTTCTCCTTAATGTCTTCTAATGAGAAACAAGTGTTTCAACAACAAAGACAAAGATCTCTTTGCTTACACATTACCTCCTCCTATATTGTACTATCAAGAAATTTTTCACGTTCATTTTTTGCTTAGTGCTTTTAGGAATCATTTTTGCTTCATCATTTCAACTATTTCGAAATTCTAATGCCAAACTCAGTAATTTTTCCAGATGCAAAGGATGTTTAGGTTAGCCAAATGTTTTAGTATGTTAAAGGACGTAACATATTAAACATACATACATTGAATAGAGCTATTTAACATCAAATTATTTTAGGCTTTATCGGATTTGCATGCTTGAATAGGCTTAAGAACTTATAATTTCAAAATTGAAATGTTTTCCTTGCATTTTTTTCAATCTTCTCAGTCGCATAATTTGTGGTTTAACATTCAGAATTAGGACCTATTAATTTCTTCTATCTATTATACTATTCTGTTGAATCTCCCTTGGGTACCTTCTGTCATTCATTCTTCACTTATATTCTCTGTTGGATATGACGAATATTCGTATACTCTTTTTTTTTGTTACAAAAACATATCAATGTTTATACGATGAAAGCCTGAAAAAAACATCAACATGTTGAGAAAAAGTCGAATTTTATCAGTCGATTTTATGGCTGCAGTGAAAAATGAAAAATTTTACGATCAGTGTATGCATATTTTCACATCATGCCTTATACCCATTTTTCTGCATTCAAAGAACAATGCAGATTAGATTTTATAGGAGTGAATGTGAAAGAGAATCTACCTTATACGACATAAATCAACTCAAATTCCAAAATGTGATCAAATAGTGTTTATAGTGTGAAAAACCTATTAAATAATTCAACTGGTAATTTATTCACTTTTATGGATATAGAACTAATTTTAAAGAAAACGCATAATTTCGTTATCCTATGTATCTTTAATTTTTATATTCTATTTTATGAATTAGATTAAGAAACATTGTTAGTTTGAAATAATGTATTAAAGAGATATCCATTTTAGCTTAGTGTGACGAGTATATAATCATCAAAATGAGAGTTGATGTTTGAAAAATAATAAGCATAAATTCTTAGAAAATCCCTGCACAATTCTATATTTTGTGGTGATTAAACAACTGCGATTTATAGATTATTTTAATTACCCAATGCAGTTTTGGCCAATTGGTCCCTAATGTTACCCTTTCACTGGCTGTGAAGCACATAGTTTTTGCAATTTTATTTTAACTACCTTAACTCTTCTTAATAGATTTATGGACTTAATGTGTCATATTTTTAAGCTGTTTAGATAATACAACGATGATACATTTATTCAATTAGCAGGATGCCATTTTATTAGGTTTTGTAAACTTGAGATGTTAATTTTTCATATAGATTCAACGTATTATGTGACTAGACATAATCGTTCGAGTGGCTGCTGGATTCGTCGTCAGTTTTCGCCTATAGAAGTGGTATTCGTGAACTCTTCAGTACTGCTCATTTCACTGCAAACTTGTTTCGACTAATTAAGTTAGAGAGCACCCAGTCGTCCATAGTGTATTGTTTCTTTGCAACTTACATCTTTATTCTCGATTATCTTCTTCTTGAATTCTCTCTCTTCCTTCTCTTCTCGTTCTTCTTCTGCACTATTTATCACGCGAAATACTCAACAAAGTGCCCGGAATTTATTGCCTACTTTTCATTTCGTCTTGCAAATTTCTCTTCTGTATTTTTTGCTTATCTTAAAAACCAAAACTGCGAATAGTGAATTAGATGAGATACTTTTTCTTTTCTTCCGCAGTATTGAAACGCTTCCATACTGATTGAAAACGATACTTGAATGAAGCATCTTGGTGATCTGGTGATAACGAAGGCAAGAAAATTAAATACTCAAATAATTATCTTGCACTGTGAATAAGCTATTGATGAATATTTACGTACTGAAGACTTTACTGAGAATTTATTTGTGCTTAAAATAATACCGGAATAATAATACCTATATATATCAGAAATAAACAACTTTACTTCCTATATAATTCGTTTTTTGCATGATTGTTAGAAAGACAAGAAAATATAGATAAGCTCATAGGTGTCCCTTTTCCCTCATACCTGTAGGCGGGAAAGTTGGGAATTCCTTAGTTTGAGAACTTTGAATGATATAACTAAATGTAACAGATTTTAAGTGACTAATTATTATGATGTGAGGATTTGCAGCGTTTTCCATGAGATCATACTCTTTTCAACAGCTAATGTAGGATTATATGTTGCTTTCGTAATTATGTAGTATTAAATTTCAAGAATCAAATCATTGTAGTCACATGTAACTGTAGTCATGCGCTGATGTAACGTTGCTATTAATTTTCTAGTAAATACAATAGTTAAGCTATAAAAATGAATTTTAAACCGTATCTAAAAATAAATAATAATAGATACGCAGTGTAGGCGTGAAGTGACAGATATTTTTCTATGGGCTATTCCGATCAGAATTTAATTTAGGCAATCTGACGAAAAACCTGCGAAACTTCAAAATATTCATGCATTTACTGTAAATATAAGTAATATATAGAGCTTTTTTTAGTTTTCTCTTTCTCTCCCTCTATCTTTCTTGTTTGTTAACTGCTCCATTTCTTCTTGTTCTGTCAGTTCTAATTAACAGTATCCATTATTTTTAATCATCGGCTTTTTTTGAGGCTACTTACTCATATCTGATTCTCGGTTCAAATGAAAAACTTAATATGAATCAGTCAGGAAAACATCTAACATCTTCGCCCAACATTTATGAAGGTCTTATATCCTAGGTTGTTGGGATATGTTCTTTGTCCTAATATTCTCTGCTCTTCATTTTTATTTCGAAGCAACTTTTTAAGCACTTTTTTATCCTTTTCATGATATTCTTTACCGAATTATTGAATTTTTAAGATATTTTTGATTTGAATATCATGCTTCTGAAAGTCACACATTATTTGTTTACTTCTTAATTCCTAATTTTATTTTTTTTATGCTTGGTTTTCGATGGTCTGTTCTTTTATATATCATCTGTTCATTCAAGCAGTTCCTTTTGTCTCACCTTATACTTTTGATATACTAGACTAGTCACTTTGTCATATACGAAACAATGAATTCTGTAACAAATCTTGGTTACATTAAATATATATTTGTTTTGCAGTTCAGTCAGTTTTATAGTAGACTAATAGTCAAAATTTATTTCACTGTTTTTTAGTTCTTATTATTGAGAATATTGCTTAAAAGGCAATGAATTATATTATAATGGATCTTATAAGCAATGGTATTTTCTCATGAATTTTAGTAGGAAATGATACATTTTATAGGTGGTGGGAATCTTTTTCATTGAGTACCATTGTTATCAACAGTTTTCTAGTTAAATCATATATTATTTAGAATTTTATTTTTAAGGTTTTTCTTATATTTGCAAAGTTGTAAATTCGTTTAATCACAAAGAATATTAATCACATTATTTTGCAAAAATCAACCTTCTGTAACACATTATACATGAATCGAAACATTTCTGTTATACAAAGGTGGAGATATGGAATATTCTTAGCTTAGAACCAAACATGCGCTCATTACGTATGAATCTCGTAATCAATCAGCGGCTACCAAGGCGGCACTAGTCTGATGTG
Source organism: Heterorhabditis bacteriophora (assembly GCA_964036235.1). Taxonomy (NCBI): domain Eukaryota; kingdom Metazoa; phylum Nematoda; class Chromadorea; order Rhabditida; family Heterorhabditidae; genus Heterorhabditis; species Heterorhabditis bacteriophora. Next base: position 3,799,605 of record OZ038426.1, read on the forward strand.
TTCACCTCCTTGAATCAGTCTCTATAAACTGAAAATATGCAAAATTGAGGTGGTATTAGCTTGTGTCTCTATTTTAGATAACTAAAGCAATTCCTTCTAGTATTAAACATAATTCATTCTTGCTCAAGCGTGCTGGTGCACTATAATTCTACGAATTGAAGCCGTGGAAAACAAGCTAAAGAAATTTCACCCAAAACGATTGCTGATTTTGCAATTTATTTATTTCACTATGTCATAATGAAACAGTTTAATACACTACATAGGAATAAACAAAATAGAACAGCAGTTTTTAAGTAGCACATAAGATTTCACGAAAATGTTCATTACAAGTGTTGATTTTCATATATCATAGGAACGAATAGTTAATGCTTAAGTTGGCCCATTTATATTGACACTGTTAATATGCATACTGCTAGAGTTGGTCTTATGGGATTCTTAAATTAAAACAGTTTTAATGAATAGAAAATATTTTAAAGTGATTTATTTGTTGGTTACAAAGAATGCTCTAAACGATCAACAGTCAACATCATCAGTCTAGATAAATTTTAGTAGCTAACTGCAATAAGTAATAATTCAGTAAACATGTATCAAAAGAAAGATATTTAGTTCTAAAAAATGGCTATATTAATAAATGGATTGGATTTATTAGGCAATTTTTCTCAATGTGGTTATATTTTACGCGATCTCGTAGCGACATTTGATAGAGTCCATTCGCAGTGTCTATATTAGTCTGCTGAGTTATTGTTCGCTTAATTGAATACAAGATATGAAACCAAGATTGCCATAATGTCGCCGATTCCCTTACATGATCACCTTCTCTCTCGTTTTATTTTTTTCTATTCAACTTATTAATATCTTTTATATTCCAATTTTCAGAAATTTTGTTTCCTGTACTACTGTTTTCCTTAAAGTTTCGTCCCCCCTCTCTATTTCGTCGCATGGTGAATAATTCATTACCTGGATACAGTTGCGAGCAATACACTCTTGACTTTTTCTGTTAGTCATTTCATGCTAATATATATATTTAACACTCAAAAATGAAAAATGTATAATTCTTGAGTGGTGTTTTCTATACATAAATGTATTTTCCTATATCTTCTTATTCAAATATTGGTTACTCCATTGTTCAGTTCTAGAGTCTTCTTGTTTATTCACATAACTCATGAATGCTTTGGCTCATTCTGAGCATTCCCTACAGCTAGAATTATTTTCGTGATCCATTCTTTGTTTTTGAATTAAAGTAGAAACCGTAAGCCTTTATTCTCGTTTGTTTTCTTCACTTCACGCAGATGGTTTTTGGATAAATATCTTTGTAAAACACCGGACAAAATGTTTCCAAACCTAATGCTTTTTGTTTTATCAATCTTCAATTAAGGATATTTGTATTATATTCTTATATGAACTTTACATATAAGCAAATAATATTAGGCTTTTTTAGTGCAACATTCATTGCAGTTCTCAATTTGTCTTCCGGTAAACTTCAGTAGTATAATAGTGACAAATAAATAATTAAATAAGTAGAGCGAACTACCAATTTTGTTTTACAATAGTTATATAGTTACATAAAATATATTAATTTACAACTACACCGAGACTCTTCTATCGTTGTCGTATTCTGAATACAACGTCCTTCAGTATAGAACAAAACACAGCTTATGAAGTTCCTGTCCCATCTGTTCTCTTTAGACGGGCAATACATTCATTTATAGCTACCCCAACGGTCACTCCAACATTCATCAGCCATCATATACAAATGCACATGAGTTTTACTGTGATTCTATAACTAAGTATTAACATTGTAATCTCCCAACCAATCCTATAATTTCCAGCTTTTGAGCAAAGGTGCATGTATTTCTTCCAGTTTTTAAAATTATTTTTTATATTTGTTCCCAAACTACTTGATCTTCGATATTTGTACTAGTCTTATGATGACGTAGTCGTATTTGTCCGGATATTTTCTGGAATAAACAAAATGTTGTTATTGAATTCAATTAGTGCCAAAATATTAGGGTTAGACATTAATGAAGCATGCGACACCAAGTTTAAATAAAATAAATACGAATATCTATGTATTTAATGCGGTTCATTTGGGACAAATGCAGCACGCGGAAGAAAACACCGTTATTGGCTTGAGTGTGAAAGATTTGAAGCCAACGCCCACTGCAAGGCGAAAGCCACTATTTTGTTGTTTGTTCTACTCACGAACTTTCTTTGGTCACTGAAAGGCGCCAAAAGGTGGATTGACAAAAGAACCCTCGTCACTAATTTCCCACTTGTTGTGGTTGTTTATTTTATTGACTACAACTCATAAATTATATAAAAGCTTTGAAACAGTATTTAACGCCATTAAATGGCTAGAATTACCACTGTGAATTAATCACAAACTCGAATTCTTCAGCTTAACGTTGCATATTTCAACGCGATATTCGTGAACGTGCGACACGATGTAAAGCTATAAATTATTTTTTACAGCTAATTTTCTAGTTAATGTGGAACTTTATTTTAGACTAAAATATAAAAAAAAGCACGATTTTTATTCTGATCATAGATTAGTAAATATGAACATTTATTGTTCTTAGCAAAGCGACCAACGAACTATGTCTAAGACACTTCACTAAAAGTTAGAGCTCCAACAGTGCTAGTTGAAAGGCTAAGAGTCTTTCAACTTCACTTACATGATTGATAATGCTGTACAAAAAACCATATGCAAACAATGAAAGTTATATAAAAATTTCATCTATTATTTGTCATTAATGACTTTCATGACCCATTTGCCTCTATAGAGTAAACGCTATAGCAGACTAGTTTTAAATTTAAAATGTTTAATTCCTCTTAAATAGTTGGTTCAAATATTTTCAATATAAACAGTAAACATTAAAAGTCTAGATGAAATTGCTTCCAATAGGGAATCTTCATATTTCAGTAATTTAGATATTTAAGGAAGTATATTTAATTTGTTTGCTAAGTTTCGACTATTATTCTATTATGCATTAACAATTATTTGCCATATTATTTTGTGTTGTTGGAGAGTTTAACGACAGCACCCCGTCTTCGTCATTATACCACTTGAACTATCTCAAAGCCATATTGACATCGTATCCATAAGAAAATACTTAATCCCATCATGCAGTGATATTCACTTCCACAATAAATTTGTTCGCGTTTCATCAAACTATTTCTTCGGAAAAAAGCATTGGGTTTATAGAAGCGGCTCTACATTTATTTAAATAATCCACTTTCTCTTTTATCTTTTATATACGGCGGAAAAAAAATTATTTGGACATTTTGTCTTTTGCAAGTATGCCAGTTTGTATCAACATAAAATTTTTGTTCACTCCGTTGTTATTTGTTGTGATAATTTGTACAAAATTGTCCTTGGGAATGTCATTTGATTCCCTCAGAATGATCCAGACGTTTACATAAATCGTATACTTTTTCTAAAATTCTATTCATAGGAAGTAAATAAACTATAAGTATTCGTTGCTTAGAGCAACAATAAATTTGTGGTAGAACAAGGATCTCAATCGTTAACTTTTAGAGAACCGAGGATACAAATTATACTGCCCATTTAGTATTGCATCCTGTGTTTACTTCAAATAGAAGCCTATATGAACTCGTGCTCACCACGTAATCCTTTCCTCATTTTTATGGCAATGACTAAGGGGAAACATTTATAACAATAGGTATTTCACAGATGCCAAGGAGACAGTTTTGTTAAGCAAACCTTACACGTAAATATATTATCTGTATCAAATAATCTATTAGAATTATATTACCAAAAATAACAAGTCTCCTTTATAGTGTTGCTTCATATAAAATTTAGTTTTGCCCTTTCTATTCGAGAGATAATCAAATTTCCGCTGAAGTAGGTTGGTTCAATTAAAACAATACTCGTTTAAAGCCACTAATTTACATAACTTGAGCTATGTAAACCTTGTTATGCCTGTCTTTGGCGATACGCTGTATTATATACATTTATTTTAACAAAATTAATTTTTTTAAAGTTTGTTGCTTATGCTTTTTCTGACATAGCTAGTCTTTAAAAAAATTTCAATAAGTCTCGATAGGTTTCTTTTTGTTTAGTTTTAGACTAATTTGAAATTTAACTCGAAAACATTGATACTTTAAGTCTTTCAAGCCAATTGACTCTACGGTCTTCATCTCAGTAAACTAATAACATAGAATCTAAGTTATGTTTTCACTGCAACAAAGCGGGAACGTAAAACTGAACTTTACCTAGATTGGGAATTGAATTACTAGAAGTGGTTAATGAAAAAGAAGATTTCAAAGAGAATTGAAATGACCCTTTTTTCTGTATGTTTCACCAAAGAATACTTGATATAAAAGTAGATTATTAAAATTTACCTATATAGTTAATATAAAATTAAACAAAATTTTGATTAAGTCGAAGTGTAAAGTGGGTTAACCTGTGGGAGGACGGATTATCAGATCTGAATTAGTCAAAATCCAAAGAAGAAAAACAACACAAAGCTTCCTAAAAGCTTTATAGAACTACTATTTTAAAGTGATGAGCATTCAAAAATCCCGTTACTATTTACACTTATTGTTTAGATTTTTCATAACTAAAAGTTAATATTATTGCAAATATTACTATTGACTAATAAAAAACGGTAATTTGAATATTGATGTGCAAGAAAACAACTTACCTAGATAGAAGAGTGGTAATGTATATTATAGTTTTATAAATTTATCTAGATTATAGCTCCACTTATTTAAGTAGAATTCTATCATCTAATAAGCGAACAATTAGATAATATACATTTGAGATTTTCTTATTTTGACATTTGAAGTTATATAAAGGTGCGTTTACCTAAAAATTCAAGACGTGACATCTTTAAATAGAATTTCTATTCAAAAACGTGATTAACACCTACCAGCAAACTCTTGACATTTTCAATAATTTTTATTAGTTATTGATTATTTTTTACCTAATTTAAATACCAACATCTGAATATAATTTGATTCAAGCATTTAGAGCCGAGCAAAAAAAGAAGTAAGCATGTCTCTGTGCGGTGTTAAGGTCCTTTCTAGTAATGGAAGAATCCTCAATGCACATTTTGCAGAAGCGGAAATGCGCATACCTTTTGTTGGAATGTTATGACTGGTTTAATAACATCTTCACGACCGTGACATTTTGAACAGCCAACAAAATAATTAAAGTTCCATCTACCAACCTCATAATGCAAAACAATTGAAATATTTGATTATGTATGGCGCAGAGAATTGGATTTTTGTTTCCTTTGAAGGCTTAGTGGATGCTGTTGTGCAAAGGTAAGCATAATTTCTCACAGTACTTCAACTTGAAGTGGTACGAATTGTATCGTTAACTGGATCCACCTAAATTAATTCTGAATCGGTATCATGCACTTGTTTTAAAATTCAATTTATTCCCGTCTAATGCTTTAAACAAATTATGATATCATTTTTAGCTCTCTCTTGATTTGTTTTCTTTTACTATCTATTTTTCCACACTCATAACAATAACCCCATCAATTAACAAGTTTTTAGTTTTTTCTCTAATAAATAATTAATCATGGCATTAATGACATTATTTTAGTTATAATTCTCTTTAGAGACAGTTTACATATAGTCTGTAACTTCTCAGTTTTATGAAATTTATAATGCATGTACTCTTCTCATCTCTTTGCAGACTAGAGTATTACTCTTAGAGTCCTTTAATTTTACACAAAACGGACAATTTTTCTAGAAATGTTCTTACTGTATACTATTTTCCAACAATGTTCAATTGATACATAATATACGACAAAGCCTAGTTAGCTGGTCCATATTGTATGCTTACTTCTAAACTTGAAAGCTTTTTTGACCTACTAATATAAATCATCATTAGATCAATTACCTGTACTAATGATTTTAAACTACAATAGTTTACATTCTATGGCATACATGTTGACTACGGATTTATATTCGCCAAATTCTCTTATACTCTTTTGAATAACCATTTCCTAGTTATACTCATTCTCTCTGTATATGTCTTCCTTTCTTTTTGGTTATTTTCATTACCTCGAGAATTATACTAGACGTGCCACCAAGTGCACTTCATTTTCAGTCTAATCCTGTTTGTGTAAAAAAAAAGGTAGGTTTATAGTTTATCTTAAATCCAGACACTCGTCTGTATCCAGAAAGCACAGTTAATGAATAAACATCACTTGTTGAAGACTGCGATTGTCTTCGGAAAAACAAGACAATAACGTTAAGATATAGACCTTAATGAAAATAGTCCTAGCATAAATTTTTTAGTTAGACACATATTATTTATATTCATCACTTTTTTCACCAAGTTTTTTTTTCTGCTCATACAATTAACACATATGAGACTATTAGTGCTTATATGTATTTCTCATTATAAATTATTTATTTACTGCAATGTTAGTTTTATCTTTAACATTCATATGAAAGTAGTTTTCAAGCAAACGATCCATATCTTTTATCCGTAATTTAGACATTTTTGATTTATTTGGTAATTGCTGTAACTATTTATTACATCCTTTCCAGGCCAGTATGAGCGTAGGGGACTCACCGGAGAATTGCGACTCTTCTTCATCAGAATCCTTCACACATATTCAGTTTTTGTTTAGGGCATATCTCATGCCCATTACGTATCTGTTCGGAATATTTGCCAATGCTATCAACGTCATCGTATTTTCACAAAAGGCGGTGAGTTCATTATCCTCCATTCCCACTTTCATCCACGTCTTGCAAACTGTGACAGACGCTACAAGACTAATAGTTCCACATACGCATTTCCTGATTCACAAATGCAATTGTAGTAGTTCAAATATCTCAATTGTACTTTTTAGCTGCGTACTTTCATCATATAAGTAGTAGTTTTATTAACTTGCTAATTAAATGAGAGATCTAATATATGCATGTATTTGGTAACCGCTGATTATAAAAAAAATTTAATTTTTGCTTTCAATAATAATAATTTTTAGATTTCAAGTCATTAGTTAAATAATATATACAATTCTTTCAGATGCGCTGTCAGCCTGTGAATTGGTTTTTCCTAGTGCTGTCTCTCAGCGACCTCACGGTTCTCATAGCCTCTTTCTTTGTGTTTTCAGTTCCTGTTTACGCTGAAGCTTTAAATGACATAGGTAAATCTATGTTTAAATTCAAAAAATAATTTGTTGCTATTAACCATTATTAAGTTGTCCATATTCAGAATAACTGTCTGAGTAGAACAGGGTTTTGGCAAGCATATACTAGGACCAATTAGTTTCTTGGAATCCAAACTAATTAACCAACGCATTATAACAGAGCATGTCAACATATTTGCTAGAGAGGAAAAGAAGGGATTCATAGACTTCTAAAACTGAAGTTGATAATAATGTATTAGCAGAATGAGAGAAAAAACAAGACACCGAGAACAGAATAAAAGTAAATCTGTTAATGTCATATTTAGATCTATCGCGTGCATCTGTATTACTCATCAAATGGTTTTATCCGATGGCCCAAACGGGGCTTACCATGTCCGTATATATCACAATCTTAGTGTCTGTTCATCGATTTCTTGGTGTCTGTCATCCTTTTCTGGTTAGTTTGGCTTCAAAATCCACAAAGAATAATATATTGTTCACAAACGTGATTTTGTTATGATTTCCTCATACAATCATATAGACAGCGATTGTGTATTAGTACATAAACAATGAAAATGTATTCTCGACGTACTGAAAGATTTGATATCATTTACAGATAAGGCGTGTGTCCAACTCATCGGTAGTTAAAGGCGTCATCGTTTCGGCAGTCGTCTTTGCCTTTTTGTTCAACACGAGTCGTTGGTTCGAATTACAAGCGATGCCTTGCATCACTAAAGCTAATAAAAAGTAAAACCCTAATTTTGAATAATTTTGTTTAGTGATTTTAGCAGAACATTTGCAACCACTAGAAGCAGTTAAACAATATTTTTCTATTCAGGGAATCTCTGGTTGTATTTCCAACAAATTTAATGGTGAACAGTGTGTACACAGTGGTATATAGGAATGCAGCTTATACACTGGTTATGTTCTTCGCTCCATTTACTATACTGACATTTGTTAACTTAAGAATCATAGGCACATTGAGGAATTCATACAGGTTAGTTAAACTATAGCAATTATCTATTATTAAGTCATAATACGAGCGCGAATAATATTCGAAATAGTTTCAACTTATTTTTTGATAGGTATAACACCTCAGTATCTTTATTAAACTATTGACACGAACGTCTGTACAAAGTAGCTTATTTCTACTAAAAACTGACTATCTGATAAATATAACAAAAATGATATGAAAATGTAGTTTTAGGATGCGTCGTCAAATGACTATGCTTCCTCGGAAGAAGAAGGATTCAACGGCACCAGCTGATACTATAGCTGTCACAAAAACTGAATCCAGCTCCACAGCTACAGCACTTCTCCAAATCAATAGCAGTGGAAGCGGTTAGATCTATAATATTTATGTTTCTATCGTCAAGGTTTAATTACAACATTTTTCTATGTATTGTTGTTTTTCAGAGAGAAAAGAAAACAGTGTGACTGTTATGTTGGTGGCCATCACTACAGAATTCTTGCTTTTCAATCTATTAGCCTTTGCAAATAATATACTCGAGCTAACGGGAGCATACGAACATTCTCAACTGGAAACCATTCTTGTAGAAGTACGATTAAAATGAATTTGGCAATCACTTGACTATTCGCATATTCACTTAATACGTTACAGGTATCCGCGCTTCTAGTTAATGTAAATGGTGCCTCAACGATTATTATCTACCTTATATTTGGCAGCAAATACAGAGCGGTGTTCATTAAGGTAATTTTTTGCTACTATACATATTTTTCATCTATGTTCACTATTAAATGGAAAGATTTTGAGGTCTGCATTGCCTGTTTACATCTATGTGCAATCTGACAAATACCTAGCATAACTGATTAGACATTAAATTTGCCAATAATAAACTATCTATTACAAACGCATAATTGTAACATCAATAATGAAGTTAATAAAAGCTTAAAATTTTGCAAAATATATGTAGAGCACAATTTAGCAAAACTCACGTATACATAGTTTTAAGTGCAGCATGCAATAGTAAAAGTTTACGTAATTCGTATGGATGCCTCGAGGAATATTTGTCTTGTGTCTGCTGAACATATTAGCGAAAGTCCACAATTAGATGGAAAAAAAGCCCTATCTTATAGCTACTGCACAAAACTGGAATTAATACCGGGTGTCAGACGAGAAAACAATCGCTGTTCACGAGCCAACCGCACTATGAGACTACAGGACTGCTAGACTCGAAATTTGAGGAAAGCGCAAGAATCAAATGGAAGGTGAGTAGACATACTTTCCTCTGAGGATTTTGACCGGCCTTAGGTATTTTATAAAACACTTAGTATAGAACTACAGATAAAACACTAATATTAAGGGACGCCAATCAAAAATCCAGATAGAACAAGCTGGTCGTGTGATGGCAAAGGCCAAGACCAGCCATGCTTAGATATCAAACCTTTTTACTGATGGAGATGCAAACGATCTAAGGACGAAGTATGACTTAGTGTCTTCAATGGTTTAGTAGGCTTGGTCATAGTCTAAATTTTATAACTTTGCAACCAAGTTTATTGTGACTATCTACTTTCCAACTGTTATTCATAACTAACATGACCCCCAAGTTCACATATCTTTTTGAAAGGTTACATTAAGGGTCTATGTCCTATAACGGGTATATTGTGCAATGTATTAAAAACAATTTTTTTTTTAGATTGTATAAATACTGTGAAATGTGTTTCAAATTTTACTTTTATATTAAATCCTGAGTTACCCGACATTAGTGCCAAATTAATCGTAAACGCAAGGAAGTGAAAAAGGATACAAGAGAAATGAGAACATAAACTACAAAGAAGAAGATATATATATGACATTTTACACTATTTATAAAGGGTATAAAGTATAGTTTAAACTAAATATACCGAAAAACATCATCAGAAAAGTATCAAAGAAATACAGTTTCATAAATGGAATTCAAAAACTATGATATTTTGAAACTAAACGAATTCCAAAAATTACACTGAAGCTTACTGCAAGTACAACTCCGATAGTTCTTCTGAAATATAAAAACTAAAGCAGTTTAACCTAGTTCGATGCGTTCTCTTATCATCATGTACCAGTCAACAAAAATTTAAAATGGAACAGCACTAACCCTGTTACATGAAGACCACATGCATCTTCGGCATCTTTCTTTTCTCTAAAAGAGAAGATTCTCTGTTCAAAGGTCTTTTTTTCACGACCGCTCTCATCCATTAACCAGTAGTCATCATGTGCTGAGAAGAATGAGCATACCCTAGCATATCTAAACATTTCTCCTCAGAAATACAATTGATGGAGATTTGAACGTTATTCTTAATATCTATAATGTAGGAAAAAGAAAACATAATGCTAACGTATTGGCAGTATTGGTAGCTATGTGCATGCTACCTCCATGGTGCCTCTTAATATCAATACGAAAGGATCCTAATACACGAAATAAATCCTCTTTGATGCGATCACAGTCTTCAGCAGAAAACTAGAATATTGTTGCCCTATGTTATGACAATAATTTAACAAAAATAACTTTTGTTGAAATCGTCTGAAATAAATATCTCGGTATAATATGTATATTTTAATTCATAGTATCATTAGTGCGTGTATTAAATCATAAGTATATAAAATTTGTTTTTTTAACATCAGAAAATCAGATATCAGTGAGAAAATAATTTTCCTACAGAACATCCGTCTGTTCATTTATAATAATAGGAACAATATCAAAACGTAAGTAAGACGCAAATGCTCCCTATAATTATAGCAATCAAGAATGTCTCTATAAGCTAAGATTTAAATTAATTATAAGTACATTCCGAGTATCATATTTGATCTCTAAATATAGTATTATGAAAAATGTAAAATGGTTTAGATAATATAAAGAGGAAAATACCGTGTCACATACCTCAGGATAATTTCCTATTAAGTAAGTTAAAGATTCCGCCCAGGCATGCAATTTTTTATTTTCAGTAATTCGATTTAACCACATAAGATGTCGTCTAGGCTGTACAACAATGATGTCAGGACGCTGTCCTATGGGATCTTCTCCTGCCTAAAGTAATTTTAAAAACCAGTCGAAATATATATTTAAGTTATATTTAAAACGCTATATAAAGAAAATTCATTAAAAATGACCAAATAGCAATATTGTGTGTCTATTAGTGGAATAGGCACACGATTGACAATACGGCTGCGACAAACGCAGAGAAGCTTACGAATAGGCCAAGCCGTCTCCATTGGAATACTGCATCTGCAAACATGAAACTGTACTTATGAGTGATTTATTCAGAAACGTAGATATATCCACTTACTTAGTATACGCATAAAGATGGGCTAGCTTTATGAATACTTCACCAGTAATCAGTGCATCAAAAGCAGCATTATGATAGTGTTCACCGTCTACACTAGAATAAATTTCAAAGATGAATCGTAAAAATAAAAGTCGACAAAGATTTCGAACCAAGCAGTGTTTAAAGCGTATTTATTAATAATATAAAATAAAAATCACCATCAAAAATTCCGCGAGAATGATTGCCCCCATTAATAACTGGAGTATCAAAAGGAAGTATTTCGCCGCATGATGGACTGAAAAAAGTAAACAGTTCATGTAAGATTGTAAAATATGAACAAAGGAAATAAAAAATATAATAGCATACGAATCAAAGTAGTTCCCAAGAGTCTGAAGTGAGAAATCGGTTACACCATGAGCGTACAACTTCTGAATATGTACAAAATAATTAGAATTTAAAAAAAACTAGCCAGATAATTTAAAATCGTATCTATCATAATATTAACATATATAGCCAATATACCTCCTGAACATTTGTAGCTAAGATCTTTGTGTCAATAATGGTAGGAAAAATAGAATGCTGAGCTTTCTTCCACTGATCATACGAATCTGGAACGCGGTAATTGACGTACATCGTTGTATCGATAACATGAGAAATTTCAAAACAAACCTACCTGGGAATTCCACTTCAAAACAATAATATATGTACATGAGATCAAGAAGAAAATTATGTCCAACCAATGGTGCCTTTTTTTCCGACAAGCAGTGAAATATTTGCGATACTCCCGAGATTTCGGAAAGCAAACTAAATTGATACTATATATCCTTAAAATATACCAGTGACTTATAAAATGAAAATATTCAAAAAGTAATGTAGAAAATATAGCCAACTTTTTAAGTAATAGTTTTTGACGCTTCTTGTCCACTGTATTTCTAAATATAAGTGGACGCTCAGCCACATATAGCTGAAACTATTATGATCAATAATAACTGGCGCTGCTAATCATAAGTGAAATGAAGTATTACCAGTGTTCTCGTATGATCCACTTGAAACTCGAAGTTTGGATATTCTTCCGTTAGTGCATAAATAATAGCTGCTGCCTCTATTGAAGTTAGACTTCGGTCCCACAATGAGTCACTAAATAATAAAATCATTAGACATATTCGAATATATAAATTGAAAAATTATACCAATAATTACAAAATACTGTGTGCCTAAATATACATCATATCGCCTAATGGCCCGACTCCATCAGTATGTTCTTTTTCCTTCTGATAAAGCTCTAGTAATAATGGATGATGAAGACGGATCTGGGTATCAGGCGAACGACCTTGCCGCCGTATGCTATCATCACTATCAACCTAAAGTATGAAAATACATGATAAAGCGTATAATAAGTAAATAAATAAATGTCTTTTTAAGAACTCGTACCGTATCTCTAGCCTCAAGAAGTAATCGCATCTTTAACATCTGGATTCTATGCTCCAAACCATCGGCAAAAGTGCTGAAAATTCGTGATACTAGTCCCTCCGTCTTAGTTATTCGTATGAAATCTTTCATGAGTATCTACAAGACAAATAGTAGGTAATTTATGAAGAAAATCATCAACCAACGATTCATAGCTACATTATTTTTACTCACTCATAATCAATATCTCCATTAACTATTTCTTTCTTTAGCTTAGCTATCTCGGTACGGTTACTGTATGTGATACCCTCAGAAACGAACTGAAAAATGGTAGCACTACAAAATTTGTATAACTTAAATATTACATGGGAACAAATAAATCGTAACCTTGTTGAAATCAAATTTATGTTGCGAAAGGAAGCTCATGGCCGATAGAGAAAAAGAGAAAACCTTCTTGGAGAGCCGTTTAAAAAGACTGACACAGAAAACTTCCACTTCGTAACTAAACATATATTTCAATCACTTTTTAAGTAGATATAATAGCACAGGACAAACCCATTATGCCCCTCCTTAAAACAGGCTAGACCGAGTTGACATGGAGGAAATCGACGTACAGCGTCACATAATTTGTGATAACGCTCAGTTGGTGTGTCAAACAAGGAGACACCATGAGGATGTGAAGTTGTTGGTAGACCAAGGAACTCAAGATCTATTGCTAAAATTCAACTTATATCAATACTTTTAATCTTTAAAGGAGATGAATACATAGGTGCGGGTTTTACATATGCAAAATAGTATAAGCGAACGAAGTGAACTATAAAATCATAATATACTAGTAGATAATAAACCCTTACAGATAAAGGCCGCAGCTCTAATAGCTCGTTCTATTTCTGGTAGCCAATGACGAAAGTTTCTTTCATTCACATCGACCATTTCTTAAGTATATAATTCAAAGCTTGTATAAAAAAAATTATAGGATATGATATAATGTAGAAAAAAACAGTATACAAAAGTATCCAGTAATCTCATAAAAAATCCATTCAACATTTAAAAGCACAAATATAATTTAAAAAACATTTATATTAAGACTTCATAAGATATATTAGACAAAAAATAAACTATTTAATAATACGGAGTATAACAATGACAAAACAAGGGTAAAAATACCTAAATAAGAAAAAATACTCAAAATTACAATTTTCTTTTGATTTTTTTCTTTAATTTATCCAAATTTATAGGCTCCGCTGCTCGTTTCTTAGAACTCATTTCTCGAGGCTAAAATAAATTCAATTTCTCTGAAATATTTTAAGTATAAATAGAGCTTTGAATACATAGTTGTATCTGGTCGTGATCTAGTTATTTACTGTTTATTTTAGTTTTACATGTTTTTCATAGTTCTGTGATAAAAGTAACTAACCTTTTCTTCTGGAGCTTGATACTTCTTTAACTTTTCTTGCTTGCGTTCTTCGCTTCGTACAGCTGCTGCTTCCTGTTTTTGCCTATAAAAGATTATTAAAATATATGGATCATCAAAAAAGAGCAGAATTTGTGAATTTTAAATATTTATAATAATTTTCTATCATAGTTAAAGAATATAAGATAAGTTACCTTTTCTTAGTTAGCTGCCGTTCTCTTTCATTCATAAAGTATTCTCCACTTTCTAGTTGTTTGTCAATCTGTAATTTGCAAGAATTATGAACCTAAATTAAGTAGCTTAGAAACAACTACTAGCCTTGCTAAGAGTGGGAGCTGGAGGGAACGGTGTGTATTCCTTCTTCTTCTTCCATAAAGCAGCTTTCTTTTTCTTAGCTTCATTAGTCGTTGATGATGATTGCATCTAGTAAGCGCTCAGATAAATGAACAATTCTCTCATTGAAATCTATTTCATACTTATTAAAGTTGAGTTAATATATTCTAAGTCTTTAGAACTTCTCTATATTAAATATAACACTGTAACAAAAAATATAACTCATAATAATAATACAATCAAACACTCTCTTCAAGATGTAATAATAGAAAATCAAGAAATACTGATAATAAAATAATAACAATCAAGTCAGAGATGTGATAATCTCCTTTATATCAGTTTTATACAGGTAAATGAAAAATATTACATTATAATATTGATTAGACACTAACCTTCTTTTTAAAGTTAGGTAGAAAGCGTTCCCAGTTCTCATTTTTCAATTTATCATTTTTCATTAGCTCCCTTTTGATCATCAAAGTTTTAATATTGTATATAGGATGAATATTCTTCATACAGTCGGTGACTATTTGACTAAAATGAAACTCAATTTATTAATACAAATATATTAAAACTACTAATATTTTACTCGCACTACTATCGTAGAGAGCACTGCACAAAAGAAGTATGATAAGACATAATTATAAATTCTTTTATAAAGATATCATACCTATATAATTTAATGATTTATGCTATGTTCAAAATAGAAAACTTTTCTCAAATTAATTCCGTTTATTAACACTTTATTCTCATAGTCTAAGGATCTTAAGACACACCACTCTATACCAAAATTTTAAGGACTATAAAACATAAACTAAGTATAAAGAATTATATTATACCATCACTTATTAGTCATTCAAACTTAGTTATTTCCTCTAATTTGTTAAAGTGAAAATGGCAATAATTATACCTTATTTTGCCCAATACAACGAAATTAAAAGAAATAAACTATCTATATCTTATATAATAACATCTCACTTCACTTGTTTTAATCCAGACATGGGTCCAACAGCGCATACCGTTCCTCCTTGGATACAGACATAGCATTGAGTGAGCAATTCCAAAGCTTTCAAAGTGGCCCCGTTATTTCCTACGAGACGGGCCCTTCTTTTCACAAAGCGTTCTTTATTTGGACACTATAAGAAAATATTAGAGTAAAAAACAAGTCTGTACTAGTATAATTACAGCTTCTAAGAATAGCATATATCAATTTATAATAAAAATTTCCAAGTATATAGCAACTAATTAATATCATTATTACATCACTAAAGATAGTCTGACCATTGACGAAATCTTTATGATTTCACAAGCGATTTCATCTTGTAGCACACGTATTGCTTGTTCATACGGAACGCTACGAGACATAAGTTTAATTACTTCTCGAGCTTTAATTAGAATATAGGGATCCCAGGTTTTACGAGTGGTACGCACAGTCATCGTTCCTAAATGCAAGTATAATCTAATATATATTGTATACAAGTGCTTGAAATTTTACTAATATCGTAAATAACAATAAGTGGAATTGTACATTTCGATTATGTTATTAAAAATTCGTTATTTATTTCCGGGTGGTTTGAAAATCGCATTCATCCAAAGTAAAGTAATATTAAAGTTTCTGCAAGTGGTTACCTTCTAATACATCCAAATCACCCTTTAGGAAATGTTCACCCAGTGCTTTCTCAACCAGTGGCCAACTTTCTCGAATGTATTTTTCCCGATATTTTGGAAAAAGACACGAAAAAGATGACTCAGCCACCAAACCATGTGGATTATCCTCCTATAAGTTCATGGTATTATTAGGATCAAATAAGTAAATAAGGACTAGTTAATTAAATCACCACAAGATATTTAAATACAATAGGAATTAAAATACATTTTTTACAACAGAAAGTGGAATACCATGTACCTTTGTAAATGTAGATATGTCCCACCAATGAGAATCTTTTTGCACGCCAAAATATGCCGCTGTTGCTTTGCGATCACTTTTCACTTCATTTCCCTCATCTGCCCAGTCTGGTTCGAACTCACTTTTCTTGCTAGAGCCCTCCTTGGATGACATTTTGTGTTTTGATATATGGAATCTATAAGCTTAAAGCATTTCCATATCCTTAAAAACTAAATAAACTTTAATAAATAGTCAATAAAAATTAAATCAGCTTCTCCACAAATTATGCCTTCTCTAAATAATGAAATACAATAGAAAATGATGGATTCACATAATTCGACGAATCCGGGACAATTTAAATAAATGCACAAAATTTTATATACAGTATCCCCAAAATTGAATTATTTTGATTTTGATTTTAACGCGTACTACATTTAAAAACTTTATTTATTATTTATAAGTTGTAGTTATTAGTTATTATAATTTAAAAATAGCAATTAATTCAGTTTTTAAGGCGTGTAAATTATCTAAAATCATAAATAGGTTAACAAATACTAAAACGCTTGAAAATAGCAAATAAGCTAAACGAAATAATTAAAGCGGGAAATGAAGTTACTTGCAGTCTAGTGTTTTTTTTATTACTAAAAACTGTCATACTATTTCATTTTGTATTAAATTAACATGGTAAGTAGATAAACACGTTTACGATGAAATATTGTGACAATAAAGTCTTAAGTAAATTTACTTAAAGTAATTTTGATACTATAAGTTAAAGAATTGAAATTTTTTTTAGAACTATTCCAGTGTATGAACCTTTATGATGGTTTTCGTCTATCTAGGTTAGCATTTTTTATGGACGTTATCACAGTGCATAAAGTACGTATGTGTAACGTACTTCTAGTGTTACTAAGTGACATAATGTTTAGAATATTTTGTTCTCCCTTCTTTCTTACTGAACAATGATAAGCTCGTGTTAAAACAAAAAAGGGAGGGATTAGAAACAAAGACATAATATGACATTTACGGTATATATACACATTCTATACAAAATGAGGGCATGAGAAAAAACTGTGTTCAGCGATCGCTTCATGGAAGCGTGCTGGATATTAGCTAATTTTTAAAATTAATATATTAGTTTTTGCTATCAAATTTTAAACTTAAGTAGTAACATTTATGGTTTTATATGGCTCATTCTTTTTTCGAAGCTTCTCATTTTATACTTTCCTAATTTTGGTAATGGTACAATTAAGGAGATAACTTGCAAAATTAGCACACTTATGAACACAAGTAATTCTGTAATAATGATACATATCATATCATTCTCACTTACAACTTAATTGTTTTCTAAATTTAAAAAATACTTCCTTTTGGTGATCACATATTAGTACAGCAGGAAAAGAACCAAGGAAGTTATCTGATCAATACATGAAGTTCAACGTGTTCCATTGGCCATAAATCCGTTCAGGAGTTCATGCCTACGATACATTTGCGCTGATTAGTTCGGTCATCTATCAGGCTGTTTTCCTCGTGACAACTGTCCATCCTACGGAGATTGTGTTTCAACAGCTCGTTCGATAGGTTTCCAGTGATTGACGCTTTAGATATCAAATCAAACACTTACCACAATCAAGAAAACTATTTGTTTAAAACATTTGAGGATGAAGATATTCCCTGGTTTAACACTATAATGAGTATTACGTTAACTGAGAAAACTATACTCGGATAGAATAGTAATAAATGTATAAGTATATTTCAATAAAGTGGGACGAAAGAAGGAAAATAACGGATATACAAGCGTAAAAATTTGTTGGACATATATAATGTAATTTTACTTTTACAAAAGCAGATTAATAACTTAAAAATTAACCACTGCTCATTTGCTCCACCAACTTCTATTCCCTCGTGAATTATTTTTCAATAAAAATATTTTCATAGGTCATTTATCTAAAAATTAATGTAAGGTATTCTTTAAGATAACATTCGTTCTAGAAAAAATTGATAGATTGATCAGAATATTTACAGAATTAATGTTCCTACTAACAACTTGGAACTTGGAGGACTTCTCGTAAATTACACTCTGCTAATGATGAATCTTCTTTTTATCCTGTTTATGTCATACGTACTTTGGGTCCTACCCTTTTCTCACATCCACTCTCAGCCTACGGAATGTCAGTAACACGACATCTATTTAGTAATTAGGCACGTCAACATCATTTAGCAAACGACTCTAAAATCAGTGCTGACTCCAAAAAAAATTATTGTCTTTTGTGAGAATGCACAAAACCCGTTATAAGTAAAGGAAGGATTCTAATAAAAAATTTACCTAGGGTGGACTCAAATATTTATATGCATTTGATTTATGACATGAAACAAAAAATTATTATACGCCGGTGACTTCTAATTATAGGAGTATAGGAAAACCAGAACCTCATTTTATAAACGAAACTATATTGCTTGTCATGTGGGTTGTTTCTAATATCTAAACATTCTTATTATTCCTATGCTCCCACAATGAGTCCCACATTGAAAATAAGGTTTTGGCTTCTCTTCTCTATTTTTATTCTAATCAGTTAATTGATTCTCCTTAAGTTATATTACTCTTGAAATAGTTTTTTAGAATTCCACTATACTTTTGTTTGAAATGGTCATGTCAGCAGAGATTTTTCGTATTTTAATTTCTTTTGTAACTATGGATGGTTTTTGTGACTACGCACTAAATTGTCTCTGCATTCTTAGAAACATAAATTGTGGTTTATGTTGTAGAGTTTAAATACCAGCGCTGAAAAAAAAGTGTCCATGTTCATATGGAATAGAGATGCTTTAAACAATAAGATTGTTTCATATCTATGTTCAGTTTATGTTGTTCAGTTCAAGGAGATCATACATGAATGAATTTCTATGTTGTTTATCTCGGATTCTATCATGCAAAGAGATTAAAACCTTTAAAAAAATATGAACTTTAAGGTTATTTCATAGTAAATCTTTGACGTCTTGGAGTACATTTAGCTTTACATCTGAGTTGAACTTAGTTGTTAAAACCAGGTAAATTGGAAGAATTATTAGTTGAGAAAACCAAAAACTTAAAATTTTTTAAAAATCTATATTTTTACTTCACCTTATATATTTCTATCATATTTAAACTTTTTCTTAGACAAATTAATACTGTAGTTATTTTTCAACGACACAAGTCAAATTATGGGGTATATCTCTTTGTATGGATTTATTGTTTCATTCGTATACTTATAGTTCGCTTAAATCTGGGAACTTAATATTACTTCAGTAAAACTAGAACCAACATCCATGAATGAAAAGTTTGATTGGCACATCACCCCAGTACTCCCCATCCCTTAATTTCTAACCCATCTATGATTACGGCTCAAGAAAAGTCTTAAAAATCGTTGTAACTATACGTTGAATCCTTCCTTCATCTTTCATTTTCTAATTATTGTTCAATTATATACTTTTTCCCTCTTCCTGTCTTCCTCACTTCCTTCCCCGACCACGCCTCTTTTCTAGTCTCTATCCGCCAACTGTCCATTGTTTTTCAGCTCTATTCAAACGGCACCCAAATCTCTTGACGCCGTTTCCGTTTTTTTCTGTTATTCTTACAATCTACTGTTTTACCGCTCTAATGGTGAGTTGTTGTCTAATTACCTAATTAAATCATTCTAAAGGATTTTCCAGGGACAAATAAAACATGAACAATTTCCTTGATATATTATACTATTTATTCAGCTATTTCAATTAATGCTATCAAAATAATTTCTCTTCGTTTTGCTAAATATGAATTATAATCGAAAATTGTTTGTTCGGGTAATATTTTGTTGAAGTTCCTTTAAAGTGATCTCTTTATACATGTGGTTACATCTCTTTGAACAAAAATATTTAGAATGTTTAACGTAATTAATCTCTCTTGGCAATATTTAATAATGATACCTAAATATGCGACAGCTTATGCACTAGTTACGGGATTGCGGTGTACCCTCCCTCCAATGAATCTCATTTCGCTACTAGAGATCAATGACTCCCGAGGGGCAACTTATCCGCCGATTCCAACACTAACACTATCGATGTGGAGCAAACAACCCAAAAAGACCAACAGCGCCCTTTAATAGACGCCTCTTAACTTTGTTCTCTCTCACCCTCGACTAAATAATCCTCCTTCTAATGAAACTGTTAGCTTTCACGTTATGGCTCAGACAGATGAACATTCCTTCTAATAAAATATTTGAATGCAGACTTAGTTTTTCTTTATACCTTAGCCGTTAGCTCTGTTTTTTTGTTGTTGGGTCTCTTTATTAAATAATGCCATGCACAACAACTGATAAGCCTTATATTCTAAAACTTTTAAAATTACTGTAATTAAAATAAACGGAAGGGGGATCTGCATCGTTATTTGGATTCTCAAAGAATTTTGTATTGGCATGTGTGCCATTTCGGATACCTAAAAATCCGTCATTGTTATTTCGTGACAAATTAATAATGCTATTAACACAATAAAATAACAGAATAGTACGTATGAGGAATATTTCCCGAAGATTTAGTTGGTTCTAAGTCGAAGAATAACGGCAATCGAAGTCGGTCATGTAACAACTGCTCTTGTGATCGTAAACAACTGAAAGTCTCGCGATTTTTGAATTCCAGGATAAGCAAGAAACAAGGTATACTGGAAGATAAAACAATTCACAAAATTACCATAACTTTAAAAAATAACCCTAAATCAGGAAAAATTTTTAGTTCT
The DNA here is from genome assembly GCA_964036235.1 of Heterorhabditis bacteriophora. Taxonomy (NCBI): domain Eukaryota; kingdom Metazoa; phylum Nematoda; class Chromadorea; order Rhabditida; family Heterorhabditidae; genus Heterorhabditis; species Heterorhabditis bacteriophora. The sequence goes on from OZ038426.1 coordinate 3,820,763, forward strand.
ACCACTTTTCAAATTTCCTTGAGCATAATTAAGCCTTATGTTGTGTATATTACATTTTTTAAAAGATCGGTATGCGCATTTACTTGTTTTATAACGAGTGGAAAATTGTAGATATTTAAAAAAAATCATATCTACACCTAGATTATTCTTAAAGCCCACTAAAGTAGCTGAATTATAAACAACATCACAAGGGGCTCTCTATGTCTTAGATGACATGTATTCATTGTCATTCATTCTCTCACCAATGCTGCATATTTTACTATAAAGTACGTCGGAAACAGTGTTTTCCTTTTTGATTATGCACTGTTTATTCTAATAAAATTATTTCGCATGCATATACATTAAGACTAGGAAAAATTGGTGTTCGTCTATCTTCGCTTGTTTCCCACCCTCGCTAAATCTGTTCGAAGCCTAATAGATCTCTAGTTACACATACGCAGTTGGAGAATCGTCGTGTCGATATTAAATGGATTCCTCCTGGGTTAGCCCTAAACCAGAAAGATAATTTTATATCACCAAATATTTTCAGTTAATTTGTATACAATGGAATAAACAACATGAAATGTATTTACTAAATGAGAAATAAATGAGAAAAATAGCTAAATAAAATATATAAAGTCTCGATATGCTTCATAATATTTTAGTTTTATTATTTACCAATATGTGCACTACCCGTTTTATGTCTTAATTTCTCATACTTCACTCAAAATATGAAAAACGTCATTTAATAAGTCGTCAATGAAGCAATTTCATTTCTCATAGGTCATGAAATCAGCACATAGTTGATTTATGGGAAAGCAGAAATGAGTTCCGACGGGCTAGCTATAACTATCAATTTTAAAGAGAATTGAACAGAAATTTATCTAGTTAAAAAAAGTGAATTGATAGTTGAGTTTCAATAAAAGAAATGATTACCTCTAAGAAATTAGCGATACAAATGTGTTGATATTAGCTGAGGACAAATGATTAAACCTGAAGTGATATCACTGAAGCATATGCGTTGGCGGAAAACGAGGGCCTGAATACTTCATGCTACATTGACTAGGGAGTGGTGCGTCTATCTTAAAGTGGGTTGAGTTGAGCTTATGTAGCAAAATTATTGGACAATATTATCATCATCATCTACCTTTAAAATTCATTTATCTGCTCTAGTTCGCGTCATATCTTCCCTCTTTTCTTTCTCACTCCAACTTTTTTTATACTCCACCACTGTTTCGTCACCACTGCTATCTAGTGGAAGGTGAAGGGAATAACACAAGATAAATCACACTGTGAAATGAAGGCTTTTGGGCGGTCACAACTGCTAACGATAGACAACAACATGTGTCCAAGATCGCTCCAAACTCAGTTCAGTTTATTGTTTTGTGTATAGATCACTTGACCTCAAAATTAGCAGTGAACTTTGTCAATATCGACTTTGTTTACAAGTTATGTTGCTTAGAGCAACAATAAATAAATAAAGCACCTCGTTCGCATAACATTTTTAATTCTTTTCGCACTGAATTAATGTATTTAAACAAAATCTGTTATTGTTGTCAACTAGCGAATTAAAATGACACGTTTCAAAAGTTTTCGGACGTTTTTGTTTGTTTATTGGCTCTCATAGAAAATGCATATTCCCACACTCTTCCGTAGTTGTTGCTTCCTCGCTGTCGCATGGAAAAGTCGCGGATTCGCTAATTGATAAATGGACCGTGGTTGTCTACTCTGGTTAGCCTACCATGAAAAATACTACCGTAGACATCATATGTCCTGCCTCCTTTTCCCCTTTACTTTCCCATTAGAACTACTGCTTCTGTTCTTCGCTCTTCTCATTTTTATCTTATTTATCTATGCCGTGGCATTCTTTCTCTCCCTGTCTGATTCTTTTTCATACAAATAGCAGATGTTTTTCTGCTCTCGATTCAAGTGTATTTTCGTGAAGCACGGATAGTTTGAATGGAAGAGCCATGAATGATAGAGGGTGACTCGTTTGACTGAGAATTTATCCTACTATTACATATGAAGCCAACAACTACGATCTTGATTGGCTATTGTTTTAAATACTCTTTAATCTTTTATTTAGATACGCTTCATCTTTTTCACTTTTTAGTAATTAAACTAATTTAAATAAAACATCTACCACCCTATACTTGTATCTGTCGTCTTAGCATGCATGTATAATTCGATTTTAAAAGTTTTGTGTGATTTTTATTTGCATCAATTGAAATATTTATTTTTCATTGGTATTGCTTGTTAGAATATTTCTACTACATAACTTTCTATTTAATGTTTTTGTGATTATCTAAGATTTTAATTGCTATTGGTGTGAACATTTAATAAGAAAATTTTGAAAGCAATGAGTCCATTATAGAGCTTGTTGTAGCTTCAGTAGTTTAATAATGCATATGAATGCCAAAATATTCTCGTAGTATAAAATTCACTATTTTTTCCTTTTCCGTATACAGCTGGTCATTTCTCTATAGTTGAAAATCTTTTATGACTTTAAACATATCGTTGATTTGTTCTAGAATCTCACATCTGATTTTTTTAAAGCGTTGCGCGAAATATAAGAACTGATGTACCGTATCAAAACAAACAAACTTTGACAGATCTTAAATTGATTTACTATTTTAAAATTTTAAAGTGATACATTATCAGTACCTTAACTAATTTGTAAAATGTACACTACTTCTGAGCATATACTAAACGGACCAAATGTATGGGTTGCAATGTAGCAGACCCATAAAAGATAATACAGTATTTCTTGATAAAGGTTCAGTGATAAAAGTTGTAAAAGGGCAAAAGAAATCGAGAGGAAAGAAGGTTTCCACAGCTGATTTTTGATCATATCTTCACGCGCTAGCCCTTCTCAATGACTGTATTGACTTTGGGTGCTTGAGATCATTCAAGATGCCGCTTGCGCAGAACTCATACGATCCCGGATCATAATTTTGTTATAATCCTTAATTAACTCATTGACCGTTTTCTATTTACACAACCATGCTCTAGATAATACATAACTAACATGATGATAGGTCATACTATAATTATTTCACCGTTAGTCTATTCTTAACTTCTATTTATAATAAATTTACTCTTTTTATTATTATTTGCCCTACCAGATCCTTTTTTCTTCACACTTCAATATTACATAATTTTTTATTCACAATGTGCTAAAAAGATTGCACACAATTTTAATCTCTGATATTCTATTCATTTCAAACAGCACAACTCAAAAAGAGGTAGGTGTCACTTTTGAAATTTGATATCGTTTCTATCTCTCATAACCTGTATTGACAACAATCCGTACTTGAGCCTCTTTTTATTACCCTATGTATAGCCCATTATATGTTATTTTATGCACCTAAACTCTTTTATGCCCACTGCATTAGTTCAATAAGATATTTTGTGTCCTTCCTGGCACTAAAACTATTTTCCTCAAAGAATAATCCCCGAAAGAGGAGGGTCGCTTATCTTATACTTCTATCTTGCTGTCATTGATTGACAGTGGATAGATTGATGCTCGATTAAGCGTTGTAAGTTTTCATAATGACGAAACATATTTGGAAAATTCTTTAATCTCACTTGTGTTCATATTCCTCTGGTACGCTGAAAAGTTGGGATCCACATAAATCATTCTAAGCCATCGTATGCTCACAAACTTTTGCTTGTCCTGCATGTACTAAAGCTGCCTGGGAATAGTAGTGCTCGTGCAAGGCGCACTACCATTTACAGGATTAACATCTTCCTTTCTTGGCCCTCCCATCGTTTATCGTCCAACTATATTCTAATAAATCTGTATTTTATTATCCTCTTTCTACACGGATAATTAAATATAGGTTTAAGACAATAAAGACAACACAAATCTAGTTAATTTTTTTACTCATCTAAAATTGTTACTGATAGTTCATTATACAATGATTTAGGAATATTATGATTTGGTGATAAATAAGTTGAGCAACAGTATCAAATGCATTCAGAATGATGGTTCTGTAGACGATGTAGCTCTTGACAATCACTGAATCGGATACTATGCTTGCATTTATGTCAGGGAAACAACGCGTGGGTAAATGTGGAGATTCCGTCATTATTCGGGGGTCCGCACGCAACCATTCACTCTCCAACAATCCTATATGTAGTAGTCGTTGTAACCTATTCTTTGATTGCTCATTTCTGCTTACTTTCAGCGACTTCTTTCCTCATATATTTCCCTCTCTTTAGTTTAAAAAACATTGTCAATTGGTTTGCTTAGATATGCTACAGTCACCCAACATGTTACAGCTAGAAAATAAGCGAAACGTCTAAAAATATGGATATCGGTTAGAATAGAAATATTCCTATGTTTATTCATCTCCGATGTGTATCTGTTAGTCTTCCCTCTCATTTTCACTCTCCATGTGAGCTTTTCCGGATCTATTTCAGCGACTATGTTCGCTCTGCTTGAATGGCCGCGTACTTTCAACACCTTCCACCTTTTTCCTCTGCTATTTCGCATCAGTTTAATGTAACCGCCGATATGGTTTTTCAGCTACCCACATGTGTTGTATCTCTTTTTTTATCTCTCTAAATGAATTGTGACTGAAGAGACCTACAATACTATCATAGAAATATAATTTTCTGGTTGTGAGCATCATCTAGTTTCACTAACTTTTTTCTCAGTAATTATACCTTATAACCACTTTTACAATATTTGGAACCAAATTTTCGTATTAAGATATGCTGTATAAAAACATGTAATCGTCATAGTAAGAGATCTATGCAAAATCATTGTCATTATTTCCAAAAGCATTCATATATCACCGGTTATATATGAGAATGATGTTTTTTTACTTTTTAAGAAACCAGCAGAAATATCAGTCAGAAAGTCGTTAGATTTCAAAACTAACGGCCACTTTTTTTAGTTTAGGTTATTGTAAGGTTGTTCTTCTACGATGCTAATCCTGTGAATATTAAAAAAGACAGCTAAGACGCTTAGAGCACTCGAATGCTGGTCGCGATTGAGCGGGTTTACTCTAGGCAACAATTTACGTTTTGCAAATTATTGAATTTTATTTAAATACATGTATTTAATATATGTAACTAAGTTACTAAAGGAATGGTGTTATAAGAGTTCTTCACACATAGTTTGATGGAATAAAAAAGTGAACAGAAATTTGAACCATAGTTTAATTAGTTTGCAATATTTAAAATGTATTGAAAACCTGATTTCTTCCTTATGTACTTATCTTTATGCATTTTAATCTAAATATTTTGCGTGTTGAAAACATGATAATCTCGATAATCATCTATTATCTGTTATTAGTTTTCGATTGTAAAACAACATTACTATTTGTTTTCAATAGAATATTGGGAATATTTTACGCAACTATTTTAAACTTGCACTTCCACTTAGACGATACTATAAAAAATATATTGAACAGTTTGTTTATCATAGATATTACTATTATCAGTATGCCTTTTCCAGCTCTTCTACTCTCCTTTAATGTGAGCATTTAGTTCTGGCTCTCGCTTGTTTTATCCTACCTTCTGTTCATTCATCCATACTGCCCAAATCGCCTGTTCAGCTTCCAAATAAAGAACCTACTCTAATGACCTAGATAAATTTCACGAAGAAACTGTATGTACATAGGCTTATTCCCCTTAATCATATATTCCTTCATGAACCGAAGAGTTTTACAATAGTTTTTCCCACTTATCCAGATATTCTCATTTTACGCTGCTCAGAACATCCCTATTCCGAACATAGTTCCTAACCAAACCGCATTTGTGCTTGAGATGCTCTCGACCCTTCAGCAGTCCTTCCCATTCTTCTTCTCATTGATTATTCACTTCACACTTCAGTACATTTTCATAAAACACAATAGATTCCCAATTTGTTTATCATCTTATATTTTCTACTCATTTCTTTCACTGTGTGAGCTTTTCTATAGAATATTATAGAGGAAAAACCACCTTTTTTAAGGATGGACAATGTTTTCAGGAAAAGTTTCATATGAATGACATCGAAATATATCCTATTGCTTAATGAATAATTTAGTATTTGGGGTTTATTTTTCATTTCTTGTGCAGACGATGTACTATTACGTCCTATAAACACAGAATCAAGGTGTTACACTCAAATAATGGAGTAATGTATCTTTCTACACAATAGGATTTTGCGCCAAGACAATTTTTGCAGAAATGCTAAATCTATCACTTTCAGAGCGAAATCTCTTGCTGTAACTTTCCAAGTTATGTTTATACCAATCTTACACTTATATTAATTTAATATGCGTAAACAGGTCGACAAAAATCTATAACGATTAAATCTTGATACACTAAATCGATAAAGTTATATCTAAGGAAACAACAAATCGAAAAAATTTTTGGTCTTTAGCTTATTCAATTGTACCTACATATCCCTAATTAAATTTCTGTTGAATAAGATGGTTTATTTTTAATTTGTATTATCTTAGTCCAGTAAATCCTAAGCCTTGATTATCAGATCTCTAGCTCATAAATGGTCAAATTAAATTTCCCTATTACCTATAACATATGAAAATTTTTAAATTTTTTTTGTTTAATTTCAAAAATTTTAGATATTTCTAAAGAAAAAAAAATCATACTTAACGTCATCATGAATATGAAAATATCCGCACTTTTACGGCTTTCTAAAAATTATTTGAAATATGGATAACGACCAAAAGAAAAAACTATTATAATAAAAGTACTAAAATTGCAAAAAATATTATATGACATACTTATATGTTATTTGTTCAAAAATGATTTCTGACAACTAAGAAAGCTGTTCTCAATAGTTGGAAGTATTCCTAGCGTAATTATTAAGTGCGATATATATGCCTAAAATACTGTTTAGTTGCAGAAAATTGTCGTTTTACCACTTTCTTATATCAAATATGTCGGTGATTTTGGATTTCATAGTACATCGGTGACGGTCGTTGGTCCGTAATCACATTTCAAAAATTGTGAATAATAACTTCGTCATATACCAAAAATATTATAATGTGAAAAAATATAGAAAACACAGGGGTTCGTCGGCAATATAGATGTGTATATTCTAATCAGATATAATGAAGTCTTTTGGTGAAAAAAATTATGTTCTCAAAAAATTTTTTGGTGTAGATAGAATATCACGTAACAGACTTTTTAGCCTTTCCTTTTTCTACGAATAACTCTTCTAGTTAAAGTTCAAAAATATGGCATAAATTTAAAACAAAGTCATTTTTTAAGTTGATAAACTTTCTGATTATTCCAGTGTTAGTGCATTCACTCATTTTTGTCGATTTCTCCATCTTCATAGATTCCAACAAAAATAATTAATTTAGATTTAGATTAATAAATAAAATACAATTAATGCCTCTTTTTGTTTTGAGCTTTGTGCCTAATATATATTTAACCAGTACTACTTTCTTTTGTGTCTTGTAACTCTAGAAACACTTCTTCATATAATCAGTAATATTTTTCTATTTTTAAATTTCTCTTTACGTCATGAAAATAGTCATCTTCTGAAAATTCTAGCCATCTTATGAACAACGTAAGTAATAATGATATGAATTTAATAGGCTGTTTATACGAATTCTCTAGGAGTGAGTTGTCGTGATAATTAGGGAAATTCTGTTACTAGACTGTTAAATTAATGTATTTGAATAATTTGTTCGAATTAAAAATGATTATTAAAGATTTTATTAAAAACGAAAATTCGAATCAATCTTTAATATGTTTCAAGGATTTTATGTAAATTTCATGTATTTTTTTCAGTAATTTTTTCATTTTCAGGCGGATCGGGGGTATGGTGGGATCAGCAGAGGGCGCCGGTCCAACTAAGGACGTCCCCCTTACCCTACCCTTCCGCAATACACAATTATTTCATATGGTCATGAAGGTGAAGTTAATTATCATCTATCTAAAAATAAAATATTTGAGGTTTACTCAGGTTTATAAATTCACTGTTACAGATCCACCGTTCAATTTTCCTTAGTAATTTTTATGTACATATTGTTTACGTAATGAGATATAAAATACAGTATTAATGCAATTCAATTAGAATACAGTATATAAGTTATCGAGTGGCGGAATGTATTTTAACTAATTATCCTTTTATTGGCGTTAAATCAGGAAATAACGATTAAATGCAGTTATTGCGGAACTTGATTAACTTGTCCACTGTATGATAAAAATGCCATATTTCTTCATTAGGGGAATAGGGTCAGATATATGCTTGAATAATACATCATGTCATTGTTGCTTGCGCGTAGTCTCTCACTTGGCATAATCTCAGTCTTCGACCTTAAATTTCTTCGGATTTATAATCGAATTTAACCTCATTATTGTTCTATCTATTTAACTCCAACTAACTATTACTGGACTATTGTAAGTATTTTTCTAATTTTGCAGGTTTTGTCTTCATCGATCGAAAATTCGACGTTAGTAGCGGCGGACGTAGTGGCGCCTATGACAGTGGAGTTTCCTTACAGAGAAGAATCACGACTTATTGTGATCATCATAATTGGAGCGATATCTGCAATATTGACTACTGTTGGTAATCTAATGGTTAGTCACCTAAATGTAACAAATTGTTAATTGATCTGATAATAAGCTAGTGCTAAATTAAGTAATTGTTGTTTTTGAGAAATGAATAATTAGTAGCTCTTAATTAAAAGCTAAAACAGTTGTATAACTCTATTATACATTTGCATGAGTTTATATACCATCTCTTGGGGCAGGGGGCGGTCTAACTTATTTTAAACCATGTATATGCTAATCACCTTTTGAACCAGACATATGCTAATGTCTACGTACAAGATACCTAGGAGCTAATGTTTGAGTTATCGAATCTTAATTGTAATGTTATTCTAAACACTACAGTAATAATATAAGGAAAAAATTACTTGATAGTGTAATAGATGACAAAAAATAGGAAAAGTAATTTGCTCTTTTAGGTGATGGTCAGTTTCAAAATAGATAAACAACTGCAAACAATCAGTAATTACTTCCTATTCAGTCTGGCCGTTGCTGATATTGTAATAGGTAAGTGTTCTAAATCTGGTGTAATTTATATATCTAAGTCCTAAAACTACAATCAAATTGATTATTTAGTTTTATGCATTTCTTAATTGAGTAGTTATGCCCTAATTATAGATTTTGGGAAACTAATTGCCTTCTCATAAAACGTTCTAAGTGTTAGAACATAATATACTGAAGTACTGATTCATCACTGTATTTATCAAACTTAAAAATGTTGAAAACGAATTAGATGCATAATTCAGTACTGGTTTCATGTACTGCAGTGTGTCGTTCTATTTTAATCTCTAAATTATGGAAATATAGCTCAACTACAGAGCATAACTTATCTGCGAACAATTCATTCAGGAATTATTTCTATTCCTCTATGGACCTACTACACTGCGATGAGAAGATGGGGCATTGGCTACACGATGTGTCAGTTTTGGTTGTGTGTTGATTATCTTATGAGCAACGCGTCGGTGCTCAACCTACTTCTCATCTCATTCGATCGATATTTCTCCGTTACCAGGCCTTTGTCATATCGACCAAGGTAATCATTTGTTAATAATATCTTAAAATTATACAAATATAATAGAGCAACAAAAGATTAAAATGCCAGACATGTCACCTCAGGAGAACTACGAAAAAGGCATTGACGATGATTGCATGTACCTATATTATATCAGTCATACTCTGGCCACCATGGATCATTAGTTGGCCTTACATAGAAGGTGAATATTCTACTCCAATATTTTCTTTCATTTTTATATATTAGCATAAGATTTTATTCCCTAATTGTTCATATTCTCTTTGGGGATAGTTTATATCAAACAAACTAATCAATTATAAAAATTAGGTTATAATTTTTATAATCAGAGAATTTTTACTAGTTGTAGGAAAATTCACTGTGGAACCTGGAATTTGTGTCGTGCAGTTCTTGGAGACGAATCCATATGTAACTGTAGGAACAGCCGTTGCCGCCTTCTATTTACCTGTCACCATTATGATAATTCTTTATACACGGGTATACTGGGAGACACAGAAACGACAAAAGGAGTTTGGAAAACTACAGGCTTCACAGGTAATAAATAAATATGGTCATCAAACTCTTGATATAATAGTTATTGCTAGTGAATACACGCTGCTTATTATACACCATAAGTTGTTATACAGTAGAATATTATACCTATTTTCAAAACTAACAAACGTATTTTTGCTTATTTATATAAGCTAGATGTTTGATAGTAGTTTCTTTTCCCATTCACATATTCAGTATTCTAACGACTCAGTACGAACGAGAAAGTCAGATTCAGAGAAGAGGAAAAAGAAGGTGAAGTCGGAATGGCTCGACTATCCCCTTATAATTGTTTTGCACTTCTTACACCCATTTTTCACTTTTTCATTGGTGTTGATTTAAAGAGTGTAATTGATGAAAGCGAGATTCATCATATTTTAGTTTCCAAGACGATCAATCAGACGGGATACTTCATCAAATTCGATCGTTAAATCTAGTGAAAGAGGGTCAATAAAAAAACATGTATGGTCAGGACAAAACAAAGCGTACGTTAACTTCTACCTCTTGTCAGTGATGGTGTACAACATTCTAGTTAGGTTCAGGACGTTATTTTAGATCAATCCAAGCTCGGAAACAGCTCTCTTGGTTAAAAGCATGTACAGGACGTTCACATTCATCATCCGAAGAGAGTTCTGAGGTTATTTCTATTTCCGAATTGACGTGGTCTAAAAAATAATTCCTAATAGTTGTATTTTCTTAGTCTATGATCATCTTTATCTGTTTGCTTGGAGTTTTTATGATTAAAATACATGTACAATGTACTAAGATCAGGTCGCAGCAGTAAACATTGATGATACTTCAATGTCTTCTTCACTTTATACGGGGAAAAAGAAGAATATCAGCCCACCATGCAGCCCAATGCCACCCTATGAGGCCAGTTTTATTATATCAAGACTAAACTACAGTTAAATTTAAATTTATAAAGAAAACGACCTGTATATATGTTAACATTTATTGGGCTAACATCAGTATTTTTGTTTATGTTATACTTGTTGGAAGACGACAGTGAGTTAACTTTAATAGTAAACCCTGAAGCAATATTTTCATAGTGCGTACATGGTAGAAGTAGAAACACTATATTGATGAATATATTTTCCGAATCTTTCTCCTTTATATGCAATAAAAGTAATATATGCACTTGGCGAACTTTTATGTGGGAAAATATTATCAAATCATGACGAAATGCGATATTTATTTTTCCTAAGCTTTACACATCTCTCAACTAGTATATCTATAGTAATTTGATATTGTTAAGATGATATGACACCTAGTCTCTAAACAAGTTTTGTGGTACATAACAACTAGAAATTGCAGGTGATGAGGAAAACCAAAAATAAATTCTTTTGAAGTAAAATTAATCACCTCATATTCGACTGCTGGTGAACATATTTAAAGGAATCACTTAAGTTTACTGCTATGCTAAAGAAAATTTGTGCTTAGTTTATTATGAGTATTTTCTAATGTATTCCAAAATTCACAATTTAAATACTATGATGATTAGAAGTTCACTGAGTAATTAATGAGCAATGATTAAAAAAACGGTACAAAACATGGGAATTCGAGTATAATGCCCATATCCATTATTTGACTTCATGCTTTGAATTCAAATATTTCTGGAGTTTTCCATTACCTTATATCATAAATAATTCCATCTTCTTTGTTGCACTTCAGTGAATTATCATCAATAAAGAATTATTGACTTTAGCTCCATTAAAGTAAAAGAGAAAAATAACACTTGGCAACTTGAGCAGCACAGTAAACTTGATAAAACCAGTGTCATGGAAGTTACATTTATCCTTTTCACTGTATGAGCTCATCATAAGCAATTCCTCATTAGATAAAAGAAGCACTTATTCAGTTCTGCTGTATGTTTGGTATAAAATAGCTGTTACAATGATCATTTTTTCCATAGGTTGTGTATTAAGTATAAGTCTAGACACAAACAGCAATTATTTATTGGCACCTTTTAAATCATTGAGCTCATCATTTGTTTTCAGTGTTTAAACCAATAATTCCCCGAGAATTAGAAGCTCTTTAATTATGCTCTTCTTACAATATCTACTATCACATGCTATTGTCTTTAATTAAACTTCCTTGGTTAGGTTTAAAAGAATGAAAACCATCATTGACATTTTTTTTGAGGTTACCTGTTGAATTGAAGACAGGTTATGAATAACTCTCGGCACATACGCTAATAAGGATTATGGTCGTATCAAATTATAAGCCATAAAGCTAAGTATTAAGTGCAAATTTACTATTTACTAGTCATACTATTAAATTATCGTTTTTTTTTACTTTTGAAAATGTTATTCCTCAGTCTTTGTTATATATTCTAAAGCTTGCAGTAAATCGTTTACTGTTCTTATGAAAATTATGTCGTCATTTTACTCCATTTCCCCACCAACTCTGAAGGAGTTTATATACGTACAAGAGCAAAATGACTATCACACATCTTGAATACTTATATTATGTTATTGTAGAACAAATTACTTTTTCTATATTGCTTCAATCCTTATTTTCCTATTCCCATGCAACGTAGTATAGAAAACATGCTTTTAGTAATTGTACAATAATTTCATAAAATAAATAGCATATTTGCAATGTTATCTGTTAATACATTTAGTTGATTCCCTGATTTTCGTCCGTTTGTAGGACACACTGTCAGCTGAAACACATGTAGAGACGAGTCCTCGCAATGGATCAACGCGATTCCGAACAAGAGAGAAAACTGATAGGCCAGGTGTAGACACGTACACTGTGAGGATTAATACTATATAATATCCAACTAGCATTTCTTACAATTCAAGTGTGGAATTTAATTATATGTATTCTAATATTATTTTCATATAGGTACTAATAGAACTCAAAGATGAGGGTGCTCGTCCAAGCGTTCGCCTCAGCAACTGTGAATCTCCAGTTCTTGAGTGAGTTGTTCAAACAAGAAATATCTTTTAAAATCAGAATTAGACTCGTATAAGGTATAATTTAATATTTTCATTCAGTCGACTTATTAACTCTTCAAAATGATTTATACTATTTTTGAAAAATCGCAGAGATGCACCCTCTAGACGTGAGTCACGTATGCGTTCAAAAAGCGATATAAACCCGGAACCTGCAGCGGAACTGGCTCAAAGGCAGAGTCAAAAAGGTGAGTGGTTGGCACAATTTTACTTCACATGTTATATTTGCTTCCGTTTAAAATTCTATTTATTTTAAGATTCTAGAATTTCAAAATGAGTATTTCCATAATGGCTCAATTATTAATTTAGCATTCGTTTTATGCTCCATAATTTTTTTGTTGCAGTCGTCGGTCTGTGATTACTTTACAGACATGCATTATTGAACTGATTGTATAATATATCCAAATCCTACTAAAATAAAGGGAATCCAAGCATTTATTATCAGATATACTTAGAATAAAGTGGTCAAATGATTTAAATAGCATATAAAATAAATCACAAAAAGAACTATGTGGTTGAGTGAACCAACGATGTCATGTAGAAATAATAAATGGGAGAAGAAGTTTGTTTTAACGTCAGAATATGATTCTTCGATATTCTAATTCATATAATGATCTTAAATAATTCTATTACAAGATATTATAGTTTTATTTAACAATGAAGATGCTAATTGGAAACAGAATATCTCAACGTCATTTAGAATATTTTCACAAATACGAAGATTTCCTTTGAAGATAATACCAGTGCTACTGCTATCTGGTCAAAGTTTTAAAATGGAATTCTCAGATTTTATATCTAGAAGATGGGAAACATCATATGTATGGTTAAGCACGATTGACTTCATCAGTCAAGTGTAACGATACGATACCAGCAATTTACTGCTTTATGTGATAAAAAAGCTTTATTCACTATTTTTCAAGCTGAACTACTTTTATTTTTCACACACTCCATCTGCCAGAAAGGTCTGAAAATATCTATCTGTGTTATTTCAACTCCCTTAAGAGCCACCTCACCACGACGTGGAATGAGATCACTTCAAATGAACTGCACAAGAATTCAATCATCTTCAGAAGCATCAGAGGGCTTGAGTGAACGCGAAGTAGGGAATTTTCAAAAGCAACTATCAATTAAGTTATTGAGTATTGGTAATGAAATATTAATGGGATTATAATCAAATGTCGAATTATATCACATAGTTTACGAGACGTTTTAATGTCTATTATCATTATTTAATATTGCTAATATGTTCTTCGATGGATAATGGGTGGTTTTTCAGAACATTCATCGCCCTCCAAAAACGGTCGAATTCTGAAAAGTTTCTCTGGAAATGATAGGAAAAGTGAGAAAGAAAGGCGTAAAAACGAGCGAAAACAGGAGAGCAAGGCAGCAAAGACTTTGTCTGCTATTCTATTCGCTTTCATTGTTACCTGGACACCGTACAATTGTAGGTAGAGAGAAAGAAAAATAAAAAATAATATTATTATACTATGATTACGATAAAATACAGTGGAGTGCATAATATCTCTTTTCTATTGATCATTATTACGATAATATTTTTTTAAAGCTCTCAGTGCTACTCATAGCTAAAATGATAATATACTTATTTTTATATATCTAACTTTTAAAAATAAACTTGAGTTTCAACCTCACCGCACTATAACGCAAGCCACTGCATAATTCGTGTGACTCAACTTTAGTATATTTAAATACTGAACAATCGGAATAAAAGCAGAAAGAGCTAATAATGTTTATTTCTAGTGATAGTATGCTGGGAGGCTTTCTTTCCCCACTCAATACCTGATATTCTATTTACAATCAGCTACTTTCTCTGCTACATCAATTCCACTATTAATCCACTTTGTTATGCATTATGTAATGCCAGGTATGTAACTTATTCTAATTCATATTTTCTAACAGGTCATTTATTTCATATGTATATTATTTAATCGGAACAGTGGAGATTGTTTTATTTGCTTAAAAGTTTATAAATAATTGTCTAAATATTAACTATGCGACTTCAGATTTCGACATACATATATGCGGATTTTGCGGTGCAAGTTTGCCGCAGAACGACCAAATATTAGCCGCAATGCGTACGTGAGAAGACAATAGGATGCTTAGTGTCATTTCCCTCCTGCATTTTTAACTACCTGTTCCTTATTAACTCTCCCGTCTCAATAATCTATCACTTTTCTTCCTCTTCTTTTTTATGTTCCCACTTATCTACTTCCGGTTTCTGCTCAATATTTAGTGTCCACGGGTGTTTATTTGTTCAGTATTTTATTTATATCCTTTTATAGTTGTTCTCAATAACCAAAGAGAAAATATGAGGCTATGCTCAGGGCTTCAATTCAATTTATAAGTGAAAAGCCGCAGTAGCATCAATCGGTTCTTTGCTCATGTCACTCTTTCAATTTATTTTATAAGAAGCACATAAATACTATTTTAGCTCATATGCTATAATCGTAAATAATTTTAGGAATTTAAAAAATTTCATGGATCGATAAGGGTAAAGTGAAGGAATTAAAAGTGTCTTACAAATAAAATTCTAGTAATAGACTAAATTGAACGAAATTTGTCATTGTATACATTAGCTGATCTTGGATTAGTAACATGTTTATGCAAAAGCAACAGAATGGAAAATATTTTTGTAATCATACAGTAGTTTTTGTTATTATCTTCATTTGGAAAATACCTTTGGTTGAAAAATTTGTATAAACAAAAATGAGGAAGTAGTTTTCACTCTACTAACATTTATTCTTCCATAAACCGCATTCTTTCTTCCATATCAGATGCCTTGAATTCTCGTTTTTCCACTTTTCTATACTCCCTTGATATGGACTGTGTATTAGGAGAATCATTATGGTAGTACATAATTGATGATTCTACCGTCCTGTTAGGATTTTCTAAAATACAGAAAGTTTATAATTGAAATATAGCATACTAGTCGTTGATTTTTTTAATAGAAGCAATTCTTAGGTATGCTTACCACATAATCTCCGCAACCCACAGGCGGCTAATACGCATGCGAAGAAAACGATGATCGAGAACCCGATAATAAGAAGAGACTTCACTAACCATGGTAAATGTGATATAAACTCTAGTATAGACATATCACATTCAAAGGCACCTAGAACAGAATATACACAATATGAGTTATTCAATCATTGAATCACAAAATATGAGTTATACACAACAATAGCAAAGTTCTTCAATAAATACCATCTTCAGTAAAACCGCATGTCCTCAGCCTAGGTTCCATGATTTCGTTTTCAATTTGTGACATCGGTATAAGTGTCCATCTTGGATCAATATGGTTCTCTCGTAGTGGATAATTGAGATAACCACCATATACCAAACCGTCGCCTAGTCTACAAAAACCGCTATTTTTGGTCTGGCTATATTAATCCTCATTTTTATTTCATTATTTCAAAATGTTCCTCTCCTTGCAATTGTTGTTTAAGTATGGATATGATACTCACTTAAATTCGATGTTGTTGTGAACTTGCTCGGGTGTTAATGATCCAGTGATGTAGTACGGTGTTCGGTCGTAATCTGACGTTGCTTTATCGGCTAATTTGGTAATATCAATTGATGAGAAATCTGACTGTCGACTGTCTACTACCACAAGATAGCGCCTGTAAAATTATAGTGACGTATAAATTTTAAATATACATTTCCTGCGCTTCTCACTAAAATCGATACCTAACAATCTACAAATACTACATAATACAAACCATGGATCAATTGAGTGTATTGTATTGGCACTGGAGATGTCAATCTCCCTAATATATTCTTGATCATCAACATGCTCAACGAAATATGGTGGAGGATTAATAGAACAAACGCGCTCCATAAGGTTCCACGGCCTAGAGAAATATCTCTTAATACTTAGAATAACCAAAGAAAAAGGAGCAAATTCTACTAACCGTCGGAGAATTGTGGCCCATTTATTCCACATTCCATCAACTTTCGCCCTAATCTACAATCATATCTTCACTTATACCACTCACATAAAAGTTATGAAATGCATGATTTGAAAAGTATACCTCGAAAGAGAATTCTCTTGGGCGTTTTGGCAAATTGTACACGAGGACACACAGCCAATCACAGCCGAATTTCGGACAACGGAAATTAGAAGTAGCTTGATTTTGTGACCGTCCTGTTCATTATTAGATTAAATTAAATTGTTCCTTCAGTAATTTGGGGTAGTTCAGAGCAGTCCTAATTAAAAAAATTCTGTATACCTCTAAAAATATAAACATTTATACTGGTCTGATCTGATCCTTCCTGTAGTTTTTTTTATGATGTGAAACACAAAAACTATTCTTACGCTAGTTCTGATTCAGTGTATTCCCTCGTTTCATATGGCTTTCCACCTTCATTTGGGGTATATCGAACCTAAAAAAAATTAGTTTACGTAGCTTAATGATCTATTTTAATAATTTGTAGTATTTGAATATGAACTCCACGATATTCACTTGATATGTGACAAAGTTGAGATTTTTTAGGGGATGAAATACGATCGATGTGGCTGTCTCCGTTTCAACAACAATACGTGGTTCTCCCACGGCGTGTGCGCCTTGTGTGAGGGTGGAAAAAACGCTCCAGGCGGTTTTTCGGTGTGGAGCTGAAGTCCATCTTCCTTTCGATAAAGAAGCTTGATCCTGAGTAATGTGTTAGATATAGGAAATATCCAATTTTAAACTGGCGGATTACTAATTTCGTCATCTAAAATTATATATATTAGGGTTGGTATTTGAGACTAAAATGTCGAGTTACCGGGTTTCCGTGGTATTTTAATAAGTCGAGTTATTGGGTTTTCGAGATTTAAGAAAAGCCGGGTATTTCTCGGGATTTGGAAAATCGGGGGTCCTGAGATGCTTACCCTAATATGTATACATTATTATTCAATAGCTAGTGAAGATTTCCAAATCATAACCTTTTCAGAGAAAATTAAAATGTTTCAAACTAGTATTAGGTTGATGCAAAAATAATGGCGATTTTGTTATTTCAACTTCAAGTGCTTATTTTGGATCAAAATTTAACTTAACTATGTTCATGTAGTATAGAACTTTAAAATGTAAAATTCGCTCTACTTATTTATGCTAATAGTTCTGCTTTCACTGTTTATTTTAGGATATCTAATTAAAAATGGAAAAAATCAACTTTAAGAGGTTTTATCGTGAGTTAAAAATGACACGTAAAGCAGTGGAAACTGCTCGCAATATTAATCAAGCATTTAGCGAAAAATCCGTTAACGAATGTACAGCTCAATATTGAAGATGAGCGCTGTGAATGTCCTTTGATGATTGACGACAATTAATTAAGGACCGTTATTGAAGTCGTTCCATGTAAAACCACTCGAGAGATTGTAGAAGAACTAAGCGTTAACTAATCAGCAGTTGTTCGACATTTGTATAAAATTAGAAAATCAAAAAAACTTGACAAATGGGTGCCCACGAGCTAAAGAAATTTTTTTTAAAAGTCGCCGGTAAAAACTCTGTTCTACATCTTTTGCGTAACAAAAACGATCAATTTCTTGATCACATTTTAACATGTAATGAAAAATAGATTTCATACGATAACCGACGGCGTTCCGCCCAGTGGCTGGACCAAAGTGAAGCTTCAAAACACTTCCCCAAACTGAAGGTGCACCAAAAGAAAATTATGGTCACTGTTTGGTAGTCAGCAAGTGGAGTCATCAACTACAATTCCTTGAATCCTAGCGAAACATCACAGCAGAGAAGTATTGCCACGAAATAGGCAAAATGGACCAAGAACTCGAACGCTTCCGTCCAACATTAGTCAACCGAAAGGGACCAATTATTCTCCATGACAATGACCGACTGCATATGTCATAAATGACTCTGCAGAAATTAGACCAATTAAGTTACGAAACTCTACGTTATCCAGTTTACTCACCAGACCTCTCCGACCGATACCACTTTTTCAAGCATCTCGACAACTTCCTGCAAGAAAAGGTTTTCACCAACCCAGCAGCAGGTAAAAACGCCTTCGAAGAGTTCATCAGTTCTAACACTTCAGAATTTTAGGTTACCGGAATAAATTTATTTGTTTATTGCTGGCCAAAATGTAGATTCTAATAGTTTTTACTTTGACTAATACGTTTTATTCTAAGATGAGATATACTGTTTTAAAGTTGATGGCTAAAAACCACAATTATTTTTGCATCAACCTAATATAAATAATTTGTACTTTAAACTAAAGTACTTTCATTTCTAACTACTTATCTCACCCAACTTTTTATTCACTGCTTTTGCTTCATTCACAAACATGAAGTAATATCATGTGAATGAAGCAGATTAATTTTAGAAGATATTTTTTAAACTTATCTAAGCAAAAAAGTCTATTTCATGTTTTATATCTGGAATTATTTCATGAGAAACAACAATGCACTGCCGAGATTAAGCCTGAGATTTACGACACATCTTTCGGAATATCGTTAAAACCTTACTTTTGATAAAGTTGAGATAACATTTCTGATTGACTTGTCATCTTCTATTGCTTGAAATGCTTCCCTAGTCTGTCAAGCTATAAGACATTAGAACTATGGAAGAGCAGCTTTCTTTACCTTGATCGAATCAATGGATTTAATCGGAGTCTTCTGGATTAGCTTACTGTTGGAATATCCGTGCACAAGATGTCCCATTATTTCAATATAGTACCATAATTTTTCGTAAAATTACGATACATACTTTTCCATACATAGAGTAAGGAACTGAGTCCTTCACAATGGAAATATCTTTATATATTTCTCAATCGAGCCTTAGAGTAGAAATTTAGTATTTAGAATTAAAGCGATAATTTAAAGAACAAATAATAGAAAATCTAATCTATTCCTTCTAAAATAATTTAGTTTCCATACAATTTGTTGTTTAGTAACAGTTTAATCGGGCCATCCGGTTATCTTTGTAAATCAGAGATTTATCTTCAAAGTGATGGTCCACCATTAACTAGACTACATTTCATAGTAGAAATACTCACACTAGTGTTCAAATTTGCCTGCATATCTTTTTGCATGTTGTAGTATTAGAGCGTAAATCTGAGTACAACAGACGTATAATAAAACTAAAAACAAAACAAATACCATTTTAAAATTTTTGACTGCCTGGTAAAAAAAAAGTATGTCATCTGAAGTGAAATCTAGTTTGATAGTTAAATTCTGACCAAAACTATTAAAACATGGCTCCTAGAACTTTTGTCTGAGTTATAGGCAAAAATCCAACTGTATAATATTAAAAAATGAAAATCACTTATTAAAGCAAATGAGATGGATCATGTTTTATCATTTCATCGATACTGCTTTCTTATAGTTCTAAATTTTAGCAACATATTAAAAGTTTTCACCCAATATTTATCTCTCAATTTTTTTAAATTTCTGGAATTATAGAATATAAGTGTACAACCTGTTTCCAGAAATAGAAGAGCATAAAATAAGTCAAATTAAACTGCTTTAGCAATCTATTATCGCACATTTTGAACTCGGCGTAAGTCATTCTCGAACCAAACCTAATCATAATTGTAATTGTTACCATATGTATACGTGTAGTTTCCTTAGATTACCTTTACTCACAATGCCACAAAGTTTAGAAGAAAATTGGGTAGATTACATAGAAATTATTTAATTAATAAATTAGACCCATCTAATGTAATAACATGGAAAATATATGCCTACTTTAAATTAGTAGGATTCAAACAAGAGCTTTTAATTTGTCAGCGTTTCATTCTCAATAAAATTCGAAAGTCATCGCACGTAATTCCTTAACTTAAATTGTCTTATATAGTTATGTATTTGGGCCAGCATGATTGATTTTTTTCTAAAAGAAAAAGGGCTGCACTTATTCTGTCGTGAATATAGGCATTGAGAAAAACGACCTTATCTCTTATGTTATGTGTCATGAAATTGCGCGCGCTTCATTAATTGGCTAAAACATAACCGGTTACCTCGACATATATGATCTCAAAATAAATCTTTTGATAGATTTTTTTTGTATGGAAAGAAATACTAGAGATGTGATGAAGAATCATTCTTAATTTATCGAGCTTTTGAAAACTTAGTTAGAAATTTCGACCAACTTTTTTCTTAAGGTCTATTTATTCTAATTAATACATGTTTATAAAATAATCACAGCCTTCTCTCCAGTATTAAAAGCTTATTAAACACTTACTACAAACTGTTATTCATATTGTTAACAATTTTAACATAAAAAGTACCTGAGGCAAGTTGAAATGCATAATATAGAATTTGACTTCTTACATCTATAGAGTAAAAAAACAAAAGATGTAGTATATTCCGAGTAATTGAACTATTCTCGTACTAGTTATTTTTAATTAGTTCATATTTAACAAATTATGTTTGACAAATTTTCGCTTACCCCAGCGACGAAAGTAGTTATTGATACATTGTAAGTAGATCCAGGATGGAGATTTCTCAAAACAAATTCTGCCTGTTTTCCGGATTCTCCAACTCCACTATTCATAATCTCTTTCTCAATATTATCCGGAGAGTGAAGTGTTTTTGCCCGTATCTATATATTTTAGTTAATATACAATTTTTTCTACCTGAATACATTCCCATTCCTAAGTTTACTTACGGTGAATTTAGCATTAGCAGATGGTAACCATTGAGTAGGCCATATAAGAGTCAAAGAATTCGGCGTTTTACTTCGTTGCTTCAATATAAATTCTTCTTCACTTTTTTCAAGAGTTGAAAACACTGCCCATCCCATATTACCATAACCGTAATTGGTTCCTGCCTGAAATACCAAGAGATGTTATGGAGTATTTTAGAAAATGGTTAGTATATTAATTAACATTCTTCTAGTGTTAACAATGCTAATTCACTTATAATCTAATACTCCTACAAAAACCAGCAACATTCCTTGGATACTATTGACTACATACTTGCAGTGTAATATTATACACACAGCCAGGAGAAAGTCTGCTTATGGAGTAGGTAGTTTTTGGCACAGGTATATTCACCGAAAACTTCTTAGTTAATAGCTTTGATACTGGAAGAAACTCGTAGACGGTGACCTAGAATAAAAATGTGTCATGAAAGCATTTTATCTAGTGGTTTACATATAAATATGCAAGCATTAATCCAAGAGTATCTTTTGTAGAAAATACATTATCTAAAGTTAAACCAAACTATCATTAAACAAATTTGCCGTCCTAAGGATCCACCAATGTTAATAAGTTTATATAGAACCCAATATTTGTTTACCAAATGTTGATTTATTATGGCGCTGTGAAGAGTATCTTGTATAACAGGCACCATCCAAGAAATCTCAAGAGATGTGTTCGTCTTATCCAAAAGTGTTATATCAGTTGGAGGAGGAAGCCAAGTGAGAGCTACAATAGTTCGTTGACTATTTTTTGAGAATATGAAATCTACTAACGCAGTGAATTATTGGGAAAGTATATTAATGAAAAAATAGTCAAGAGGTAATCAGTGCACTTACAAGCAAGACTAGTAGTTACCATATTGCTAGCATACCAAAGGCTAACGTCCTTCTGAAAAATACTGTGACATACAGACAGCTAATTTGAAATCTTATATTATGTAGGTTTAGTAACCTCGAATGCTTCGACAGAAACTCTATAGGTTGTATTTCCATTGAGATTCGTAAATGTATACATTTGTGTTTCACTGTTTACATTAACTGTTACAGAGGACTTTGATGTTTGAAGAGAACCTACAAAAATGAAATATCGCGGAGAAATAAAAATCTAATTCGCATATAAATACTATCTTAACAGAAAATTCTATAATTAGTAATGAGATTACTTCGTACTACTGTAATCATTAGTCGTTGTTTGGTTGTTTGATTGACAGTATCTTGTGGCGGATGCCACTGAATGGTAACTGCATCGTTTCGGACGTCCATAATTTCCAATGGATCCTGGTCAAGAACTGCAATAGTTTCCTAATTTCACTATATGTGGTTATAATAGTATTAATGAAAACACTGAGCTCCTCATAGTGTATTTCGTTGACCAATAAATGCTATAAAAGACTCACAAGATTGTGCACTAATTATGCAAAAATATACTGTAACATATATGATCCACACAGGAGTCATTGTAATCAATGGATGAATTTTGCAGTAGTGAATAGTCTGTCAAATAGAATTATAGCAGGAAATAAGAATGTGATCGACTGTCGCTATCTTTTCGCAAGGTCAACGGGGGGAAGCAACTAGCGTTATTAAAAAGACCGCCTTTTAACATTATATCGGTAGTATTTATAATCATTTACGACAAAAACAAATATACTGTAGTATGTGTTTACTTTATGTAATCTATAAATACATATGGTTATTTTCTATAGTATATTTGTAGTTTGCTAAATAAACAATTATGACTATACAAAGATATTTTACAGTTATTAATCCCGTTGAAAAAATAACATATTAGGAAGAATTCAAGAGATATTCTGTCTTCATCACTCATATATTCAAAAAACAAAAATTGAAAAATCATGTAGTTTTTACAATATATACATTCGCTAGTATTAAATAAATAGACAGATTTATGGTCATTGCTTGTATCTTACGTTACTTATCTGATTTAGAGTAAAATTATATGATTACAAACGTCTGTAGTATATAAAAATTACGAAGTACCGTAGTACAATGGATAATAATTCTTAAAACCGCGGTATAGTTAAAACGTTAGGCAAAACCTAAACTTAGCCAAAAAGTAAGTTCAAATGTTATTTTGAATTAATACTACCGCTTAACGAAATTTTGAGAATTTTTTTAGCAAAACCTTTGCAGCGACTCAATATTTTAAACTGCTATAAGTTAATAATTAGTCACACGTAATGATTTCCTCAATCAGAAAACAACAGTGAAATAAACCTAGTTATCTAATGAAGTTAGCAATTGTAAAATCATGTGTATCGATAGTACTTATCATCTATGCAAACTTCCAATATATCATCAACTATCCACGCAAAACGCATATAGCCTAAGCATGGACACAAAAAGATTTTCCCGTCCAATATTTGTCGTTGTTTTAAAGGCATTGACCGCAAAGCCATAAGCGTTTACTATATAAAATATGTTAATGGCATTGAAAACTTTCAATTTCCGTTTAACTATGCAGATAATTATGGGTCCTTATTCGTGTAATTTTTTCTGTTTATAAGGTAATATTTCTGTAAGCTTGAAGCTAAAAATAACAGGACGTAAACTTTAAAATTACTCGAACTTCAATTGGAATTTTCGTCATTAACTTTGTTTTTCCATCACAATGAATAGTTCAGTTTTTTTCATAGGATATAAATTTTATCAGAAAACAATGGATATTTTGGCTGAGGAAGCTGCTGGTCCCATTGAAAGAGAATCTACCCTGGAATTAGATCAGCCGCCGCAGCAGATAAATCGAAAATTAGATTTGGACCGTGTCTATATTACTCCTGTGCCAAAATACTTTGGTTTTAAGCAGTTTAAAAAACTACTAGAGAAGTACGCCACTTTATATATGTATAATCTAATGCAATTTTAATACTTGTAACATGAATTCATTTGTTTAGATATCTAAATGGTATAGAGATCAAGAAAATTCGTCAGATGAAATTTGACGCTTACGTATCATTTGCATCTCCTGAGGATGCTTCGAAAGCTTTAGAAATTTTGAATGGGCTCAAAGTTAAGAAGACTGTTTTAATAGCAAAACTGGCCGAAACAGATGAACGAAAGGTATTTCTATATTTTTTCTATAATGCCAATTTTTTTCTAAGTGTAGTCACTTTCAATTAGTTGATCATATATTTTAATTGGAAAATTTCAATAAAATAAACTAGTTTTTGAACTTAATATTTTAAGCTTCAGTATTTTCTTTAACTCATTTACGTAATATTTTTGAAATTATAGGAACGAACTCAAAATTCTGAGGATTTTCAACCAAAAACTGCACGTGAAAGCGTTACACCTCTTGCTAATGTTCCTTACGAAGAGCAGCTGCAAATTAAAAATAAATTATCATTGAAGTATGTGTATACAACTAGATTCTAAATATACGTCGCTTTCCAGTAATAAGTAATAAAATATATTTAAGTGATGATTACTTTATTACTAACTTGAATTTAGGCTAGTTGATAAACTTTTGGGTGACATGAGGAAGGCTAATGTTCTTGGTTCTTCACAGTTACGTGCCTCTGAACTTCTGAAAGAGGTAGTATTTTTTTGTTCGATTCTTATGTTCTGTACACTTCAATATTTATGGTTTAGTTGTAGACCTTTGTTGACTTTTAAGATTAGATATTAATTCATTTTCAGATAAAGCCGTCCCCAAAGACAACAGCGTATAGAAATAAATGTGAATTTACTGTTGGCATGACATTGGATGGAGAGGTTAGAGTAAATTTAAATTTTAGGTTTAAATGATGAAAATACATTTCAGACGTTTAAATTTATTAAAACTAATTTCGGATTTTAAACTAATGGAATGATTTTTGTCCTTATGTCACTGCAGTTTAAAAGGTTTTTCATTTTTCATGTCTGTGTTGGCTTTGTGGGTGGTCGATACTCAAAGAATCAACACTATGTAATTCCTGTAGATGAAGTAGATAACATTACTCAGCATATGAAAAATATCGTGAAAGCATTCACTCAGTTTGTTCGTGATTCAGGTAAATTATTTTCACTACTTACATACTGCTTACTAAGATTTATTCGATGAAAAATTTTGTCCCTATTTAGGTTTACCTCCAATGGATGAATTTTCCCGATGTGGTGTGTGGAAGATGCTTACTGTTCGTGAATTTGGTGGTGATGTTATGCTAATAATAACCGTATATCCTTTGGATAATGTGGAAAAAGAAGTAGAACTTAAGAAAAGTCTGTGTGAGAGGTTTGCATTCCATCTTTTACATGAATTATGTTTACCAAAAATCCATGTAGCTTCCTTTTACTTAAGGTTTTTGTCTATGTCGACTTTTCATAATTCCGGATTTCGAGTTACTTCACTGTTCTGGCAAGTGCTTGCTAATTGCAGTGATGCAGTAGAGTATCAACATATCGGAGGTATTTATAAGATAGAATTTCGATATACCTAGTACCACTATTTTTATTTGATGATGTACATAAATGCATATTTATTTTTTTACTGACTTTAGGTGCTCCTTATATTTATGAAACTGTTCTCGACTGTCGCTTTCGTGTTTCCCCATCAGCTTTTTTTCAGACAAATAGTCAAGCAGCATCTTCACTTTATACGACTATTGGTATGCTTATATTTCTTATAAGGACGTATTTTAAAAAGTTATAGTATACGTACTGCTTAGGAACGGTCATCATAGGTGTTATAGACACGTTATTATTATAGATATTTGTTATCTGAGCTAAAATTTTAGCGAACTGTTGTAATCAATACCGTCTGAAACCTGATTAGCTCGACATAAATTCGTATAGGTCGGAACCCTATAGTCGAATTATTAAGTTCTACCTAGGTAAGAGGTTAAATTTTAGACGCTATAACAACAAATCCAAGAATGTAACAAAATCTTTGGAAATTGATTCTAGTTTGTAGGTTTCGCTGTAGAATAATGTTTAAACTGAAAAATATGGTTAGGTTAACGTAAAAAAAATCAATAGTATTTAAATCATCTCAATAACTGATTCAATTTCAATTTTAATATAAAGCTATTACTTCATTAGGTAATTTAATGACTTAAGCCTTTAAGAAAATGCTTAATAATGAGAACACTCATCTTTGAATGCCAATGTACAATAATATACTAATATGTTATAGATACGTAATCCATAATGGTATTATTATCTCTGTAATGCAAAAATTATGATTAACAGTTGTGGAGAATTTTACTAAAACACATTCAATTATCTTTCACAATACTTTTAGGGATATCCTGTGGACTAGACAGTGAACCATCTTCAGAGGAAGTGAATAAAGATGAATATACAGGTGAAATTAAGAAAGCTAGGTTGGAGTCTTGTACAGATGTTCAAAAAGAAGAAACGGATCAAGTGAGAATATTTTCTTTTTATCTTATTTAGCTGGTAATCTTTATTTTTACTTGAAATTATAGTCGAAATATTTATTTTTCAGGCTAATCAAACACTAAATGCTTGTATAAGCACTATATTCTTGGATATCTGTTGTGGTACTGGGACAATTGGACAGTGTTTAATAAAGCAATATAATAAGACCAGTAAAGTAAGTATTACTTCAATAATTAATTGACGTTCTTGATATAAATCATTAACGACTATTGTTAAAAATCAAATTTAGGTTTGTTGTATTGGCATCGAGATGATTCCTTCCGCTGTGGAAGATGCAAAACAAAATGCCAAGGATAATGGAATGGGTGATAATATGTAAGTCTTTACATCTAGTATATCTCCACTTTGTAGTAAGCTAATACCTTTAGATGTCGATATATCGCTGGGAAGGCAGAAGATGTGTTTCCTTCTTTACGTTATTACCTGCCTCCAGGATTTGAATTATCTAGTTCTCGGGTTGTTGGAATTCTCGATCCACCGCGACCTGGAATTCATGAAAAGGTCATTTTAGGTTGTAGACAGGTCAGTTCAACAGGATGGACAGAATTTTAAGAAATCTTTATTTTAAAAAATTTTAACAGATGAGTGCTCTGCGTCGATTAGTCTTTGTGTCGTGTGATCCATCTGCTGCACTTAAAAATATCGTCGATCTTTGCCGACCAATGTATGTATCAGTCATTATATATATATACTTCTGTTAAATAACAGAAGCATATTCATGATTTTATTTAGCATTTAAAGAATTAGCTCTGTAACTCTTTAATCACATAAGTTCTGATTTATAACAAATACCTACGTTTTTTAATGGAGTGATTTATAGAAATATCTACTCACATTATTCTTAGAATTCTAGGTCAAAGAAGTATGCTGGAGAATCATTCCGTCTACTATCTATTCAACCGGTAGACATGTTTCCTCAAACGCATCATGTTGAATGGGTTGTTACCATGCAGCGGTAGACTGGTAATAAAAGTCAATCAATAGGTCCAACATTTTTAAAAAGGAAAGTGACTTTAAATAATATAAAGTTTCCTTTATTGTTATTATCACTACATTATTTTGTTCAAATTCTTGAATACTGTTAAGTTAAGTAGTTGTTATTTTTGTTTTCTTTGAGATAGACCAAAATTTCAGTGGTATATAAGTATTTTTAGAAGTTATTGTCTTTTCTTTCAAATGTTCTGCTAACATTATTAAGAACTTGATCGCTGCAGATGAACATTAAATACTTATTTGCTGAAAGTTATAGTAAAATTATTTCCGTGCTGATGAAACTTCTATATGTGTAATTCAGTCTGAAAATGGATTAAAATATCAGTCGAATACTTATCCTATCTATAATGTTTTAATGATGAGTGGCTATTAAAATCAGTTGAATTACGATATCTTGACATGACTCAATATGGCTAGATATGATTGTTTCAGATGACACATTCGACTTTGGACATAACTGATACTATTGGGAAGGTATATTTCGATGTTTAATATCTACTTTAATATGCTCTGAACAGTATAGTTCCTTAGATAATATATTGGAGATGTGCATGATATAGTTTTGTGATTCGTTTTTGCATGAGAATGATTGATTATTGTGAGATTTATAGGTAATATCATGTAAAGCCGCTATAGCATGGGAAGCTAAGAAACCATTATCTATTGAGACTATTGAAGTAGCACCTCCTCAAGCTCACGAAATTAGAATTAAGGTAAGTCAGTTTGATTATATCTAACAACAAAATCAAGTATATAGATTAATATTTATGAAATATTCTTTTGATTCTCTACACCGCTGTTTGCCATACTGACATCTACACGCTCGATGGCCATGATCCTGAAGGACTCTTCCCTGTCATTTTAGGACATGAGGGTGCTGGAATTGTGGAAAGTATAGGCGATGAAGTCACGAATTTTCGTCCAGGTCATTAAAATCAAGCGTGTTCACTTATTTGACATTTTTGATAGTCTTTTTTTAGTGGTATTTTTTTATCAGTTGATTTATCATTTATTAACTATGTATAACTAACTAATGGAGTAGCTTGCAGGTGATCACGTGATTCCTTTGTATATTCCACAATGCAAGGAATGTGAATATTGTATTAATCCCAAAACTAACTTGTGCCAAAAAATTCGGTAAGTAGTCATTTTTAAAATGCATTCATTTTGAATTCTTTTTCATTCTAATTTTCAGGATTCAACAAGGTAAAGGAGTTATGCCAAACGGGTCAAGTAGGTTCACTTGTAAGGGAAAGACAATACACCATTTCATGGGTTGTTCAACATTCAGCGAATATACGGTTGTAGCAGATATCTCAATTTGCAAGGTGAATCAATTTAAGCATTATTAGTAGTGGATAAGGCATTGCGAATTAAACTCTAAATACATAACTATAACTGTGGTTGACTTCTTATTACCTTTTCATGAATGCCCAAATGATTTGTTCTCTTATACATATACGTATTTTAAAATAAAGCATGTGATAATTTATTTCTAAAACTTTGAAAAATTATCTAGGTTAATCCAGCAGCTCCCTTAGATAAGATCTGTTTGCTTGGTTGTGGAATATCGACTGGATACGGAGCAGTGCTTAATACGTGCAAGGTTGGACACATTATATTCCAAGTGCAATAACCAAACTAATATTCATAATTTGAAGGTAGAAACCGGTAGCACAGTTGCCGTTTGGGGTTTAGGAGCAGTTGGATTGGCGGTCATTATGGGTGCAAAGGCAGTGGGTGCAAAGAAAATTGTAGCAATAGATATCGATGGGCGCAAGTTCAAATCTGGTATGGAATTTTTGTTGTATAATGTACATTTTCAGTTTTCATAAATGACTGAAAATACCAATATATTGATTGTAGCGTTACAATTTGGAGCCACTGATTGTATTAATCCGCGTGAAGTCCCTAATGGTATGTCTGTACAAGATTGGTTAGTGCAAACGTTCAGTGGAGGTTTCGATTACACATTTGAGTGTATTGGAAATGTCCACACAATGGTACGCTTCATAAGTATTATTTTACAAAATAAACTAATGTATTAGTGTTTTTACTGTTATATGAATTCTCCTGACTGTAGTAACTTTAGAGACAAGCTCTCGAAGCTGCTCATAAAGGATGGGGTGAATCATGTATCATCGGTGTGGCTGGGGCAGGTCAAGAGATTACTACGCGCCCGTTTCAGTTAGTTACTGGAAGAACATGGAAAGGATCAGCCTTTGGAGGTTGAAAATTAATGGCATCGATATATTTTATCTCTGATAATTAACTCTACAAACAGGGTG
This sequence comes from Heterorhabditis bacteriophora, assembly GCA_964036235.1. NCBI lineage: Eukaryota > Metazoa > Nematoda > Chromadorea > Rhabditida > Heterorhabditidae > Heterorhabditis > Heterorhabditis bacteriophora. The sequence continues at coordinate 3,851,118 of OZ038426.1, forward strand.
GAAAAGCGTCGAAAGTGTACCAAAGCTTGTTGAGGACTACATGACAAAAAAAATTATGCTGGATGAATTTATTACAAATCATTTCCCATTTGAACGAATAAATGATGCTATTGATGTGTTACATAAAGGAGAGGGGTATGGTGCTTTATTTATATGACTTTATTTTCATGTGATCGTCCTTATCATTTGATGAAAGTTATTTATTAACGTTTCAATTTAGAATAGTTATTTTAATAAATAATGATACACTATATTTCAGCCTTCGCTCAGTCCTGAATATTGGAAGACTTTAACTGCTCATATTAAATTTTCATGCTTTTTGTTGCTTTGTTTTTAAGGTAAATTATTTGTCTAGTAATGTATAAGTTCTCAATAGATGTATACATATTTATACAAATAATAAATATTTAGAATTGGTATTATTGAATCAGTACGTGATAACTCACTTTTGATATTTATACATGTTTGAGTTATACAGTGGGTTACTATGTAATATTTGTGGTAAAAGTTAGTAAAAATGATTGCTATTGTAGAAAGTATGGCAACCTCAGTAGATGATGTAGTGGCAACAGTATTGGAGCTTGTGGAAGAAAAGAAATGTGCAAATAATATCGAAAAGTCAGCAATGATTAAGGATGAAGCAAACCAGTTTTACAAAGGTAAAATAGTTAAGACACTCTGAGTTAAGTTAATTATTAGCTATATTACAGATCAGGCGTACGACGTTGCTATAGAGTTATATTCAATGGCTATTGAATATCAACCTTCTGCAGTATTATATGGAAATAGGTGTGTTATGATGTGTTTAATAATTTGTATTAAATACTGCTCTTGACATTTCTCAGGAGTATGGCATATCTTAAGAAGGAACTCTATGGTAGCGCTCTTGAAGATGCTGACAATGCTATTGCTATTGATCCGTCTTATGTAAAGGTTAGTGATATAATTATATAGTGATTAGAAAAAAATGATTTTGAATGTTCATTAGGGTTTCTATCGCCGTGCTACTGCTAATATGGCGTTGGGTCGTTTCAAGAAGGCGCTAGCTGATTATGCTGCTGTAACCCGATCACGTCCAAATGACACGGATGCCAAAAAGAAGCACGATGAGTGCCAAAAAATTGTACGAAGATTGGCTTTTGAAAAGGCCATATCTGTGGATCATGACAAAAAAAGTGTTGCCGACTCTATTGACTTGAATACCATAAGTAAATTATTTATTTGATTATTTATAATTGAAAATATTATTGTTATTACCTGATAATCTATTCATAATACAAAAAATTCCAGAGATACATTGATTTCTAAATATTTATTTGTGGATTTTAATAGTTATCTAATAATCCTAGTTTTTTAGTTGTTGAAGAGAGCTACGATGGGCCTCATTTAGATGATAAAATAACTGTTGACTTTATAACAGATATGATATCAATGTTTAAGAAGCAAGGCAAACTTCATCGAAAATATGCTTTTAAGGTATTTATTGGATTCATATGTTCGTTTTTTAATGGAATATCTCCATTCCTTTTATATTAAAATTTGAATTGCAATTCTAGATTCTACTTGATATGTTTGCCTTCCTTAAAGAACAGCCAACAATGGTGGAAATAGAAGTACCAGGAAATCAGAAATTTACAATCTGTGGTGATATTCATGGACAGTTCTTTGATCTTATTAATATATTTAATATTAATGGAGCTCCTTGTGAAAGCAATCCTTACGTAAGCTTGCTTATTATAATATTTATTAAGTTTGCTGGCATTTTTATAATAGCAGTTTTTCAGCTTTTCAACGGTGATTTCGTTGATCGTGGTTCGTTTAGTGTAGAAACTATTTTCACGATGTTCAGCTATAAATTACTGTATCCTAATCATTTTTTCCTATCTAGGGGAAATCATGAAAGTGATGTTATGAATAAGGTACATTTTGTCATATTTCTAATATAATTAATATCCAAAATAAATGTAGTAGGAATACTTTAGATGTACGGTTTTGAATGCGAAGTGAAAAATAAATATAGTGCTCAAATGGCCGAATTCTTCACGGAAATATTCTGCCATCTTCCGCTCTGTCATATCATTAATAAGAAGATATTTGTATGTTTCACTTTCATTTTTATAATATTCTGTAAGTCTCAGATTTTTTCATTTTTGTTAGGTATGTCATGGTGGACTTTTCAAAGAGGATGGTGTCACTCTGGATGATATACGTAAGACTGATCGAGTACGGCAACCTCCTGATGAAGGAATTATGTGTGATCTTCTTTGGTTAGTGTTTCACACTTTAGATATGTTACGCTTTTCATAATTATTTGGTTCGATAAGCTCTTCGCAGGTCAGATCCTCAGGATCTAAGTGGTCGATCTCCCTCAAAACGTGGAGTAGGCTGTCAATTTGGCCCTGATGTCACAGAACGGTGGTGTGAAAACAACGGGATATCCTATGTAGTTCGGTAAAATATTTTTTTATAATTTAGTAAGAATTAGTATTTTTACATACTAGATGCGTTATAAATGAAAAATAAACTACTGTATTTCTAGGTTAAATACTTCAATAAAATGAGACTGGCTTGAAATTAAAATGCTGAGAAGCTTTTATTCAAACGTAATTAATGATTTTTCTTTCACTTATAAGAATGTGGATTATATGAATGGTCATTTTGGCATTGTGAATATATTTTAGTTATTACTTACGATACAGTGTTGCACAGTGAAGTTAAATTATTGTCAGTATAAGATACTTATATTCAACTTATTGTTTATATTCTTAGGAGTCATGAAGTCAAACCAGAGGGTTATGAAGAACATCACAATGGAAGGTGTTATACTGTATGTTTAATTCTAACTATTTCAATACAAGAATGCATAGAAATTTTATTTATATTCGTCGACTTTTATATTTTAGGTTTTTTCTGCTCCTAACTACTGTGATCAGATGGGTAATAAAGGTGCTTTCATTACTATCACTGGTAACAATTTGAAGGTATGTGCTATTTTACTATTGTATTAAATGTTATAATTTATATTTGTCTCATCTTTTTTAGGCTTTTATTTTTACGGGTTTAGTTCTATAGCATTTCATAATTTCAATATTTCTGTTTTTAAAGCCAAAGTTCACTACATTCGATAGTGTGCCTCATCCTACAGTTCCTCCAATGGTATACGCCAATAGTCTCTTTGGTTTTGCATGAATCTACATTTTGATGTCCTGCCAGGGTTTTTATAATCTCAGTTTATTATTTTATTATTATTATTATTATTATTACCTTTGATTAATTGATAACACTTCCATAACCTTATTCAGTGTTATTGTTATGATCAATGTTTGGCAGTTATGATGAGTATTCTTCAACGAATAATTCTTGTTTTAGTCTTATGCAATAATCTGCAAGGTAAGGGTTCTAATAAATGTCTTAGAAGAGTGAATAGCCGTTTAAATGGACTGAATCGGTCGTGTTATTCACGCTTTCATAGTAATTTTCTTACCCCATTGTTGACTATTGTTCTATGAAATGAGTACAGCTACGTTGTTTTTGTTTATATGGAAATTCTCCATCTTTCAGACTTCTATATGAAATACAATTTGTAATGATAATAGTTTGAATCAATCTTCACATTGACTTTTTTTGGTTGATTTTGTTGATCGTTTTCGAGATAAATTTCAAATATGATATTCATTCATTATATTAATATAATGCATGTAATACAAAAAAGTAAAGTTTGATCAATTATATACACTGGTACATTCTGTTGTTTACGGGCAGCACTTATGTTCTATTCGTAGTCAATGTCAAGTGAAGTCTTTAGGTAATTGGGAGGTGATCGTGTTATTTGTCATTTCCCTTGTGATTGTTGTTATAGTTCATACAGTGATTGTGGAGATAGTTAGCAGATTTAGGTAATATTTAACGTGATTATTGTGGTATTTATGTGACCATGTCTCGGAGTTTCTCAGTGTATAATTGTGCTTTTCAAATCTTCTGTTTGTTGTTAAGAGAGTGATCAGCCTAGGCGTCAAATCTAATATTTAACTACGAGATATTAAGACCTGGATTCTTAATTCTATTGATATCTATAAGTCAATAATTTGCGTTCAATTTCAATTATAGTTTGGATAATCTGGTATTCTAGCTGTAGTAACCCTTTCTTGAATTTCATAATGCGAATTAGATATGATGCCTCAAGTTATACAAATGATAACAGGAACCAGAATCCTTAGTCCTGGATTATTATTGCTACTTAATTGTATTAGTGAGTAATTAACCAGATTTCCTAATCCGCTCAGTGCTTGAAATGTATCTACATCCGACCAATATGAACCATGCAATACAGTTTTGCTACACTCTAAATACAGGAACTAAAGAGGGAAGATCAGCGAACTTTGTTACTCACATAAATCAGCGACGAAACATCAAATCTTGTTAATCCGCAAATCTTTTACCTTCAATTTACGCACAGAATGAGACGTAATTTGTAATACATAACATACATTAATGGGCAAACTTATCCTTTTTATATAATGCTTAAAGATAGCAACTTTATAGACCCAGGATATGTATTATACGCTAGAATCTATTTTGTTGTACACATTTGATTTCCCGATTAGCAAATGATCTAGAATAATCTATTCTTATTTTGCTAACAGTATTATTTATATTGTCTGGTTCATTATGTGACAGATGCTGGCTCTATATGATCAGTTATGTAATGCAGTATAGAACTACAATACAAATCTCCATTTATATATCCATTTTTCTTCGACTGGAATTCGGCAGTTAAGCCCTCATAATTACTTAAAATCTAATGAATAGCGGTATCGCATGATTAAGCAGGTAAAGAACAAGATAAACAGTTCTTTAAAGCTAAGAATTAAATTGTTAGTTAAGAGAATTGTAGAACTAAGACAATAAGAAGTGTAGAACACAAAAGGAGCAAATAGATTTAAGCCAATAAATGAAAGAGCCTTTTGTATAAAAAAAGTCAATGAACAAATAAAATAGCTGGTTTCCTGGTTCTTCCGCATCCTAACCTTCAATTCGTGTTGTAATTATTGCTAATAAATGTAATCGGTGATCTCTTCGGTGTGTCAATGTTTCGTTATGCAGATACTAGATTTCTTGCGTTACTTATAATTTTTAAGGATTATAAGATCTATAGTCTCAAATATTCAATAGGTCCTTTGTTTAAGCAAATCCTTACCTGTTACCCCACATGTAATTATTTCACGTTATCTATTATGAAAAAACGCTGAATGCGGCTTCAATTTCTTACCTATGATAAGGAATTATGTTGGTAACAAAAACAAATAAGCAAAAAAAAACACATTTCTAGAATCTTTAAAGCATATTTTTATGAATTTCTATTAGTAAATTTGAATATTATTTTATTTTATTATTCATATGTACTTTTATGTAAATAGAAAGTACATTGTAGCAGATAACACTCCCATACCTATGTAATTCGAATCACAATGATTGTGAGCAAAATAAAGCTTGTAAAAATATAAGTTAAGCATTTTAATAAATAACTTTGAAAATGCATTACACATAAGTGAGTGACAAGATGTGGGACTAAAAAAGGCTGCACAAGTTATATGCATAACTTTCTAATAACGATTAATAAACAACATCATAAAACCAAGAAGCTAAATAAAACCTAACAAAAAAAGCAAAACAAGAACAAATAATCTGTATGAAAAGTAGCAAATTAGTGAGACTTTCTTCATGGAGTGGTCCGGTGAACTTAAGAATCATGTTAAGAATAGTCAGATTATTAATCTCGATCCATCTGAAATTTGTTAGTAATCATAAAATCCCAATCTAGTTAACTTTATAAGCTAGTGATTAGTGAAAATGAATGTATTCAAGACCGTTTCTATCATTCTATAAATAAATTGTTCTCCTACCAGATACTAAAAAGTGCTCACTATAAAAAATATGATACCTTTCGTCATCCTTCAAGAAATCCCTTCTATATAAAATTCCAAACACACTAAACGTCTTCAATATTATATCACCAAAAAGTTTCAAATCACTAACTTTGAATACTGCAGTACTCATTCCAACCTAAAAAATGACGTTACCAATTGAAAAATCACAACACTTACAGTACAGAATATATGGATAAAATCTAGTATAATGCATAATAAAACCCCCATTAAGATAGAGTAATCAAAAAAGTAAATAAAAGACTAACTCAACACCTTATTAATAGTAGCATCAAATCGAGGTAACCGGTGTCGGGGACATGGTACAAGATGAAACAGCTGAGGTATAGAGTACAAAAAGTTGAACATCTAAAAATTATAAACATGATACAGAACACAGATACAACCTAAACTTTTAACAATAAAGCAACAAGTCGTCAATGATATATATATATATATATATATATATATATATATTGTTACTTTAAATGCCAACCTGTGGGATTAAAAATAGTATCATAGTTTTGCTGAAGTGTCCTAAAATGGATACAACAGCTAAAGTCATTCCTGCCCAGTAGCAAAATGTATCACCCACAAACACGCGAGCGGGATACTAAATTTGAAAACGGATGGAATTTTAGACCAAGAAATTTCAAAATAAAGTATTAATTTAAAACCCGCCTCCTGCAAAGATTATATCCAACATAATGAAAATAACCAACCTTATTAAAATGGAAAAGTACGAATGTACATGCAAGAAATGGAAGAATAAAATATAGTGATAGCATGTGGTCCCATGATTGACTTTCCAGACGAAGAACCTAACATCCACAGTAAAACCATTATATTCACTCAGTTAGGTTCATAATAAGAAGTTAATTTGACTCAATACATAACACACCTGCACAACGTTGAATATGGCTACACTTGATGCAATAACAACCGCTTGTCCACTTTCCAGACCATTTATGCCTTATAGTAAACTACATAAACTATATATTTTTCAATGAAATTTTACGTAACATCATAGTATTTTAAAATGTAGTTGTTAAATAAACCTACCAGCCAAGATATTAATAGCATTAGTGCAGAATACTACGACCATACACATGAAAACATAATAGAGCACAGAAATATCGATTAATGCAGGGATTAAAGCAGAACATAAGTAATCTGGCAGAAGAGATTTCAGCAACGAACGTACAATAGATGGGATTACCACGGTAGTAGAACTTCCTGAAAGCAAAATTAATAAAATAAACGAAACTAATTAAATATCTGAAAAGAAATCGGCAAACAGATAAGTTTAAACAACAACTACGCATCAAAATGTTAGCAAAAAAAAAAAGAAATTTTATTTCAATAGTCAAAAAAAGATTTAGAATTTAGTGAGCAACACTATGTTAGGTTTCCAAATATGAAACTCACGAAACGGGAGAAAGTTTCTCTTGTCTTGAAATCAGGGATTCGAGAAAGAACCTTTTGAGGGTATTATAATAATATGGATTCCAATATAAGAGTTAAAAAACGTATTAAGTATGAAAATAAAACTTAGTTCACCTGAGACATAGTAAACCATTAGTATAGGCAAGGACGACAATGTAGGGAAAACTAGTTTATGCCTCCAACGCAGGTCGAGCACATCATCAGCAAAACCAAGTAAAATGGCAGTGCAAATGGAGATGAGGCCAGACAAAAAGGCAAGAAATTTAGCATACGGAAATACAGACCTGAATTAGGAACGTAGTTTAAAGAAGTATGAAATAATATATCGTTCATTAGCACAAAATAGAAAAACTTACTCTGTTTCAACCCATTCCACAAAAGGAAAAGGAATAAATACAAACATAACAATAAGATACACGGCAGCGCAAATAACTCCCATAGGTTCTGGTATGGGATCATTACTCACCTGTAAATCATAAAATTGCTAAATTATTTGATGAAAATCACCAAGAACATTTACTCATGTCAATAAAACACTATATGGTTTTGTTTTAAAATACGTTATGGTTAGATGCAAGTAATATAAAATTACCTTGCACTGGTCGTTTCCAAACATTTTTCGCTGAATAAATATCGGAATATACTCTTTGATCAGATTGTAACAAGTGAGAGCACCTAGAGCACTTAAAGCTCCATTAATAAATAATGTGAGTAAAGTCATCTGAAAAAAACTATGGACAATATAAATTCAGCTATATATAAAGAAACAAAAGTGCAAAGATATTCGTATAAAACATCATTAAAATATAATATAATAAACATATTTATCAAGGTTTTCCGCAAGTTAATTATTTAACTTTAAATCTTAAGTAAAAAAGCTAATAAACAACAAATAATTACAGTGATGTAATAGCATTAGTGACCATTAAAATAATAAAGCATTATAACCACAATTATATTGCCAACTACACTTATGTACAAGCATGCAGTAGTGAAATTACGTGAACATTGTACGTAATCAAAAAACAATGTTTAAATAAAATTATGATAAACTAAATAGTGATATAAGTAAGGTACACTGATACTATTCGAAAAAAAACTAGAGATGAAATATGACTCATTTACATATACGACACAGCCCGCGTGTCTTCGTTGACCTTTTATTGCCAATAAATCTAGGTAAAATTAGCAATCAAGGTAATCTACATCGGATTCATGATGTCTCGCAGTACAAATTCGTTGTGGAGAGAATTTCTCAGTTATATGATCCATTAGACATCTTCAGAAAATTATAATTAGTATTATGTAATGTATTTAATTAATATATGTTTCGAATCCTTGATAGTATTTGAGAAGTAAGAAAGTATTCTATATTAGTTAACAATATTGAGTTATTCCTCAATTTTGCTGGTCTCTTAGATATTTGAGTTCTTGCTAGATGATTTTCTTCACGTAGGTGGGATGGCGTTATTATAGCTTATCTGTTTGGAAACATTTCCATTAAATATTGGGATAATACAGAAATTACATCTTGCTAACCTATAATTATATATGCCATAGTACGTATGTTAAATGAACAACATTAAAAGTATGACGACATATATTGGAAACGAATGAAGAAAATTCTACGTAATCTTACACGAAACCCATGAATCTAAAAAATTTTAAATAATGTAGTGGTTCGGATAATAATTTGGATGTATTTTTTTTAGACTGTAAATATATTCAGTCTACTTCTTACAAGTGCTCCTAGTACCATTATTACAAAGAGAGTAAGAAAAACCGAATATTTCTCTTGTAAAAACCAGAACAGTATTTTATCCACTTCAGTTTTCCACATTAGTGCCAGTTACCAATATTGTTTTTACATAATCGAATATTTCATCACAATTAGCCTTTTACCATTTAATACCCTGCTCCCAATTTTTGATGCTTTAAAATAAACGGCTAATATTAATTGTCTTTAAAAGTAATCTATTTAATAGGTAATTCAAGTATATGTCTAGGTAAAATGAAATACTATAGGTATTAGGAAACATGAACATCGAAATACTCGCTAGAGATATTTATTAGTGATTTGTCACTTATTGTAGACTTATTCCTCTAGTTATATCATCGTACCGTAGGTAACTTTTTCTCTCTGCTTCTATCTCTCCTGGAGAAACACAATCTGCGAATTTTAACTTGTGAAAGCGAGTAGCATAGGTTGGTGGATCCCTGCAAATTTATGCTCTATAAATTATACTTTTCTGATATATCCCATACACTAAAACTTCTCAAAGACTAAAATCTACTTCATCGTTCATCAGGATATATAATGTTGACCTTACCTGTAATGGTAGATCCATTTGTCAAATATTCCTTCGAAGCATGATTCCGTATCGGAGTTTAATAACAGTACCTATAAGATATGACCTGTTTCTTATATTACTTGAGTTTATTTAAATATCGAATTTTATGTAATTGATTTACATAAAAGTACTATTCAAGTGTTAAGGTCCAAAATTATTTCACTTACCCATTTAACACACCACGATTGACTGATACTAAAACCTGGCCACCAGAATAGACCCATATTGATAATGTCCCGTTGTTTGAAGAACAATTTGAAGTGATCTCGAGCTCCTCGTTCAAAATCATCCCTTATTTGCATACAATTTAGTTTTGGTAGTTATTGCTTTTATTCAATTACTAAAAATTTAATAGAGCATGTTTTTCATAAAATAGCACTTTCAAAAGTATTGATCCAATTTTAATGAATACCTGCCAGGGTTGTCTAAGCTAAATGTTTCATAGTCATGCCCAGCTTCGTAATAAATTTTGAGATATGCTGATGCATCAGTTCCCGCTCCAGCCTCGTCACATGTAGCTATGATGACATCCCATACACGTCCATCTTCTGTACTTAATTAGTTTATAGCTTCAAAATGTATTCTTCACTATACCCCCAAGAAAATGAATATTATTGCATTTTTAGTAGTGGTGCATAGAATTGGTTGTAATCCATAAATGTTAGCGATTATTCTAATTATAGGTTAAATTTACTGATTGAACTTACGGTTGTTTGATGTATTGTGCTGAGTACTTAAGTTTTCAGTTAAACAAAACACTGGCATACTAAAAAATAATTTTACGAATAGCAGACTTATCATTGTTAGCGGAGAAAATAAGTGAAGCAGTCCAAGCATACCTCTTGCTTCTCATTGAATAGAATTCCTGATGCATGATGTATTCGGCGAATCAATAAATTTTAATACAGAATTGAATGACATTACTTTAATATACTATTATTATTATTCTATAATACAATCACCACATATGTTATAAAATACCAATTGAAAAGCATCAATTCTTGTGAGTTTTTGCATTAGTCTTTTCCAACATATCGTGTAATCATGATAGGAAGTTTTGCTAAAATGTATTTTCTTTTTGATAGATAATTTAGCACTAGTCTGTGAAAGAAATAATCACCATTACTCCCATTCAAATTAGTCTTAAATTAAAACTATTAGTGCTTTGACTTTAATCAATAATCGCATTTGAATTTTAATAAGAATACAGTCCTTTCTTTTTTGGACTTTATGAACAACAGCGTGTAATTCACCATCACCCAAAGCCTTCCTCTCCTTGCTAGTCATGTCTACAGTAACACCTAGCGACACAAATTAAGAAAGGAAACCTTGCGGAAGGCGCGAACATAGAAATCAAATATTTCTTTTATCTATGTTTCAACACTAAAGATCGGTGTTGTTTCGATGTGTTCTAAATACAGCATAGAAAATATATATGTTAATTACTACTGGTTTTAAAATAGATATCTTTGTAGAAAATCTGCAGAATGTCGTGTATTTTTAAGCAATTCTTACCTATCAGATCTGATGTTTTGAAATCTAATTAAATTATGAATTAGGAAGTTAATCAAAAGACGTATAATTAAATCTGAATGTTGACATATAATTTTTTTTGTTTTGGTTGGGCTAAAATTGTTATTTAATAGCTAGTCAATGCTAAGCGGTGAGTCCTCGTCCTCAACTATTCACTGTGAGCCAACGGCAATCGCACAACAATCGACTGCATCAGCATCTTCAGTTAATAGGAGGTAAATTAAGTAGATAAGTAATTTAACAACGTTTAGTGACTAGAATTAATCTGTTATGTTAGTTTTGATAGTGATATAAGGATTAGAAAAAATGTTTTTACTTGACAATATAGATGAAAAAGTGTAGAATCGTATAAGCCAATTTTTAGTTGGATTTTTCTTCGACAATTTCTCATAGATAGAAATCATTAAAAATAAATCATATATATTAGTTAGTATATTTGAATCTACATCTAGTTATAGAACTTCTTTATAGTTTATTACTCATCTTTCTTTATTGAAGATAGTAAAATTTAAAGATAAATGCAATAGCTAGCTTTTGTGTTGTATACAATAGATGTATGTATATTGCTTACTTTTAATTTCTCTTTATATTGCTATAAACTAATTGCGAAATATTGGGAACAAATATGTATGTATGTATATATGTTCAATAATGAAGTAATTACTTTTTTAAAGGGAGACATTCGATAATGACTCTATGCCATCTTCATCAAAAGTTGCTTCTACTACACGATCGCCTGGGCGGGTGAATACCTTGTTTGCATCATCATCTAGATCAGAAATTATATCTGATCAAATCACTGAATGGTTTAATGGAATTGTAAGTTCACTATATTGTGCTGTTAATATCTGTATAATGCTTTAAATTTTTTTAAAAGATTTTCATGCGCAAGCTTCAAGCTGCAGTCACTGGAAGTTTCATATCTGGCTGCATTTTTATGTTGTCAATTGTCTTCCTACAGTTTTCAATATGGGCACCTGTTCAGTTTATTTATGGTGGGTGTATAGTACTTTTAGTTTGTAATTATTGATCAGTTACAGAATAAATTTTCATAATATAATTCTTGAGTTAATTTATAGCATTTTTTTGTTGTTGTATAATTTCTTTATATTAGATGCGTTTTCGTCAATTTTCTCATTGTCGTCCTGGTTTACATCAACATTTGCTGCATTGTCTTCATTTGCATCATCATTCGTAATGCTTATATTGTTATGTAAAGGTAATTAGATATTTTCTAATATTTTCTATTGAATTTTTCTATAGTATCTTATATTAATTTCGTTATAAGTGCATTGAATGTTGTATAAGATGAACAAATGAGAAGTAATGTACTTTTAGCTGATCAAATGCGTCACGTCACATTAAAGCAATCAGATAACTGGATCGTATTATTCGTTGTATTGTTCTGCAATCTATTTTCTTCCTATCTTCTTTTGACTATTTCTGGTTCACCTTATATTAATGAGAGGTAAGCAAGTATTGTTCGTATTGATTCAATGTTTATTTTACTTATAATTTAATGTTAGTAATCGCAATTATCTGACAAAGATTGATTATTGCGAATAGAATAATTCAGCAAATCATCGATAGTTACTGAATACTTTAACATTTGAGATAGTATAAAGTAACGACAGTGTATTGCTTTGCATTTGAAATTGTTACTCCAGTTATTTATTTCAGTTTCTTTTGTCTATCGTTAAATATTGCCAACATAGTATCATCATATTCTGTGGTATTTTATAATGATCATCATTTGAATTTTTCGGGAAATGTCATTCAGGTGATAAGAAAATATGTAAACAAATTTTTTAATGATTTGCTAATAATTTCACTTATCTTTATGATTATATACCTCTGGAAGGGATACTAAAATATATTATAGCTTGGTTTTCTACATTTCATTCTACCAATGTTCTCCCTAACTGGTGAATCACTAGTGGTTCAAGCTTGGAGAGAAACAGTTCGCGTTTTAGGTGTTACTACTCTTCTTAGTGCTTGCATAGGTATGTGTTATATATATTATTTTCTTAATATGTCTGAAATTTACTTCATTTTTAGGTTCATTAATATTTGGAATTTCGTCACTTTTTTATCTTCTGAGCATTTCGTTCTACTTTACGTGTGGCATACTAATTTTGGGTCAACTGTTTGCCACAAAGGCATTGATGAAACTAGTTAGACAGATTGTGATGAAGGTAAATTAGTTGTAGATGTGCAATATGCTCATTATTTGCACATGTTTATAGCCGTTCACATTTCCTCTACCGCCTCCTTTTGCTGTGCACAGTCCGAAGCCTGAGCAAACAAGAACACTCACCACTGTCCTGGGAAGTCATGATAAACTACTTAAAGTATGGTAATTTGCAAATAAACCACACTTATGAAGCATGTTTTTTTCCTATAAAATACTAACATAGTTGTAATTATGAATTTTATATACTTAGATGAACTAGGTATACTATAATAGTGATATATTTATTTGCAGCTATTTGCATTCTTTGATCTTCGTCGTATTGCATGGACAGATCGTATTCGTCGTCAAGAAGTATTTTCATTAAGCCAACCAGGTTAAAACAACTTTCTCTGTCAATATTATTTTTCTTATTAATTCCTACCACTGATATTCATTTAATGGGATATATTTGATATGACGCGATATATTCCAATAATAACTTTACTCATCTCTGGTAATAAAAATATAAGAGATGGGATTAATCAGTGCTTTTAGGTGGTCACCCTCGTAATTGGTCAGCAGTATCCAGTTCTTGTGTTCAAGTACTAGATGGAGTTCGCCATCAACTAGAGGTCCATGCAAAAACTATTCGTTTGATGACATAAGTCAGATTATGTGTTACAATTATTATTAGGATTAAATAATTTGTCTCTCCCATATTATTAAATTTAATAACAAAAAGGTGAATTAAGAATAAAAATTATATTTATCCTATGATCTCAACAGTTCTAGTACAGGTAGCATCGTCTCAGATCGTGAGTGTAACATCTTCCTTATCAAGGGATATAGATGATGATGATGATGATGAATTAGATAAAGAAATGCTTATGATGCCCTATAAAACTAGGAAGCAATGTGAGCTAATTTTTATAAACTAAATCATAATAAAATCTCTATTAGTAAGTATTACAGTATATTCCTCGGCCATTCGCAAACGTCATCGTACTGCGTTGCGTCCTAGTATTCCAAAAAAAGTTCTACCTGGACCTCAAGGGATTTGGTAAGATTTAGGACTATTTGATGCGAAATTTAGAATAGGATTGATTAAATTACTCCTTTTGAAATTTTGGCTTTAATGTGAATTTTAGGCTGTCAAAGTTGTCTTCAATAATGCCAGATAAACAAGCGACTATCTCTCGTTATGATGCCAATCTCTGTATTTTAGCTATTGAAAGTGTGTTTTATAACTAGTTTTCACCAAATTTTATCTTAAATAAATAGATATGTTCATTATGTTAGGACTTTTGGACCCATTTATTGTTACTCATCCCTGCAGGACATCATATTTTCAGGTCTATACATGCTGATTGTAGAGTCATACCACGATGATCGCTATGGAGTTGTGTTAAAAGATTTGGCAGCCATTATTGGAACCCTTCTTTCGCTCATTAGTACTATTGATAAATTTTTCCGTTCACGTGCTGTGAGTTTTGATTTTAAAGCAATATTATATGACCTATTAATTTACGAAAATATCAGACAATGGCCAATTCTAACTCAAATGATCTTAATGTGAAGCAGATCGATACCACTCTTCAGTCGGCTATATATCGAATTCATACCAAATTTGGATCGCATCTCAAGTGATTTATTCATAAGTTTTGTTTTAATAACACTTTCACTTACATAATGTGTTTTTATTCTTATTTTAGATCACTTGATCTTTCTCGGGAACAGTTGCAGACTATTATGATGATCTGCCAAACTGATATTTAAAGAGGATCTACGTGTTAAACTTAGAACTAGAAGTAGATATTTGCTTATTCTTATACCATAGTATTATGAGATCAGCGTATGACATTTTCTTTGTTTAATGTTAAATTATGGGATATTGTGACTTATATGAAAGTTTAAAAAAAGTAGCTTGTTTGTCCTAACAAGTGTAAATTATCATTTGCTTCGCTGAGTTACATAAAGGATGATCTTGAGAAACCTGGTTTTGCTATTTTACTTACTTGCTTCATTTCTCCTTTGTTCCCATCTCGGATTATTGTAGTACTAAGTGGAAATAAATGTTGGCTCTCATTATATATGTCCTTAAATTAATATTTTATAAGTTTTATCATGTGATTAATATTTGTTGAGCAAGAGGAAATACTAGCAATAAGAATTTGATTAATAGGTGTGCGTCATATCATGAGAAAATTTTAGGTGATGAAGGTTCGTTCATTCCCTAGGTGTGGTCTGAAAAGGGTATCTCTCGTGACGGTGGATCACTTATTGATGGTGGCGGTTGATAGACTGAGACAGGATGATTGGCATTGAACCATCGATCGCACATCTAAAGTGGCAGTGTAGTCGGCTGTACTCTCCTTTTACTTTCCAGCTAGATGTACTTTTCATTCTTTAGTTATATTTTAACGTTGCAACCTCGTATCATAACTACATATTCTGTTATAGTTTGATCAATAGTATGGGATAGTATTTCTGTAATATTAGCTAATTGTAGAATGCAAGAAGAACATTTAGATTATTATAGTTGAAGTATATAAATACTATAATAATGAAATCATTTAATAAGACATTTTCAAAGGTAAACAGCACTTGTAATTGATTCATATTTTTGTATGTTTAGTAGAAATTCTGTGGATCCTATTAATTGCTAAATATTTGTATTGTAAATTTATAAGTAAGGAGATGTTGAGAATACATCAAATTTTCAGGTTTTTATATTATGCTGTTGTTAGCTAAACAAACTCGAACGCTTCTATATATAGTACTCAAAACATGTTCCATTTAGTACATTTCAGAGATGCCACTGTCATTCAGTGTCCTCCAACGCCGTCAATTTTCTTTCATCGCACTATTCTTCCAAATGCTTTTTCTTATTCTTTTTTCAATATTTTGTCGGTATATCGATCCCCTGGATGACAGTAAACGGCTGTTTAGTGGAACTGACTATCCTTGTGAGCATTATTGAAAATTTCATATAAATTAAACTATGAAAGTACGTATCTAAAAGGAACCAAGTCAATTCCTCTTGCTCAAAACATTTTTGCTTCAGTAAATTACAACATGATGTACCGCTAATAAGCGTACAGAAAGGTTAGAGTGGAGATTTGCGCTACTATATTTGAACTAATCAGACTCCTTTAGTGTTCCAGGATGTACATTTGATGATATTTGTGGGTTTTGGCTTTCTAATGGCATTTCTTAAGGTAAGTACCATAGTTAGAATTATAGAAAATGTAAGGACTATAAAAATAGAAATGTGAGGTGTTTTTAAAAAAAATTCAATTATTAATTTAAAATTAAACATATTTCTCTCTTTGCAGCGCTACGGATTCTCAGCTGTTTCGGTGAACCTCCTTCTATCTGCGTTTGTAATTCAGTGGGCTATGCTGATTAGAGGATTTCTGTCTAAACAGTTCCATGATACTGGAACCTTCACTCTTGGAGTGCCGGAGTTTGTTCTTATTTACTTACTATTTCTGCTGCGTCTTTATTGATATTATTGAAAATGGTATTCATGTATAAATTAATAAAAAAAAACTTTTACAGAATGATGTGTGCAGACAGCTCATGCGCTGTAGTGCTCATCACTATGGGAGTTCTTCTTGGAAGGATGACACCAGCGCAGTTTATCCTTCTCGCTTTTTTTGAAACGAGTATCTCTGTTTTCGTTGAACATATTGTTTTTAATATTCTACACGTGAGTTCCCACCATCTTTAAATGTAATTATTTACAATCCTCTTAATTTTTACATAGCTAAAATTAACCTCTGCAGTTAGCCGTAAAATAGTCCCAGGTTAATTTGTTTGCAATAATCCGTATCAAAGGTTAACGATGGTGGGCGATCACTTGTTGTCCATGCATTTGGTGCCTATTTTGGTCTTGCTGCAGCTATGGTAGGTCAGAAGAAGAATGTGATGGAGATGGATGAGCAAGGCTCAATTAATCACTCCGATTTGTTTTCCATGATTGGTAAGTATTAAATATAGTAGATGAGGATAAATTAGTAAAGAAGTCATTTATTAATTATGTATGAAGAATTCGCAATCATAATCATAGGAATTAAATTCTTAATTGAAATTTTAAAGCACTACATAGCTAGATGGGGATATCATCTTGTCTATAGTTGAAATATTAGATTTGATTAGTCTTATTTTTGAAGTAATGAACTATGAAATAACGAATGCCATAATAGTATTGAGGTACCACGAGTTATATCGATAAGATACTTATTATATATTCCTAAATATATTCTAGTAGGTAACATTTCATTTATAGGAACTCTGTTGCTTTGGGTGTTCTTCCCTTCATTTAATGCTGCCGTGCAAGAACCGGGTAAGACTAGTAGAAAATTTAGGTGCAATTCTGGGCAATTTTTAAAATGTTTAAAAAACCGACTTTAAAATCGGTTATAATTTTCTTTAAATTCAACTAAAATCGTCGTTTAAATGTTTTTCTGAAAGTTTGAATGTCTGGCTTTTCGATCGTATTAACCTCATTAGTATATCTTGCATACAAAAAGTGCAATTGTCGACTTTGTGAGAGCACCCACTTTCGTGTTTTGCCACACATTCCCCTCATTTGTCTCGGATTTTCACTATTCTAAGAAGTGAAAATGGTTTTCCTGTCTTAATATAAAGCTACATATTATTTTATTGTTCCAATTTCCGATTTTGTTGTATCGCAATTAGACATGCTGTCTTTCGTGACAACAGCCGTCTGCACCCTTCCCTTGAATTTCAAGCACCATTTCTTGCACATCTCCACAGCTAGTTCGTCGCATACTTCAGTGACTCCTCTTGAGATCATCAACGGAGATGAGGCCACCTTCAGAATAAACTCGGGATTCCGGCCAGCCCTTAATCTGCAATCACAAGGATTCGAATCAAGCGAATTTAGAGGCCAGTGAATCAGGGTTATGAATCCGGGTGTCTCTTTCGTGAGGTATTCCACCGCTTTTTTGGCTGTGTAAGATGGATCAGAATCCTGCGTAAAAATGAATCCACGTTGGTACAAAGAATCTGCAGTCGAGAAGAAGACAGTTCTTGAAGAGGACATTGATGTAGTAGGTGGAATTGATCTTCACTGCAGACTCCACACAATTTGTGAGTTTTTTTTCGCTAAAATTGATCCCTTCGCTTACACTCCATTTGTAGAAGAGTTACTTCTTGCACGACCAATCTGTTGGCGTCAGCGTCTTTTCCACGACTGGGAGCAGGTCGTGGTGCTGATTCCGGTGCTTTTGCAGCCGACAAATTGTAGTGAAACCCCGACATAATTGAGGTCGAGTACATGTGGAAAAACATGAAAATAGATGTCTTCGTAAAATCGATAATTCTACTTCTCACATATGGCATATGCTAATGAGGTTAATACGGTCGAAATACAAATCAGTATTCGATTTTTCAATGTAATCATCACACTCAAACTAGATAATAAATCGTTTCAAAATCCAGGATCTAATTCTAAGGAAGTTTAATTTTTTAAACTTCCTTATTTAAAATATATAAGTTTATATTGTAAAGAGACCTATATGTCCAACATAATAAAGTTAACTAATACGAAGTGCACAGGGAAGAATTTCGTTTATAACGCATGTCTTGTCAATTATTTTTGATTTTTTCTAGAATACTTCCGGAGTATGCGGGACGAATGTCCTCGTTTGCATCATGCTAATAGTATAATTTATTAGCAATTAAAAAAAATATTTGGTATTGGCATTATACTCATATTGTTTTGAATTTAGTTTAACTTTAAAAATTTGTATTTATTTCATATTTGCCCAATTTCTTTTTTTAAACCTAGAATATATCAATGGTCAACATAATCTATATATTACCTAGTAGCGTAACGGTATTTAATACAGTCGAGGTTTATTTCAGAAGATGCACGCCATAGAGCCATAATGAACACTTATTTGGCTATGGCTAGTGGGACTGTGACAACATTTCTTCTAAGTTCCCTTGTCGATAACCTTGGGCGATTCAATATGATTCACATACAGAGTTCTACTCTCGCTGGAGGAGTGGCTATTGGTGCGACTTGAAAGAAAATCACACATACAGCAATCTGTGTTCCAATATTTTATTACATCAGTTGAATTCTCTATTAGAAACCTCTAATATTATCTCTTTGTGTGACTTATGTAACCGCCTACCCAGGTTCCGCTGCCAACGCCGTCCTCTATCCATCACATGCAGTCGCAGTCGGTGTTTGTGCAAGCTCCATATCAGTCATCGGCCATGCTTGGCTTAGTGTCTGTTTAACCAGCCTGTTTTATAACTTATTGGATATATTGAACAGCACAGAACGCCTGATGTAAAGTGAAGAAGTGAAGAATATCAGGGACACTGGTCTTCAAACTTTCAGCCGAAACTAGAGAAGCGATTCAAGCTGTTCGATACATGTGGAGTGCATAACTTGCACGGTATTCCTGGAATTCTTTCTGGAGTAAGTAATTAGTAAAAGATACTGGTTGTGAAAAACAAATTGGTCTTTTTTTTAAGGTTTTGAGCATTGTATTTGCCCTAGGCTACGAACCAGAAAGCTATGGAAAGACGTTAGTTAACTTGCATTTAAAATTACTATTACGAAATGCGGATTTCTCGTTTATTAATTGTATTAAATTCAGTTTTTATTGTTTACCAATTGTCTACTCTTTCTCATACTATTTGTTGACAGGCTATACCACATATACCCATATTTCGAGGGCGGCCCAATGAGAGGAAATCGCGACCGTCAAACTCAAGCCCTTTATCAGTTGACTGGCATGGGTATCGTACTTGTTTCTGCTGTAGTTGGAGGCCTAGGCACTGGTGGATAATTTTGAGATTATATATGCTATTTGATGCAATATCTTTCATTGAAAGACATTATACATCCAAAACTATTTCATTCCAAATAAGGCAGTCACTTTTAATCCAATGTTCTGAAAAGAAGTCAGCAATAATTATAGTCTTGAAATAGAATGTATGCTATTAACTTTCATCTAAATTAGATGATGAAATATTTAAAAATATTAAGTAGGCTTATGTCTTCTAGTTTCACTCCATAGCTTAAAGATGTGAGCGTTCCCTAATTGTTCATCCTAATTCAGTTGTAGAGTAATAAAATACAGCCGAAATCCTCATCTATTAATTCATGAGTGTGAAATCAAGCAAGAGCTTTAATCAGTACTCTTATCTATTCATAGCTCTCTAGAAGGGCGTGTTTTTTATTTATTATGTCATTATACAGGTATGCTTCTACGCATTCGTCTTTGGAATCAGGTGGATGATCCCGATATTCCACATGGCGAAACAAACTATTATGCACAATCAGATTTTAATTTTTTAAGCAAGGTAATAGAACATTTTCCAATAATGGTTTTTTACAACTTATTTTATATTATTTACTATACTGTCTAGCCTATGTTTAGTGAAGTATAAATTAAAAACAGGTAAAGAACAAATAGTTGTAAACTATTAGATGAAAAGCTAAATTTTCATTATACTTATTTGTTCTGATATAAAAAAGGAATGTAATGTCAATTTCAGTACCAAAGAGCTCATGAGCAGGAGTTACGAGAGAGGGAACGGCTACACGAGATATACTAACAGGGATATAACTCAGTGACACGGTAATTACGTGTAGCATCTGCGTATGCAGAGGTGATATCATTAAAGGAATACTTTATTATAACTAAGAGTGATATTGATATGCTTTGTGTATGATCGTAGTTGATGGCTTAGATAGCTACATATTTATATTGTAAAAGTTATTTAATATCGGTACAACTATAACCATTCTTTAAAAATGTTTTATGTCAATCATTAAAGTAATAAATTATGACTAAGAGTATATATACTACGACAAAACTGATGAGTAGCATTAGAAGTTTGTACAACAACATTTCAGTAATAAAAATAGTTGATTTTATAGTGTGATATAGTAAAGAGGCGAAGTAAATGTCGATTGAAACCAAAGAATTGGCTATCAGTAAGAATATTTTTTTTAAAGAATGTTTCGAGGAAATACAATAAAAATATTAAATAATATAGGATAACTACTACGTTTTAGAAAATTTAGTTAAATAGGTTTAAATGAGTTAGTGAAATCTCTTTTCACTAAATGTCTTAATGTTATTTTTCTTCTCCTTAGCCGTAATCAGGAGATGATCATAATAAATTCCTCTTTTATGTTCTAATGTCCATCTCAACAGCTGGCGACCACTTTGATCATTGTGCGTTCATTTGTTCTAAGGTAATGCTTCGAAAACATGGCGGTGAACAGCCTATTCAATGTTTCTTCAATTATGTACTTGAAATTGCAATCATTGATTATTTCCAAGTAGCAGGTTCAGAAATAATTCTAGAATAAAACAAATTTCAAATTTTATCGTATCTTAAGAGTAGCTAAGATATGATGACAGTTTCTAACAAATATGGTTTCCTTTATTTTAACCAATCCTAATTTCAGTGATACAAGTGCTGCAAAATATTAGGTAGTGCACAACTGGATCCCAGTATTATTTAATTAAATTACTTAATTTCTAAATACAGTGTCGGCCTTTATATATTTGCATGCTTAGAAATGCAGGCTTTATTATACTTACTTTATTGATTGTTATAATATTTTGTTAATCATATTATAATCCAACTTTCCAATAGTTAATTAATGAAATTTGAAACTGGTTAGAAGGTTTTATGAACCTAATGTTTCCTATAAAGATATCTATGGAATACCAACATGAAAGCTATAATTTAACTGTGCAGTTATATATATACTACATTAGAAACAAGGCAATTCTAAACAAATTGAATTTTCGCTTAAATGAAATTTCTGAAATCAACTAAATATTAGATGTAAGTAAATAGCGAGAAGAAGGATTTATTTCTGGTTACTTTGCTCGACCGTAGTACATGTTGTATATCTTCTGCTGAGGGCGTGATTTATTTTCTACTAGTTTTTTAACAAACAAAGCGTACATAATGTTACCTGAGGATTATTACTTTAAAGTGGATTACTAGAGCTAATCCTTTTGTTTCCACAGAAAAAAAAACCAGTGCTCTTAGCGCTTTCAGTCATCGTGTACTTTCTCATCGTTATCGGACAATGTTTCTTATCAGAGAACAACGTAGATCTCGACACTATCCCCTCGACAGCTGATCTATTGCCAGAGTTCTTTCATCGATCTCCCACGGTGTTTGGAGGAGAATTCGGCGGAGTCGGCAGATTTCACGGAATCTCTTACCCCTACTCCAAATTTCTTTATCACTTATGCTTCTTTATTTGTCGATTAGGCAAGACATTTAATCATTTCGTATCAATTCATTTAATGTTAATTATAATACTGGAATTTGCTGAACTTGTCACTAACTCTATTGACTTCAAGCTCATTATTACAGGTAATATTTGTTCCACTATGCGATTATTTCTTTCAATAGCTATTCTCTGTATGTATTCCCGACAAGAGTCCTTGCTCGATCAAGTGAATGAGGTCGAAACGCCAGTTCCAGTTTGTGATGAAACTAATTCTAATAATTCGTGAGTTTCCCAAAAAAGAAAGAAAAACAACTTGAAATGAGATCAAGAGATTAATAAGATAATGACAGTATCAACAAAATAACGAGTGGGAATTTTGTAGATTTATTTATTGCAATGGAACTTTGTTGATGGCAGTAAATTACCATGAGCTCTACAATGATTCGAAGACATTCGTAGACATGCCAATGTTAAATGATCCAGGTAGTTCTTATAGAATGTTTTCTTTTCGTTACCAAGTAATGCTTTTGCAGTTTTTCCAGTCTATTCTGATATTATTTTATACATTACTATAAGATCATAAGTCATACAATTCTGGTGTTCTCGTAGAACTTTATGCCATTCTCTTATCGGAATATTTTAGTACGCACTGATTAGAAAAAACCATGTGATATGAAGGCGTCATAGGGTCCAACTAATTGCAGCATGTGTGATATCTGATTAGAAATCAAATGAAAGATTTTAAAAGAATGCACTGCCTTTTTAGAATACACTCTGGCAAAATTCAACGAAGAATTTGGAACACAAAAAATAGAAGATATGAACAAGACGCAGTTACAAAAATTTGTTGAGACATATTTCAGGTATGAGTATATCTAATATACTATCTTTTGTTTCATTTGACTTGAACAATATTCCTTCTTCTGTTATCCTGTGTATAGTTCATTTTTTAAGAAAAACGATTTTTAAATACTATTCACTATAAAATACATAGCTTATATGGGAAAATCAAGAAATACCCCAAGAGTGGAATCACTAAATTTTAAATTAACATGTGTGTAGCCTGTGTATTGATCATTTAAAGTCCTCCGGGTAGTGAACTGCTGTCTTGTACTCCTCCTGACTGGAATCCTCAACCCGCCAAGCTCATGTCAATTGTAGATCCTCAGTTAAGGGAATGGGCTCTGAAGCTGAATGAAGTATGGAGGAATTTATGCAAGAAGGTAGATGGTTTTTTAAACATTTAAATAACTAATTGATATCGTTTCTTAAAATACCACATTCTTCACTGGTATTGTTAGAACAAGGAAGTATGAGGCGAATGATTACTAATAGTAGGTATTTCAAAATACGTTCATAAATCGTATTGTGACAGATGTAAATGTCACAGAATTCTTCACGTGAAATAACTCATGGCAGACGCAATGAACAGCTGATTTAGGTGTAACAGAAGACACATCCGTTCTCACTATATCATAATTCACAAAGGGCTCCTTATTACGTACACAATTACACAAACCAGACCGCAAATATCTGACATTTATTTATGCACAAAAATGTATAGTGATTAGTGGAGAAAGTAGCTACATGCACATTCAAATAAACTAAGATTCTTGGATCATCATCTGATCATGACTATGAATTAGTCTGTCTGTCATATAATATACAGTTTTATAATAATACTTTTCAGATCGACCCAGCAATTGAAGCGCATAGTTCACGCTACTCGCTAATATACTTGCCAAATCTTTTCATAGCACCAGGCGGTCGTTTCAGAGAGTTTTACTACTGGGACGCATATTGGATTGTAAAGGTTATCAAGTGTTATCGAAATAAAGTAAAATAACAAAAATCCTATTAAAAGTGTACTATATGACTTATAGAAAACTCCATATTTATTTTGTAAACTTCACAGGAATATTTTATTTATATTTTTATAAGGTAAAACTGACTCTTTCTTATTGAGTCTTTGCTATTGACTATAAAAATTACAGCAAATGAAGTATTTTTTTAGGGTCTAATTGCAAGTGAAATGTATAACACGACCACAGCAATGATTGAAAACATGGGCTCGATGGTTGATAGGTTGGTTACTTATCCACTAGTATTTTAATATTTGTAATTATTGCAAAATTTATTAACAATAATATAGATATGGTTTTGTACCGAATGGAGGTCGTGTGTACTATCTTCGACGATCCCAGCCTCCTCTTCTCGCTGGTATGGTTTACGAATACTACGAAGCCACTCACGACACCGCATTTGTTGCCAAGATGCTCCCCACACTTGAGAAGGAGCTTTTGTTCTGGCGAAAAAATAGAATGGTTGGTAGCCATTAAAGATTTTTTTCACCCGACCTCTTAATTAATTAGCACTTTTAATTTTGCTTAACCGTTATTAATATTGAAATATAATGCAATATAATTTTACTTCAACTATGATATTAATATTAATTATAGGTAGATGTTAATGTGAATGGTGTTGTGTACTCAGTCTATCGTTTCAAGACCGAAAGCAACTTGCCACGTCCTGAGTCTTATAAGGAAGATATTAAAAAGGCTCAGGATGTAAATAATAAAGAACAGTTTTGGCAGGTGCATTTTGACAATCTTGCTTTCTAAGTATTCTTGACAATTTGTTATATAATGAAAGTAATATCTCAAAAGTTAGATAAAGAGAATAGTAGTGTATTCTAATTAATTTAATTGGTTCAATCAGTAATCTTTAGGATATAGCGAGTGCTGCAGAATCCGGTTGGGACTTTTCTACTCGGTGGTTCAGTGACCAGAAGACTATCTATCGCATTGAAACGACAAAGGTATGATAGATAGTTACATAAAGAAAACTGAACTTAAAGCAAAGTATATTTTAAGAATTCTCTTTCAGGTACTTCCTGTTGATCTCAATGCATTTATTTGTTGGAATCTAGACATATTAGAATATCTTTTTGAAAGAGTAGGTAAGATAATATTAAGTTCCTGAAGGAAGAAAATATTAAGATAAATAAAAATGAGAAAGAATGGTAAAATGAATACAATTTCAGAAGATGTAGATAAGTCTGAGTTGTACCGTGAAGAAAGGGCTCATTTCCGAAATACTGTACATAATGTGTTTTATAATAGGACGGCTGGAACCTGGTATATTTTTATTTGTTTTTTTTATAACCCTTTCATATTATTTACATTATCAGGTATGACTATAACCTCCGGACGAATTCTCACAACATCATCTTTTATCCATCCAGTACTGTACCTCTTTTTGCGGGCTGTTATAACTCACTCAATCAGGGAAAGTCAGAAAAACTATTCCAGCTTATGAATGTGAGTTTAATTAATTACATTTTGGTTACAAACATTGCAATAAAGATATTATGTACGTGCATGAAATTTGGTAGAACTAAATTTTGTATTCTTACAACCATTTATTTTAGACTCTAGGAGTGTTTGAGTATCCAAGTGGTATTCCGACTTCTATGATCCAGGACAGTGAGGAGCAATGGGACTTCCCGAACGGATGGAGCAATCTCAATCATATGATGGTAGAAGGGCTCAGAAAAAGTCAAAATGCACAAATGCAAGATGCGGTAAGAAAATACACATAAATTTTTTAGTAGTTTACAGCTAGTATTACTATTTTGTCTTATACAATATCATGTATTATTTTTGTAGGGTTATCGACTGGCTAAGAAGTGGGTTCTTGGAAATTTCAAAGTATGGAAGGAGACGAAGCATATGTGGGAAAAGGTTGGCTATTTTTTGTTAAGTAACTACTATTGTTCCACTTTATTTTCTGAAAATTGAATCGTAAAAAAAACAAAGAGTAAGGAAAAATAATTACAAGGATTGTAATAATATTTTATTGTTACTTCTGTCTTTCCTTTCTAATTCTTTTGATATAAAGAATTGTTCCTTATATTCTTCTCTTTTCACTTTCCCCGAAAACAGCCGCTCATTCCCTTGGTTTCATGCCCCGCAGCGCTGAAGTACGACTCTCGAAATCTTTTCACACCATTATAATAATCGCCAATCATAAATGCCAGTGATTTGAATAGGCGATGAGTCTCGTGCGGAAGCGGCCTCTTTGCATGAGAAGCGCCGATTGATTACGGTATCAATTCAATTTGGGGACACGCCAACTGAGCAGCTACCGTATTCCTGAGCGCCCTTGCAAAGTGGGCTAGACAGATGTCAGATTAATTGAGACGAGCTGTGAAAACATCGAGCGGGATTAGAGATAGAATGGAATGGTTAAGAGTACTTAGGAGGCCAATTGGGTGACTAGTGGCAGACGAAAAGAAAAGCATAATAAGGATGGTCTAAGCTGATTGAAGATTATAGAATTCATAAAATTAGGTGGTGCCAAAATTCACAAACTTGTCGATATAGTTAGGATCGGAAAGCAATCGTTTACAATTATTGTTGATTTCGTTATTACTGAATAGAATAAATACACATTTTCTAGTTCGCTAACGGTTATAAAGATGACTCTTTAATTGATATAATTATAGAGTCTTTCTACTACATTCCTTTCAGTTACCTGTATTTCTGCAAAGTGGTTCTGTATACCACTCTTTGCAGTGATTCGTTCCCTTGAGGGGTCTTTGTCGGTAATCGCTCCCTATTAGTACCGTGTTCGTGTAATGCCAAGGCCGGTGTATAATGGACAGGCGACAAATGCGCCAACTCCTGCACAACACAACTATTGTATATTAACGTTGAGCTTCGGTCAAACCATCCGTATGAGAACATAATAGATTCTTCCAAAAAGACAATAAATATTAAATATTGATAAGACATATTTCCGCGATTTTTGTTAACATAATTAATGTATACAGCTAACTTGCGCTCCTCTGAAAACAGATGTTTTGAGGATCGACAGTGGTTGACTACCGTAGACAATAAGGCTGTGCTATCAGATCGTGGACAATGGCAGATTTGTAGAAGACCGAGATAGCTATCTCTATAATAGCTGAAGACATTGGATAGCCCTCAGTGAGTGACGTAACCATGTCATCATCCAAAGAAAACATGACATGGCCGTTAAAGCTACCAAGTGTCCTATATTAATCTAAGCTAACACTAATTATTACGTTAGGGCTAGCATGAAATATTAAATTGAACGCATAATCTCCATAAATTATCAATGAAAAAGTCTTTCTAATTTAATCCATGATTCAATACTTGAAACAGTAGTGGTTCCCTCAGATGCTCTGCGAATCTGATTGCGAGAGCTCTCATAAGGTCGTTTTGGCGCTATGTTTCAATTGGAGTCAAGTGATCGGCCGCCTAACAACGCGGGAAGCGACCACTCTAGTGGAGAGGGGTCAGAGGAGAATAGAGCCAAGGTAACAGGGTACTTTGATACACCGAACTCCATTAAGGACACCGTAAAGCACTTGCTTGAAATATTAATCTGTTCAAGGCAGTTTTCTAGAAACT
This sequence comes from Heterorhabditis bacteriophora, assembly GCA_964036235.1. Taxonomy (NCBI): domain Eukaryota; kingdom Metazoa; phylum Nematoda; class Chromadorea; order Rhabditida; family Heterorhabditidae; genus Heterorhabditis; species Heterorhabditis bacteriophora. Next base: position 3,879,239 of record OZ038426.1, read on the forward strand.
TGCCTAATCCTCAGTGCGTCCTCAAGAAAAGAAAACAAACGCCAATGATTTGATTCATTTTTCACCGGTTCCTTCCTTTTCCTTCTCTTGCCTCCCACTCCTTCCAACACCATTCAATCCGTCACTATCACTTCTAGCCACTTTCGCCCTCAATTACCAATTAACAACCGTGTAAACGATGCATTAAAAACGAATTGAATTAGCATAAATCGTGGCGACAGAAGGACTCGGGCTAATGTCGCTATTATTAATAACAAGCACGCCTCTCGACACTGCTCCGCATGTGCTACTAAAAGACACTAGGAGGAAGGAGAGCGCAGGGTGGAGAAGGAACACAGATAGTTAATTATAATTTTAAAATCAACCATCATTTTCTGTAGAGAATAATGGGAGGAGTAGAACTTCCATGGAATTACTATAGTCCATAGTCTATCGCTAATTATTTTTATTTCAGTACAACGTGATTGGAAGCTATCCACGACCAGGATCTGGCGGTGAATATGATGTTCAGGTTTGTTCATATCGGAATTATTTCAACCAGAAAATGTATACAGTGAAAGAAAGAAAATGAAGAGAGAACTAATGAATGTTTACAGGACGGATTTGGATGGACAAATGGAGTTATCTTGGATCTTCTTCTAACTTATAACGACCGTTTGCGGGTACCCGAACATTTTGACGAAACTACAGCTTCTCACACCAGAACTACTCGGTCAATTAGAAAGAAAGTAGTTGAATCAACGAGACTATCAATGCCACTTATAGTTTTGTGCTTGTACTTTATCATTTAAGATATATATGTATGCATGACATTCCGATGTAACGATTGTATGAAAGGGTATTAGGCATGCTGTATATTGAATGCTCAAGAGCTTTTGCCACGAGTGAGTTTATTGTACAGTTCTAGTTTATATTGATGATATTTGTACTTCCATTCAAAAAATGTGACATGAATTATGTTACACTTATAAGCACACAATTTCATAATAACTAGCTTTTAAAGCAAAAAAAAGCTCTTTATATCAACACTTTAAAAATTCCCTAGAAGAGAATAATTAGCTACATTTTCTAGATATTAATCATGTTCATATTGTTAGTGTGTGTAGGTAGCCTGTTATCGTATATGGTGGATTAGACATCACTCAGCACCTGTTATGCTGGCTAAGACACTGTTCAAACACGATGAGCCCAGCGACCATCGACCCAGCAGTTAAACGACGCTCTCCGGATCATCTAGAGACAATAAGCATTCTTAGAGAATAATGTCCCGCATTTCATTGATAAATAAAGAGCATTGGAGAGCATCGGGCACTCAAATTAACTATATATAGTCGAAATGAAGGAAAGATTTCTCATCGTATCATGCTACTAGTTGGACCCCTGCAAAGGTGGTTCGCACCCAATTGAACGACTCGTCCATTAGGCGCTAATTGCGCACTGTTGTGATTGCCATGTCTCACATCTATAGCGAGAACAAATAACCAATTATTGATCACAGGACTCTATTCCTGCTATTGAATACCTTGTGGTTATTGATAACTATTATAATAATTTTAGTTATATCTTTTCTGTTACGATACCGTATCCTTGACTGGGTGGTTGGAATGTGCAACTGTAATTCGATGCCGCTATTGCGCGGAGTGCGCAAACAGTGTGATGATTATGATGAGTGGCCGGACATGACATGAGATACGGTAACCACTCGATTAGAAAAAACGGTTCCTCATAGTTCTTATTATAATTATTGACTGTTTCCTACTTTAACTATTTAATTTCAATAATACAGAGGTATAAATCCAGTTAAGCGAGGCTCAATTTTAGCGTAATTAAAATTCTTTGTGATATTCATTTAGAATGGAAGGTTCTCACTGAGCTATAAGATTCTACATTTCTTTTCCTCAGCTGTCGAATGTATTCACCGATCATCCTCTTTTAATCTCACAAAACACTCGTTTTCTCGCGCTGTTTAATCCTATTTGAACCGCTACAGATCGCCAGCGAGAAAATAAGACTTGAATGTTAGCCTTCCCCTCATGTAATTTATTTATATAAACAGTGGTGTACTTTGGTTAAAAGAGAATGTGACGTCGAAGTTCACCTTTGTATGTTCATTATTTGATAGGCCATATTTAGCAGTTGACCGATTGGTTCCTCTCCATGGGGAGCCAAGCTATTCAATGCCTTGGCTAAATACCTCTCCATGTTTCCATGTTTCAGAGCAATTACATACTGTAACTGACTGAGAAACTCATGCGAACAATAGCAATGTAAGTGGAGGTAATAGCTCGACCTCACACTCCATTCAACGGCTCGTTCGGATTGAGGTAATTGGACACTTCTAGCCAATACCTCCGACTCCTCCGAAGTACCTCTCTCTTACTATATGCCACTTTATTATATATCTCACAGAAAACTCATTTTTAGAGTTTTTGAAATAGACTAACATTAAAGGGTTGCCCAGAGAAAAACGTCGCAAATCAGCAAACGAGAGCATTAGTAGTGACTGGCCAACAAAAACGGGAATTTGATTGGCTATGCGTGAATTATTACGTTATATATACAAATTACCTAAAGTGTGGAAAATGAGGTTTGTATATACATATATTTGACTATATCTGTTTTACATATTTATGTTTGACTTTGCTATGTCAACATCAGTTCTCACTCATTAATCCTCCGATGGGTACAAACAAAAGACTCGTACACGATTATGGCTAAAAAAGTGGTTATTCTAATCACTCATAAAAATATATATAATTAAATAATGAGCTTAATTAAATGATAGACCAAAATAATTTCTGCCTTTTTAAGTGATTATTATTTATTTTGTGATATAAAAAGATAATTCAAACTATTTGCATGTTCCCAACTAAAATGAGCAAAGTATTTTCAACAGAATGTTAAATTTACCCTTCTAATAATACATTTTATTTCTACATTGTCTCACTAAGATAGTCTGCCCGAGTATATCGATCATATCGTATCATGCCTTCTTCTAGCGTCTAACAGGATTACTGTGGTCAAGGTTCTCAACCGGTCCCCTATCACTCCCTTTAGTCCTTGACTATGAATTACTTACATTTCAGTTTTTATAATAACTGTTTGATGTAATGTTACAATAATTTTGTTTGAAATTATTTATCATGCTCAGATACTTTTACATATGTATATTTATACTCCGAAATGGATATCTATAGTTAATTCCACTTAAGAATCAGAAGAGGTTGCATTCATGATATTATATGGTAATCTGAAGCCTGACCCACCAGCTACAATAAGACGCTGAGTACAGTACACCCAGTAGATTTGTCAATTGGAGTTGCGCCAGCTAGCGAGCTTATCTTCATTGAACACGCAATGAGGATTACCGGAAATACGAGATAGATACATGTAGGGTGGGAATCAGGACAAGCAATGGAGATCTGTTATTTGAAACCTATTTCGGTTTAAAAAGACGACAATTAAGCTTTCTTGGCTCTTCTTTATGAGTGCATAATTTAATCGTAGTTCCAACGATTAAGTAAGCTTTCTGGTAAATGCTAAATTTATTTAGCCATAATTGTATTTTTAATTCAGGTACTTTGATCATGAGTAAGTTTGTGAGTATATTTGACGGTTGGTTGAGCTCTTGGTTTATTTTTTAATAACAATGGAACATCATGAACTAGGTGCGCTAATATATACTACATAAGTAGGAAAGTAAATTTCATGTCTCATTTATTCTATCAAATTATTGCAAGAAATTTAAAGCCACCATGAAACATTAAATAGAGGATTTTATGTGGTAGAAAAAAATGAGATCTAGAGAAGAATTAAGGCTCCTCTATGACGAAAAACTTGTGAACGCTTTCGTAATATATCTGGTTAGAGAATTAAGATAACATACGACTAATGGATAATGGGAGCGGCTAGTGGATCGGGAGATGATCAGGGCTATCAGACTGCGCTGGCGCATCTGGGCGTTTTTTATTGCGCAACTCGCTTGACACTGTCCTAATAGCGCTCTAATCGACGGGATTACATGGAGTGCCACCAAAGTAAACAGTAGCTAGCGGGAGAGGCAGTTACCTGCCATATACTATGTTTACTAAACTATTATTATTTGTTGATTTCACATTGAAATCTACGTCATCTCCTTCCATTAATCAACGTTCTTTTATAATATATTGTTAGAGTTCAACACACTAATAAACATACAGTAATTGTATATATAAAACAATAACAACAAAACTAGATAATTCAATCTTGCATGTTTTCAAGATATTCCGTTTATTTTTTTCAACTTGACTTCCTTGTCATATTAATCAATATTGTTGATCGTATCATATTGGGGGATTTGTCGGGATGATACGGTATCTCTCCCAACGGAGCGCATTAGAGCCGCTGCGCCAACGACGAAGACACTACATTACACACCATTAGCCCAACAGCCAAAAGACAAATACACAGTTGACACTACCAAATTGCGTTCAATTAGAGAATAAGAGAATAGAAGAGAACGAATCATGAGTATAAAATTTGCAGTTTGTGCATAATAATTGTTTTTTCAAGCAATATCTACTCTTTTTCAAGACTTTTTTATCTATTTTATTGTTTAATGTATGAAATTTTAATTGTACTGTTTATTCGCTTGTCCAGTCTCATTTCTATCTCTTTAACTTCAGGCATTTTCTATTGCTGTGCCCACAGGTTTATATCCAAAGGCAAACGGAAGTGAGAACAACCTTTTGTATCTTAAGGTGTTTTCTTCTTATCTGATTCGCCGCTATAGCTATTAATATCTATAGGCTTCAACATGCAACAATAAGCTCTTCCGCTTTTTTTATTTGCAATTATCTTTGTTTCACTATCGTCCTTTTTCTCCTTGTCCGATATGTGTGCAACCTCAACTCCCCGATACCCTCTTAACTTGTTGATTCGTCTTCAAGAGTGGTGTAGAATGACATGGTAGAAAAACACTCTTGACTACTTATGTCAAATGAACGCCGAGTATTCGAACAGGTTTCGCGAGTTGCGCCTTCAATCTCTATCGTGAAATCCCTAGATCACCCTTTTTAGATCACTACAAAATGTCTATCTAAATGAGTACAAATCTATTAAAAAAAATAAAAAAACGTGTCATACAAACCACTTAATTCTCTCAATGATCTCTTTCAGTTCTACTGTTACTTCCAAGAACTACATATTTCGCAATGATGCCATCCATTAGAAAGCTACTCGGAAATATTACCGGATATCCGGCTATCACGATATAAGTCGCTGCTCAAAAACTATACTCCCTCAATTAGAACTATTCTAGGATATCTTCGTTAACTATTTCCCCTGGGACCATTAGGGTCTTTGTGCTCCCCTATCTCTATCGTGATTAGCGCAAGGGGGGTGGAGTCACAGCCTTTTCACCAATCGCGACGCTTCGCCACGCCCCTATCATCGAGTCCGAAACGAGCCGAGATCATTGTGTGTACGGTTGCCGGGCCGGCATGTTCACCCCGGAACAACTTCAGAAAGTATGGATGCAGCTGGCTCTTCAAGGCATGGGCGGCAGCCTAGGTGCTAATCTGAGTGCTCTGCAAGCCTTACACGCCAATATGGGGGCATTGGTCACAGGGGGACCACCTCAGAGCCTCTTTCCTGCAATTCCAACTGCCTTGCCAGTTATGAACCCTGGATCTCCCACTACATCTAACATGACAACTGAGCAAGTTAGTAAATAATCATTTTTCGTTTTTTGATTTATCCTTTTCTACTCTTGTAACTCTTAATGTGTCTATCCATATACGTTTACTTCTTTCGATTCATTGATTCTGCATTCATTTCCGATCGCAGCCCCGATAGCTGCCATTTTAATGTCGTCTCACTCAGGCGCCCGTTAGTCAGGGCCTTGCCCTTCAGATGTTTCCTGATCAAATGTAAATCACAATGAAGCGCGCTTCGCTTCCCTATCATTCAATATCATGTAACATTTAGAAAGGCCTCCCTGGTTTATGACTCTTGTCATGTAGAAAATAGATTTATTGGATAATCTAATCGTTTGATTACTGATATTTATTCGGGTTTTGTCTCCATTCTTTTTACCAAACTATTCGTGCTTATCCCTAATTCTATGTGGCCAATGGAGCTAAAAGTCTCAGGCGTTCTCCATTACATTTCGTCTCATAACAAAGCTAAGGCTGAAATTGCCCAGCCTTCGCCATTGATACCAGTGAATAGGTGGTATTTTCATGTGAGAAGGCGTTCTTATTTAATTGGAACTTTTGCGAACATATATTATAGGCTTATTCCATGGTGTGATTTGTAGATAATAGAAGCAAACAGGATTTGATTTCTCCATCGGTTCATTTGCAGCTGTATCACAGTTGTTGAGCGAATCGCTAAACGGATCGCTCGCCAACAATCCGAGAGCATCTTTGTGCGCACGCAATGAAATTTAGACGGCTCTTTGTCAGACTCTGTCGAGAATTACGCGCGATACTTGAGCTGGCAGTGATAGCGGATATCCTGTAGGAGGATGGGAATAACTTCGTTACCTACATTCTAGTGCTCGTTAAGAAATAACTATTCTCTCCTTATCTTCTTCTTCCTCTACCTCATTTTTCTCCTCCTTCTCCTCCTCTCCACTCTTTTCCCATTCCTGTTTTCCATATACCATTTCCATTTTCAACACCACTCCTTTTATTTTTTTAAACATTTATATTTATCCCAATATTATTTTCTCGTCTTCTTAACTATTTAGGAATTATATATTTGTCTCTCTTTATTATAACTAATATGGACAGATTAAAAGGCAAATATATCACAAATTTTTCTGAGTTATGTTCACGTAACTAGCCGCGATATGGCTCCTTCACCATCAACTGGTTATATAACTACACTAATAATCTCCCCAGGAGGCATGTTGTGATACCCTAAAAACGCTATAAGGCTACATAGAACTCAAAAAATGGAATGACGGAGATAAACGAAATATTTATTTCTATGTTTCAGATCATCAAGACTTGTGAACAGTTAGAAGCTGCTGATGATGTTGACCGGCTTGCACGATTTCTTTACAGTTTACCACCTAGCCAGGCACAGGAAGTTCGTCTTTTATGATTGCATTGTATACAGCTCTTAACTATACATTAAATTTTAATAGTATCTTTAAAGGTTGTATCAAACGAAGCAGTCCTTCGCGCTCGTGCTCTTGTATGTTTCCATATGGGTGACTTCAGACAGTTGTACAGTATTCTTGAAAATCACAAATTCACTCAAGGAAGTCATACAAAAATGCAGTACATGTGGCAGGAAGCCCATTATCGGGAAGCTGAAAAACAACGAGGACGGTACGATTCTTAACTATCAGTGTAGAAGCATATTACGGTAGTCTGAGAACCATGATATACAGCTCGTTTCGGTCTACCCCTTTAATAGTGGCTAGCTAGCAGCGTGTTTCCTAATGTGTACTAATTACCGGTTATAAGACACGCTGCCCGCTTCCCTTCTGCCGTCGCCTTGTCTACCTTCTAATTATAAGATTGACGTGATTTGAGAATAACTAAAAGTCAAGAAAGACATATGGAATGCCTTTCTATTAAATAAGCATGGAATTGTACCTCGACAGTGAAACTTTCGATAACATTAGATCTCAGTATTTTTAAACTCTTTAGAAAAATAATATATTAGTAGATTTAAGACCCACAATTCTCTTTTATTATTTTAGTCCACTTGGTCCTGTTGACAAATACCGCGTACGCAAGAAGTATCCAATGCCTCGCACTATATGGGATGGAGAACAAAAAACGCACTGCTTCAAGGTTTAGTACTTTAGTTATCTATATTAATTTACTATCTACGAAGTAAATTCAGTTTAATATATAGTTTTATTCCAGGAGCGAACACGATCATTACTTAGAGAGTGGTATCTAAAAGACCCTTATCCGAATCCTAGTAAAAAAAAGGAGTTGGCGAATGCCACAGGACTGACAGCTATGCAGGTCGGCAATTGGTTCAAAAACAGAAGACAGAGAGATCGCGCAGCTGCTGCAAAGAACAAGTAAGTTACAAATATTTATAAAGAATTAAATACTATTAATTTCTTATTGTTCCTACTATAGTTATGCAGTCCTAGCATAAACAAAAACTAGTAATATTAAGAAGAATGAATTACACAAACTTAATGACATGAAGGCAATTCATTCATAATAGCGTTTTCCTTTCAATACTGTATAGCCTTGACTCGAGAGCATTCCTTCCCTAAGTCTCCATCACTAGCATACTGCCTCACTTTCATAACACCCTATCATTTTCGTCTTACATCTAATTCCGGCTTAGGAAGTTGTGATACACATAGATGATTCTGGCTCTACGTTACTAGTCTTTTAAGGGAACGTATTAACTACCTTTTTTCAAAAACTGATTGATTTATCATATTAACAAGGAACTATATCCCACGTTGTACCATATTGCTGGTGGTGTATCGCGTGCTGCGAGTGATGTTTCCTTAGAGGATATTTATGATTATCAGTATCGAACCGGTTATTACCCACTTGATAATAGATAACTAACATGTTGCAAACGACTAGGTGTACTTAAGAATCGATAGCGCCTGCTCGAAATTGTCAACAACGAAATCGCTAACCATTGATGCTAGAATGGACGTAATCTAACTGAGCTGGTATCTAAAAGTCTTAGCTATCGCAGAATATGAGTATAAACATTTGGTCAATTGATCTTGCGCTTTCTTGAGTCAATAATTCACAATTGCACATACTCTATCCTAATAGTCTGATTTTTCACATTTCACGTTGCACAATGTTCACTAAACACGAAGAAACACCAACAAATGAAAAGCAAATAGATACTGATTTGTTAACAATAGATTTTTATGAGACCTTGAAAATATACATACCCATTGAATACAAATCAAATATCACAATACTTAAATCATTTTGATTTCTCCAGGCAAAACGTAATTGGTGTGGAGTTGAAAAAAACAGGCGGTTCTGAGGGATCGGATAGCGAGGATGAAAACGAGTTTGATGACAGCATGACAGATTCTCCATCACCTGTGGATGAACCCAAGGATCTTTCTCTTCGACCATCATTTTCTGACCATATTACTCCCCCCTTTCCCCTCAATTCTCTTTTTCTTTTTAATCCAGCTTTTCTTCAGATGCAACAACAACTAGCTAACCAGTTCCCTATCTCTAATGTATCTGTAACCTCTCCAACTATTCCTGTACCTCCAAAGAGGAACAAATTGTCCATAGAGGAAATATTAGACTTAAAAACAGACGGTCCCAAAGAAACCCTTTCGCCTCATTCTTTTTCTCCTAGTGAGTCTTCTCATAAAGAACGGTCCTCATCTCCATCATCCCCAGAGGTTAAAAGTGAGCTTAGCGAACCAATTTCAGATCCTCCAGATCCTCCAAAACCATGTATTATTAAAAATGAACCTCAAGATGATCAATTAGTTGTTCAGTAGTAAATTATATCGTTCACTGTAGAATATTTGATTCATCCAGGAAAATTAGATTCAAAGTTCTAATGCTGGATATGACGAGTTCAAATATCTATAGATTGAGAGCCTAGTAATATTGTGAACATTTTGAACTCGTCTCCAATCGTATTAATTGTGATCCATGTACAAAATTTGTGCTGACAAACAAGGCGGGTGGTCGCTGCTACGCTAATACTTATTCCTTGCATTTCTTTGCGTAATTTACTCTTTCACAGCGAGCAAGCGACCATCTTGTAGATGATTCCATAATGTACTGCTAAGTATGAGCTGTGTTGGAAGATAAATTGTATCAAATCTAAATGTATTGTTCTACGATCGAAAATTGACTTACTACATCTCGGTACTACAACATATTTACATATATACACATGATATATTTACCAAATTTAACAATCCATACAGTCTAAATTCTTTTATACAATAACTAATTAAAAGGCACAAAGTAAAAAGTAGATACTACAATGGTATTCTTGTGTTTATTCGGTACACGTACGATTTTCATGGATACGTTTCCGATCGTCTCCAACTAGTCCATATCGCTTGCTCTGCGGATTATCAATGTTTCCCTGCCAATGGTTTCTGTGTGTACTCTTCGTATTAGTAACGAAGATGCAAGCTACTCTAGTGTCAAGCGATATTACATTGGGGTCACAAATTCTTAGTATTTAAAATGGAATTTCTTCTATCAAGATTTCACTTTCGACCTTCCATGACGGAACTGCTTTAGTTAATGTCACAGCGTTATACTATATATGAATACTTACCTTTTGTTAGGATTGATGGAATAAGTTACAACATAGGAAAGTAGTGAGCGAAACCTAGCGCTGTAATATTAATAAATTAATGATATATAATGTGGCTGAGCAAATATGTTACTTTTATATTAAAAATGATAGGGGAATTTAACGAAATCTATAAAGTGGTAAATTTTAGGTGCATTTTATTTTAAACATGGTGTTTCAAAAGCTCTAATAACGGGTGGTTACGGTATGTTACTTGTGGCAGTGGCGCCGAAACGGACCGCATTTCAATTATGGATATTAGCGTTGGGTTCTCGTTTCATTGTAAATAGCAGCCGCAATTGAGACACAGAGCACAGCAAAGCTACCGTAGCGAGGAATCGAGTTGCAACACCTTTAGCGATATTAAAACCGAATGTGGTATGAGCGTGCATACACGTCATGATTCCATATAATTAAGTAAAACAGGGATTAGCTAAACGCACTAAATAAGACCAAAATTTTTCTTTATAATCTTTATATAAATAAGAACGGAAGAACTAGGAATGGCAGGTGAATATGTTTTGAAATGTATTGATAATTGACTAAGCATGTGTTGAATGCGTGATAGCTGTCCATTCAATGCGCTGCCCATCTGTTATTTTGTTGGTATACTAAGTGGCATGTGTAATCGCTTACTATATCTCTCAAAAACTGTTATCGCTAATAATGACAGTAATAACAATTATTATTATCAGAGATCAATTTTCCATTCAAATAGTTTCTAATGTTCTATTTTACAACAAGTACAATGTTTTATATAGAGGCAACATTACACACTTACCGCAATTTTTTTTCATTTAAAAATCATCATTTTAATTAAGTTTATTTCATCAAGTTTCGACGTTACGTTAACAAACAGTTTCCAAATTTATTTTTGTGATATACAAACAATTATGAATAGTTACATTAAAGATATTACGTAAAATAAAACACTATAATAGAGAAACATTAATTAGAATAGTTAGATAATAATTAGTGTATATTAGTTACCGTGATTCTATCACCATACGTTGTGTAACTATCCCTCAACATGTGTCGATGTGCTCTCGGCGGGAGGCGCCCTGGGCTACTGTAATTGACCCCTGACCCTCTGGAAACAATGCTCGACAAACGACGTTTAGCGCACTTATACTCATCCCATGTTTGTTGAGCTATCATCGCCGTGTAAAGTAATAAAATTGCCAGAGGGAGCTATAGTGAGGACTGAATCAAAGCGAACTTGAGCTGTTTATACAACTAGCAGATATTCATTGGCCCCTATCCCTAAAACAGTTTGTTAGTAGAATTAATAATAAAATTTATTTTAAAGAGTTATAGTGCACCTATATGTGTTGAGACGGTTGTTTCTACGATACCGTATCGCAAGGACGATCAGTCGATTCCCGACTAATTGACTAATGTCACATCAAAAACACAATAAATCGCAATTGACTGCCTGCAATTGTTACGGGACATGGAAGTGGAACAAAGAAGATGATAGCAATGAGTAATACTTAAGACTCAATAATTTTGAAGAACATTGAAGACTTATCATCCTACCATTATTTTCTAATTCTTACTTGTTCCTCAGTAGATGCAGTGATCAGGCGGCACTCGTCTGTCAATAAGAGTCGAGACGACTTTCAACACGTTTGTTGAGTGTGTTACCGTACTTATGGTTCTTGTCTCACAACATCAATCCACTATCCACTTTGTGTGTTCGGTTAGGGATATGATATCGGCCACAGAAGGAAGATTATGAATAATGTATTCAAAAAAATGTCACTAAATTATGACACTATATAAATGAATATAGGTATGGAAATTACAAATTTGAGAGTTTTATTCCTTTATTACAAACAACTCTAGATTAAAGTTCAATGGTTTAGCATTACATAGTATTTTAAATCATATTTCCATAAAAGTTCATATTTTTCTCAGTGTTACCGTACAGTCCAGATTCTTTCGTGCTGGTCGTGTTCGTGTCACTGCTCAGGTTTCCTTCGGAGTGTGTAATTAGTTGTAATGAGCTCGAACGATGCACTGTAGTGTTTGCGATCGGCGATGAAAAGGAAAAGCGACTCTCCTTCTTCTCTAGTTAAAACATTCGCATCAGCTGAGGGGACAACTCAGTGCTGTTGGGGGCGTGAAGCATATTTCTATGATGGATTAGTTGTTAATTAAATTAATAAAAAAAATAGTCTCAACAAGTTATTAGTATAGAGAATGTTTTCATTCCGCCATTAGTTTACGGTGCGCATTTGACCGACATTGAAACGTTAATGGATCGACCTGTAAGTGGTCCAATATTATACCGTAACCATAGCTAATTAGGAAGCAACCTTGGAATTGTGAGATACCAATGAAGAAAACTATATTATATAAAACATGGTTTTTTGCATTTACAGCTAGGGAATTCTTTAAAATAACTTCCTGCTTTCTTGAAATTTAGACTATTATTTATATTGTTATCCAAAAGAGAAAATAATGAACTAATACAGTAGAGCTGACATCTCACTCTAATTGTTTTAGTGAGTTTCAACATAATTCAGACATCTCTGCTCAATATTAGCAACTATCTTTAATATATATTACAATAGTTATTTGTCATTATGGCTTGCAATCGCTGTTTATCCGGGCAGGACCACCGCATATTGTTCGCCATTTGGTTGACTGAACCTTTGAGAGCGAATCATTGGGAGGGCCTCATAACACATCCGATAGGCTATTGAGTTGGAAACGTACACTTCCCACACCGTAGTCTAATGAAAGAAAGACGGGGATGGAGAAAAAAGGTGTTACTAGCTATTATATGAGCTTCTCTGTTGCGTAATGTGACTTTTTAATATGTTACACCGTTTGTTAATGGTATAAACTTTTTATTAGTGAAGAAAAATGCGGCAGGTCCGCTTTACAGCTTTCCATAATCAAAAAACTTAGTCTTTCTTTACTAAAACATTATACTCTAAATTATCAACATATTTTACCACACTTTTAGTTATCTTTAAATATTGGATAATTTTCTCCATTCGTGACTAATCATTGTAAATTCTTTTAAATTAATTTTTTGTCAAAAATTATCATGTCTTCATTATAACCAAATATTGTAATGAAATCAGCCATTCGTGATGAAACTGTCGCTCATCAGAGGAGGAGATGTCCGTCTAGAACGGACATCCATTATTCACCCACCAACCATGAGGATCACATCAGTTCAAAATAAATTGTTCCCTCTTCTTTACTTCCATCTTTCAAAAGGTTATCTTTTGTTGTTTAGATGTCTTCGTCCTTCTACCCCTAAATAAATATTCACGTAGTTGACCTTGAAAAACACTATTTTCTTTAGTTATATTTTATGTCCTTTACAGGAAGAAAGTTTGAAATGGAAAAGGAGATACACTATTATTTATTCACATGGTTTGAAGATGTTTTATTGTCATTTTTATTATAAAGGTGAAGTAAATAGTGTATATATGTCCTTTTCTGATCTTACCAAGATTCACTTCTATAATGTAACGTTACATTGTTGATATTGCTTTTAATATAACGAAGTATTGGCAATAGTGGCATTATTTATTCCACGGCAATACCACAGCAAAAAAAACCCGGATATATGTATGAGTAAAATGGCATTTATAGTGTAGAATCAACATCGTGCACTACCTAGACGCATATCAGATGATGTGTATTACTTTGAAAAAACACTTTCGATATGCACCTATCACTGTGAGAATGTTACGTCTCCTATAACTGGAAATTCACTGAAATAGTTAATGTTGTATTGAAATTACGCATTGTTGTTATTAGTTTAGGTTGAGCAGGTGAGAGTTTCTTTCTGCACCAGTTCACCGATGATGAATATAACATGAAGCAGATGGCATTCATTTCATTTTATTACAAGATATTAGCTGATAGCTCAACAGTCAAAATAATAAATAGTCATTTGCAGGTTGTCAGCACCAGGTGTTTTTAAAAAATATATAAATGTGTTGACTTCCTCCCTTCTCATGAGCCATTCATGTTTAATGTTAATGTTCCCTAAATCGCATCATAGTATGTTGGATAGCTGTCATCCATTCGCGCGATGCATTTCACAGTTGTTGTCCCTCAGGGCACCATTTCTGCGTCCCAACCCTGGTGGACCATTATTTCAGCTTCAGTCTCATTCTTTCTGCCGTTTAATACTGTTTGTAATTGTTTAATCAGTGCTATTGTTCTCTAATCGTATCCGCTCAGTTTGATCTATTTTTCTCATTCACCTTACATAGTTGATCTCTTCTTTCATAATGGGCAGATATCACTACATGTTCACTGGACCAGAGGCGATAACTGTCCTCACAATTGCTCACTTGTAATTGGTGCGACTAGTTGCAAATTGAACTATTGTACCTGTAGTTGTAATCGGATAGATTATTGCAACATCACCACATTAAATAGGGTCCCAAATAAAAGTAGATTTTTCCCAAAAATTACAAAAAATTGCAATGTTGTATACATAGAAAATTTTCTTAATTTAAATTTACCTGTTTTATAAAAAATCCATATATATATATAGTATATCTGTTTCCTGCAATAATCTAAAATCTTAAAAAAACACAAAATGCTATTTATTTTAAGAATTAACCAAAAGAAGCACAAATAATAGTTTTTTATGAGATTGCAACAAATAAGAATTAAACATGCAGTAAATAAATGTGGATAGAAACTTGCGTTGTTCAAACCAGCTGAAAACATTTACATTACTAGTATAATAGTAATTTAAAATATAACGACATTGTAAATTGATATTAATTTCTTCTAGTTTTTAGCAGTGGGGCTAAAGTAAGTATAGGGAAATTTAATTACATTCCGATATATACAGTGTTCAACCGAGGAAAGTCTACACTCGTAATTTTCATTGTCAATATTCTATTTATAAATAGAAAGAATATTTCTAAGAAAACCTTACTTAACGAAATTTAATTATATTTCAAGAGAATTGTCATTCCTTAATGAGTATATAAGCCCTTATTTCTCAAATGATATGTTATATCCGTTAAAAAAAAGTAATAGAATACAGATATTTATTTATTAACCGGAGGCAATAAAGACTATCCATAACAACCTCCAAAAACATGAATTATTTTGGAAGAACTAAATATAGCGACAATGTGTTTATAAAATCATGTATAACAATTGTTGCCTATGCTTGTCTGGTTGGACATGGCAAATATGATTAGGCTATTCAAACGAAAACCAGGAAAACTGTCGAATATATAATTTTTACATATAGTGATTATAAGATACACTGCATTTTGAGTTATTAATTAGATAAGATACGATCTTGGTTGTCACCCGTCTCCATCGGTGGAGTGTTCCCATTTATCGAGGCGTGAATGTTAGATCTATATCTTATTGTGCGCTAATTGATCCTTGAGCCATGGTTGATCAGGTGAGAAAATCGACTTATCGATAGAGGGTTACTAACTGAGGGAATTAAAGATGATTGACAAATGTTTGCATGCGGAGCGGGGACTGTCACAGCTATAATACGCAATTATAATTAACGGTAAAATATTGACTACTTCGCCAGAATAGGTCTTTATTTAGATTCATTAGTTCTTCTTGGTTTCTCTTCGCTACAGTATCTATAAAATGACCATGTGCGAGGCGACTTCTATGCTCATGTCCAATCTGTTGCTAATTAAAGGTCACCTGTGCCGCGACAATTGAAATTTGCTCGCTTATTATTTATGAACAAACGTAGGCGGGTATTATTTAGAAGTCCGTTGCTATTGCAGATCTAGTTATATGAGCAAATAAAACAAATATATGAGCTTTACACCTGTTTCAGTATTTGCTAAATCAACTTTAGTACTATTTTCTTAAATGGCGAGATTTCTAATAAATGTGGCAATAAATGCAGTTTGAGAGTGGCCAGTAGTTCAGGGAAGTCCGTCTTTGTTATGAATAAATAAAATTTATGTATATGAGCGCAGGAATACAAGATGATGAAATAGTACGATTTGTCCTATCAATGCAACATGACGCCATATTTCTTAGAACTGTTTGCAGCTTAGAATAAGCGTAGCCAACGATAAGCTGTGCATTATTGTGAAGTCCATTAGCGGGCGTCTTTTGTAAGAGGAGAGATCGACCCTCAAAAGAGAGATTAGCCACAAATAGCGTGAGACTAGACGCTTTTAGCGCATATGCGCTTAGGTTTGTAATTGCAGGACTAGCTTTGTTAAGTCGCCGACTTATGACCCCACTAAATTACTCACCTCGCTATTAATACATTTGATCCCACTAGTAAAAATAAAAATAGAGATCATTATTATCATAGTCATAATGCTATCTTATTTTCTTAATCTTTTATACAACAGCTCTACATCTTCAACACTACTGCCTGTTACTAGATTTGTAGCACTAATCTCGCCCTCTTTACTTCATAGCGCAAAAATATTTATGATCTTTCTTCCATATACAAGATATTTAAAGCTTTTAATGGAGTAATACCTATTTGCAAGGTGATTTGTATGGAATCAGCTAAATAATATGCCATATGTTACAGTAATTCGAATTTTTTAAATTGAATTAACAATTAGTCGTTTTAAGATAATAGCTTTAATCTGCACCATTTTGGTTCATTTAGTTACAAAGGACTGATAGAAATAAATTTTAGTTAAATTTTTCAACGGCATGGTGGAGTCTTAAAATTTTAGTGTTATTATGTTGAAAAAAATGTGAGTTAATGGGAGTAATATATCAACTTTTAATTCTTTGATTCTAGTCCAGTCATATGACTGCTTTCATGTTGCATAAATTTAGCTTATTGTCCTTTTTGGGTCTATTTCTATCCAAGCTCGATGAGATTATCAGAATAAAGTAGATATTATAAACACAAACTGATTGCCTATATGCACTAGCATATAGTTATTATTAGCATAATTTCCATCAAACGTTAATCAACGTACTTTAGTCGAAAATATAAAAGCATAGTGTACGGGTTTATAAGTGAAAAATCAAGAATCTCTTCCTACTACCGTAGTTTTAGAAAAATTAATATACTGTCTATTTTAATTTCATTTTTCCATTCCTTTCTTTGCGACGTATGTCATTTACATAACAATGACAGTCGTGACTGGTAGTTACTAAGTTATATTTACCATAGATCAAATATCTCAGTCTTTAAAGCCCGTTAAAAGTATGTTTTCATCAACAGTGAAATTGAACAGAAATTGTTTCGTATATTAAAGAAATATGTGTATTGTCAATGTTAAACCACGTTCATATATGACTTTAATATTTGTATTTGAATGTGGATTTGTGCTGCATTTATTCTATAAGAAATAGAAAGCTCATTCAATTTTTAACAGAAATGTTTCAAATGCATATATGGTTGTATATGTGTGGTTAGGATATGAATTGTACATATAACAGTTCTATATATGGTTTAGAAAGTTGTAGTGAATTTTTCCAACGATTCTAATAAGTGCATTTGGCATGGTTAAATATATACGGTACAAACAAGTATATATTTTTAAAACTCGCGCTTTATCCCTCCATGTAAAACCGTAAATATGTTCCTATTCCTTAAAACTACATATCTGTTTAATTCATCTAGTAAAATAAGCGGGATATAATTGTATATTTAGCATTTAAGGTATATTGTACTTCTTAAAGTAGAACTGTCGAATAGTTATATTTTATATTAACAACCGTCTTAATTTCATTAATTATAAGAAAACACTACATTTAAAGGATAGCATAAGAACAGACATGGAGCCTTTTCACCTTTAGGCAATATGCATTCATTCCTAGGTGAACATTGCACAGAATATATAATGTGCCGTCTTAAGACCTATTTAATCAGTCGTAAGATCCTAAAATTTTAAATGTACCTGAACTATTCTGTCTTTTCCCCAAACAGAAATAAAATGTCATTATGTGTTAGGAATTGGAGATTAAAAATAGAACTCTATCCCAACAATTATCGTGCAAAAGAACGGAGTTCACCATTAAATTATAAAAGACTATCTGGAATGTGTTATTGGTAATTGTTATTTTTTTCCACCTGAAAAACCTTCGTTGATTGTTACTGCTTAGTTTGTTATAAAACAATTCATTATTTTCTATGAACCAGAAACATTGGCTTGTAATTTAACTATATATCAAGATGTTTCCAGTTATAAGAACCTTGATAATTCGATTGTAAATTTATCAGCCTTTTTGAACCGTAATTGAAAAAAAGAACAAGAATATAGAATTTTATTTGATGTGCATGTATTAAAGAACCTTTAGCAATTAAAACTATAGAAACTTCGTATCACCATTTCAGCGAATAACAGCAACATTTTAATTAAGAAAAAAGTAATGCTCGAAAGTAGCATTAATAACAGATAACATTTTTACTACTAACGGAGAGAGAAATAGTCACGAAACTACTTCTGGACTTTTCATGATAATTTCTAATTGAATATTATAGCTTAGCATAGGTTGAGTGGTAAAATAGTTTTTGTAGTAAAAAAAATTACCATCGACAAAAGTAGATACAAGATTTATGTGTATACGTAATAGTTTTTGTTAATACGAATAACGTCAGTTGTATATGTCAATGGTTGAGAACGGAAAGGTTCAGGAAGAGTGAATTATATGGAAATACTTTTGAATCAAAAGCTATATTAACGTGTCAAATATGCCACTAGTAGAGCAACTTTTATTTTGGATAAGAGATAAGCTTCTAAGAAGTTTTTCGAAATACTAAGAGCGATTCACGTTATACACTCACAGACTCAGCACACTCTCCACCTCATACATACATGAATACACTAGTCAACACGTACAGAGCAATGAAATATGAATATATAATGTATATTAAGGACTGTTAAGTCACCTAGAGCTTTTGCACATAAGAAATAATAATCTAGAATTTCTTCTTTTTTATCATATACCTGTGTATGTCTAAAAATTATTCCACTCTTCTTTACAGATATTTCCTACGTCACCTATAATTTTCACAAATGAATGCAAAGGATACAAATGCGGTGATTAACTACAGAATAAAAGTGGATACGCAGGATATCCTTCTAATCCTGCTTAGATTTTCCATAAATTCTAGCTTTCACCCCCGTTCTTAGTTAATTTTCGATGGTTGGTAGTATGAATCATCAACCTTCTGTATTAATATTAAGCTGAACAAGAATCTGAGTTTGTTTCTAATCTCGTAGGCTAAAAGAGGGATTAAACCTAATCATAATCTAGAGCAAAAATCGAGTTTTAATGCTGATTATATGACAGCCTAAGTTGATGCATAATATATAGCCGAGTATCATTTTAGCATTTTCACTTCTGCCTTATCATATATTCCGTTTTTCTTACATCGTTGTAACATCAACGAACCCTCTTATGGCTAAATAACTTATTCGTCAGTTACACTATATTCTAGAAGGATATTCTTGAGACAATTTTATAAATATGTTTTGATTTAAGTTCCCTATGGTAGTCAAGAGTCTTTTTAGTGAGTAAAGTACTATGTTGCCATAAAATATATTTATGTTATAACCTCAAATCTTTAAGGTTATAAGTGTGCGTCTTTGTGGAATATATTAACGGTTCCTGTAGAGAAAAAAGACAAATATACGTAGTAGGACTCTGAGAAGATGTGTGTTTATTAAATACATTCACTATTTTCTAAGAGATAAATGATGTATTTGAAGAACTTCATTGCAATTTTCAATTATGTTGCGTGAGAATTTTCGACAAGACTACGTCTGTCCTTAATAAGCCTATATATAATGCATTGATAGTTACGATTAAAAATCGAATTATTCTCTATTCTCATGGCTACATAGATAAAATTTCTAAATTATACCTTTAGTTGCATGTTTTGACGTTATAATCAATTAATTTGTATTTTTAATAAGTCTAGTTGTTTGTAGAGTCTGCGTACTTTCCCTAAGAATTGCAACGTTGTAGAATACATAAGTTCCTATAACAAATAACTAAAATTCTCGGTATTTTGAAGAAATTTCACATGATTATATGTTCTTTTTTCTTCCCCTATTCAACTATAGGTCGCGGGATAATTATAGCAACAACTTTAAATGCCAAGTTTAAATTGCGAAGACAATACTGATCATTGATTAAAAGTAAGTAATGTAAAAGACAAAGGTATTGTTTTCAAATATTCCTGACTAAATCATCTAGAATATAGATAAAGTATATAAATAAAACAATTCGAATTCACCTAAGACGTAGTTACTCACTGGGAAAATGAAGACCAATGAGTTTACCTACGCAGTTCTTAGATCTTCTATCTCTTATTTACGACAAAATCCCTAATCTTACTATATTCCAATAACATAATATTGAATAAACTTGAGAAACTAAGACCGCCTAATTTTAGTTATATAAAATGAGTCTTCCAGTTAATGCCAGGACTCCCAGAATTCTTAGAAATTTGGCCAATAATCAACCTTTACGGACTATTGCACTATAAAATATTAATATAATATTCTTGTTTTAAAGCAGAGTAAAACTGTATAGAGTATTATAGTTGCCTGTGATGTAGTGACTTGCAAAACTTAATGCTATAATCACTATTTTTGCTAGTCTGATAAGTCCGGAAATTTTTTTACAGGCAATGTATTTTCAGTGTATACTTGTTCAAATTGACGACATTATTGTATGAAAATATCTACGAAATTAAGGATAAATCTGAGACAAATGTATGATGATGCTTGGCCATGATAACTGAGAATTTGCATTTAAGTCAGTGACATTGCGTTAATTCACAGAGTTCGCTACGGTGTCACTGATACTAAGTGGAAAACTCAAACTTTGAATTTCTTCATAATTTGTACATTATATGTCCTTCTTTCTAGTAGATATTTTCGTTAATCTATCAACTATATCAATTCAGTCTTTTTGATAGTTGCTCAGATGTTTGGATAAGAACACTAATTTATTGGTTTAGCATGAGTAATAGGGAGCTTTTTACTAAATTAATAAACAAAATTAATTTAAGCATTGATAAATGTTCTTTTTCCAATCTTTTAAATTCTAATATTAAGGATAGAGTGATGTTTGTGGATTCTTCTAGTGATATTTCAGTTTTGTAATAAAGAGGCACATTTAGGAGACAAAGATTATTTACATAGTGGAATTTGATTATTCTTTTTGAAGAGCCAAGTAGTGTCTAAGTAAGATAGTGAACTTAGAAATAGGGTATGGTATGTTAGCTACTTTCCAAACGCTATGTGAAACTGTCGTGCGAGTAATGCAATATCTGTATTTCCGAGCTAATGTAATATTTGTCAAGGGAAGTATGATCGAGCTTAACATATTTTAAGGGAAAGGTGGATAAAATAATTATTAAAATGCCACATGAGGCACTAGACAGTAAGATATGTATTTATTTGTATGTGCTATAGGTAAACTTCTTTAGCATTAATATAATCCTTTTCATGAGATTAGTGTCTATGTGTTTAACCAAATAGGTGCTGTCAATTTACAGAGTGGTGTTTCATTTTGGAGGATTAATACTTATTTAAACAAATATGACATTAAAAATACCTTTATATGAATATGGATTGTTAGAATTTTTACATGTAGCTAATTGAAACTGCAGCTGATTTTAGGTATATAAGAATTATTATTACATTTTCTAGATTTAGATGATTTTAGATTAAATGGTTTAACAATACTTAACTATGAATAACGATTTTTTTCTAACTCGCTAAGAAATGTCATTATGACTCTAGACAGTGCACGAAAATAATCCCTGTTACTTCAACCAAGAATATCACTCTGAATACGTCATCAACCAAGTCGTTCCGTCAGCACCTTAATTCTATTATATTGTCCACAACGATCATACTGTAGCTATTTAATGGTTTTCTTTCGTCTTATCTAAACGTGTTGCAAAATTATTTATGAAGATCTCACAAAATTCTGTAAGTGGTCGTCGTTTCATTTATTATACTTGGATCAGTTGACGGACCATTTATTTATAGTTTATTGATAAACTTTTATAATTTTACGTTTAGATGGCTTCCTATGTGATTTTGGTTCTTCTTTTATCATCATTCGTTACTATCGGCCGTATGGAAACCAAAAACTTATTTCGGGTTTGTTTTGTTCGGCATTATTTAATAGAATATTTGTGAAAATATAATGTAGATAAATTGAAGTCTAAGATTAATATATTGTAAATACAGTAATATTCAGGAATATTTTTCTCGAGGGATGTATTCTTGTACTGCTGACTACTTAAGAACTCTTCAGGAATTAAACAGCTTCATTAGGGTGGGATGAAATTACAATTACTAAATAAAAATATTAAATTTTATCTAAATTTGACAATGTTTAATATTGTATAAAAGTAACTGATGAAGATATTTAAAGCAGGTTGTTCCTATGTTGACTGTCTTATGATTTTTCCTAAGTAATGAAGAGTATAGTATCCTAAGAGAGAATTTTAACATTAGATTAAAAATATGGATATAAAATATGACGAAGTGAAGTTAACCAAAAATTTTCAAAATATAAATAAATAAATAATTTTTTTCCCAAATGTAAAATAATTAATTTCGCGCTTCATTAATTAGAAAGCCAGTTAGCAATTTTGGGAAGTCTAAGTTTCCCATATTCAACTTGGTTTATTATATAGTAGAGGACTGATAAATAGAGATTTAAATGTAGAATCTTCACACTGTCATTTTTTTAAAGCATAATTAATTATATAAATTATTTGCAAAGCGAAGAGGTTTTAATGCTTAAATAACCCACATTATCTTTGAGAAGAACTAATTATAATTATGTACGACTATTTCTATTGTGTTATTGGTAAAACAATATGTTAGGTCTCTAATTTGGAAAATGTATTTACCCAGTGGTATTATAGAAATAAGTTTATTTGGTATGTAAAAACTCAGAACCGAAAAATTTCTATTTGAGGCGGTCTTCCAATAGTAGCTTAAGTTCAAAATAATTTTCTTAGTTAGTGAATAAAGCAAATAATATTATTTGATATGCATTTAAATCATATTTATGCAGAGAGCGAGCGAGCAGTACAGTGCATGTCAAAAGACTATGGAAGCAACAGACAAGAGCTATCCAAAAACTCAGTTTGCCCCCTTTGATGAACTCTTGGACTCGTATAAGAAGGAAGAAGAGGAAGAAAAGGCGGAAGGCGAAGGAATATCGCGCACGTCTCGGTCCACACTATCCAGACGATAGAGAGGAAATGCCACACTAATGGTATAGTGACCAAATAGCTCGTTTCATCATAAACAATCATTTACCCCTATTTAAACAATAACTAACCATCCATATAACTTATCAGTAGGGAACACTTAATTTTTCTGCACCTTAGTAACATATTTTGATGGTGAAACATCAAATGATGTGTAGATATAGATAAACCACTGGATGATTACTAATCTATTATCTCAATTTTCAATATGTAACTAATTGACATGAACATCACATTGGAACTAATCGCAAGCGGTCATCTTCTGTTTTGGGCTGAGAACTCTGTTATAATCTTTTTCATCCCAATCCTCAACTAATTAGAGGTAGTAAATCAGCTGATCGACAGATAGTTCCACACACAGTGTTTATTGTTTCTTATTCGTTTCAAACCATTCCATTAGATGTCATATTCTATTTCCCATCTAATATATTGTATCTGAAGCCTCGCCAATTTGTATTTATGAAATTGTCATGAATAAATGATAATTAGCTTTTATAATTTTTAATAGACTTGAACAAAAAACGAGAAAAGTATTATATTACTGCTTCTTTTCTGTTTATATTTGAAAAGCTTGAGCTTAATTGTCATGTATATCAGTAGTAAATAAATTATCAAGCAATCTCAAAGGTAGGTTATATTTTGTAACACTATCTGAGCTAATCAATAGTTTTCTACCATATCATCAAAATATTCAATTTGATTCAGGAGGAAAACGAAGTACAAAATAATTTAAAAATTCACATTATATTGAAATGCTATTATAAATATGAGCAATGAGAACTATGAGTTGTCATTCATTACCCATTTTAAACGGAATAAGAAATAACAACCGAGCTAATTAAATAATTAGGACCCATCTAAAGTATTTATTGATTTCAATCTCAAGATTCGGCTGTGAATCACTGGATACCCACTTTCTGCATCGTCTGCTGGATTATGACGTCAATAACACTGTCAATGACCACCTGAATCTGCTGGGTGTCCGTCGCACATGTTTCATGTGTATATATGGTCCGTTTCACATTTTTGTTAACCTGCTTGAATTTCCGTGTGATATAGTTAAGAGCAGGTCGATACTCTTGCTTTCCTGCAGAGAAAATAATTTCGATCAAAATCCTTTACTCCCCTGATTTAAATTCTCTTTTATTGATACATACTGTGGCAATCGGAATCAATTTCAGAAAATGGCAGCATGAAATATGGTCGTAATAATTTAAATGCCATGAAAAATCTAATTAGCTAGAATCTCGAATACCTTTATAGTTTTTAAGGGCGCATGTAATGTTGAAGTTCTGTATCTTCTCAGCAAAAAGGTCAATTTTATTTAGAAATAATATCATGGCGGTGTTTGTAAACCACTCATTATTGCATATCTGGTCGAACAACTCAATCGAGTCTCGCATCCGATTCTGAAATATTTGTGGACTTTTCACAAAATATATTCATATTAGTAATTTTGAATGGCAACTCTACTATGACTTCCTATTGTCCTATTAATCTTTATTTCTTCAGACTTATATAGATAATACTGGGAAATAGCATAAATAACTAAATGTTTATTTTAAATTATACTATACCTATGACATGCAATTCCTCACTGCATTCCGATGATTCATAATTGAATTTTGATTGGTAAAGTAATCATTTTAAAATTTCAATTCTCCTACCGTTTTACTGTCTTCACTGAGGACCTGATTGTACTCAGAGAGAGAAGTAATAAATAAGACAGCATGCACGTCATCGAAAATATGTATCCATTTTCGACGCTGTGACTTTTGACCTCCTACATCGAAAACTCTAAAAATGAATAAAATTAGTTTTAGAAGGTGCTGAATAAGAAAAATAATTGTGAATTCTGATGGAAACAAGCATAATTTAAATATGTATACTGCTTTATCACTATTCAAGAAAGACAACAAGACCTGAAACATACTTAAACATGTAATTTTTTATAAAGAATGTGAATTGAACAACTCCAGAGGTGGGGACCCGACTTTTGAGAATGTCCTCTAATGTAGGAACGTAATCCTTTTGTCGCATTCTGTCTAGATGTTGCAAAAAACTGCAACATATGAATTTCTAAAATTTACGGTTTTTAAGCCATTAAAGATAAGCTTGAGATAAATCTATCTCAAGAACTAATGGAAAGTGAAATTTTGCGCACATACTATTTCGCGCTTTCTTCTATATTCAGTTCGTTGCTTCTGTGGAGAGCCTGTTGAACGGATGGATCCATCAACAGCCTGTAAAAAACCAATCTGCGACAAAAGATTTTAAAAGATTTTACACAATAATTTGTTCCTACAGTATTTTTTCGGTGATCGTAAAAAATTTACAAATTTTTTGTTTTGTGTTCAAAACCATTAAAAATTCATAACGCGGATTGAATTTCAGTTTGTTTATACGTTAGTGATAAAAAAAATCGTCTGACAAGTTTTTCAGGTGTTTATCTATATATGTTTTTCCAAATATTTTGTTTATTTATTTATTTCATTCTTCTTTGATGACTTTTCAGAATTGTAATATAGTATTTCATTTTATTGCTATTAATTTTCTGAATGTTTTTATCTTAAGAAATCAATGCTTAATCTAGCCTTTGTGTGATATTATCAATCAAAAAGCTATGGAGTCAAAAATAACCATAATAGTACTTCTTGTGTATGGAGTTCGGAACGATGGGTCTACGAAAATAGGATAGAAGACTGGAAGACTGAGTGACAATTCTAATGAAAAACTCATTTGTAATTTTGAAATACAATGAATATTCTAAAAGACGCAATTATCAATTATGTAAATATATTCAATTTTTTTAAAAATTCAATGGTGGATAATTTGGCTAAATTATGATTTTTTCAATATGAAAAATATGCACGATAAAGTGCATTAATTAATGTTTACTAAATATATGCACTTTAGTTAATAAGATAAAAGCTTTTTTTTTGATAATTTAAAATTCGAATGAATAGTTCTAACTGTTCCAATAATATCCGGAAAAAATATTATTTATAGATTATAATATAACTTTTAAACGAATTATATAAGATTCTGATTTGGTACATCTGTAGTTCGAGGGTAATAATGTCTTTGTGAAAGTTAAATCTAATTAATAATACATTTTTGAATTTCGAGCTATTTTAAGTAGTTATAAATGGCATATGTGAAAGTACTTTTACAATTGAAGTACTTGGCTCACATTGAATTGCCTTTTAGTGTAAATTTCCAAAAATATTCTTATTCTAACGGCATTCACTGAAACTCATTTGGCTATTCTAAGAGCTGTAGAAGCTATGGCAACTGAGTAATGAGAAATGATCAAGTTGATAATCAATAGACACTGCAAATTCAATCTATTCTCTAAAATTTTTAAGTTAACTTGCTTTCTTATATGAGCCTATTTAGCTCATTTTGTCTTATATTTAAAAAAGATAACAATAATTTAACTTAATAGAAACACAATTCTTTCTTCCTAATAAATAAAGAAAATTATTGGTATTACAGTCGTTAAATAAAATTAAATATTTTTTCTATATAACTCAGTAATACACAGCAAAAATATGTAACAATATAACTAGCATATGTATACTATACTAAAAGTTCTTAATCATTAATTTTTCTTCGGATGGCTTTTATTATTATTACAGTGTTATAAATTCACTTTAGCAAATTTATAGACTACGTGAGTTATTCTAGAAAAATCTCCACATTTTGTTTCATAAAACAGTAGCAGTTTCTTAAAAAATTAACCGCTAATTAACATCTAAAAGTTACAAAAACTGTCACGAGATGGTAACATTTTGCTTGAAATTCAAGAAGACAATCATATTAATTTTATTTTGCTCATTTTATATGATATCTGGACTTTTTTAGTTTTCTTAAATGTAGAGAAAAATCTACTGCTCTAATAAGATGCAGGCTGTTTGTGTACACACCGTGCAGGTGATATCGCCGGGTTAGCGACGCGGTCGGCGCTGACCGGCCACGTCTTCTAGACTTCTGGAGAGACCCGGCATGTAATATTCAAGCAGGACGGAATATTCATCACTCTGATACCGAGCCCGTCCTTGCTATATGCCCATTTCTATTTCACATTATGTAGCCTCTCGAATAAATATATGTCTAATAATAGTATTGCCATTATTATATTTAATACTTCCCCATAAATCACACACGACAATATCTAATTCGTCTATTCGTTGGAATTCCTAGATTATTACAGCGTTGTATTACTGGAATGCTGCATGGGGTTACCATTTTTCATAAATAGTTTTAAAATTATTCTGTTAGCTAATTAAATATGAATATTACTGCTCTGGCTTCCTGAAATCAAGAGGCGATTAAACCAAAGTTTTAATTTTAAGGAAAATTATGGTTAATACTTTAATGAGGCGCACTCAAAATTGGGAATTAAGTATTAATAAGATCTTACAGACTAATCTTATCTGAAGTAATAAGGAGTGAGCAAATATTATATAGTCCAAGAAAGCAATATTATTTTCTAGGTCTCAGTTTCTTAAATTTTTAAATTAGTTTAAGATGAATGAAGATCCTTAATTGAAAATTGCTTGGTTTTGATACAATAAGTTGATAATCACATATTTTTAAACATTGGTACAAAAAAACCTGAGAAATATAGTGTATGGTTGATACCATAAAAAATAAGTTGCTCTATTATTATAGAAGAAATCCACTTAATTGAGAGGAAAAAATGACACCCAACTGACAAGTTGACATACACTAGGTGGAAAATTCGATACCGATAATAAACTGTATTTAGATTTGCAAAATCCCCACTTTGAACGAAATTATTAACGAGAGTGCAAAAAATACCAGTAAGTTACTCTCGATTGCTATCCTGTGCAATATGTAACCCTTGATAAGCAATCCCACTGAATTTCAACAAAAAATGAAATCCAATGTCCCTTCTTCTGGCAGATAATTTTTAAGACATGTTCAAACTGTGTTAATTTTTAAAGGCTTATTCAATATGTCAAAATTACACTAAAAAGCAAATTATTAAGTAATTTAGCTGATTTTTAAGGGACTGAACTCCAGAAATTTCATTTTATTTTCAATTTATATTAAGAGCTGTCACCAGGTATACCTTCCAATGGCATCAGCTACATCACTAGTCAGCTCAGTAGCATCACTGTTTTTCACCTCTGCATAATAGTTTTCAACTTGTTCTGCATAGTCCTAAATGTATCAAAAGCTTTATCCTTCATTGAAATAATGGACACTTTCATATATTATTATACATTTATTTACGTTATTCTTCACCAAAAACTTCTCGGAATCCTCATTAATTGCTACTGTTTATCACAGTTTTCTCTGAGTACTGACCTCAGAATTAGGTATCTGGTAGTTCATCGAAAGCTCCTTCAACCCATTGATAATGCTCACCATACCCGCAATGAGATTCAAATAAATAATATACTTTCTTTGTATTTTCTCTTCCTCACTAAACCCTTGGTCATGTATAATTCTGGAAATATAATATTTCGACATACGTTGTTTGCCAAAATGTTTTGAAAAATTAGATACGATTTTTATTACATGAAGAAACCGTTATTACGTTTGCTATTATTATTCAACTAGATAGTCAATATAACAAGTTTTATGGTACTCATAAATATAATTAAAATCAACATATTTGGATAACTAACCGAATTTGCTTTAACGTAGTGCTTTTTCCAGAATCACCTGGGCCTAAAAAATTGGTGATTAGTTAGGAAGGTTATACTATTTAATTTGTTATTAATTTTATGCGAGCGGCAATTTAAAGAGGAAAACCAGTAAAGATTTGAATTACAACAAAGTAGGGTCGCGCAATGAGCTTTCGAAAAATCATAGCATTTATTAGAGTTTTGCACAATAGAGAGCCACTGAATGTTTCAGTGCTTTTCGAAGTAAAAGTCAATTAACGAATTTATATAATATGCTTAAGATAAAGTATAGTGATAGATATGAATTAAAAATGAGATTATTATCAAAAACAACTTTTCTACATTAAGAATTATAAACTAACCTAAAAGAAGTAACTTTAAAATCTTCTTTCTCTTTTCAGCAATGATTTCTTTTTCAATGTGCTGATTGACAATTTCCTGTTGCGTATGGATTTTTTTTTCTTCGGTCGAAGTAGAATCTCCAATTACACTACATCCAGATCCCATTATAGAAGACCCATTCGCGTAAAACTGGAAAGCTAACGGAAACAAATGGACAATTTATTTAGCATATTCCCGTTCATTGTGAAATTCATACGGCATACGTCTCTGCTACTTATACCCTTTATCGAGGTTATTTACATTCGCTTCACTTTTCTATTTTTTATTATGAAGATCATATATACAAATACCTTCAGGAATACCTAGAGAAAGGAATTGATTCTTAAAAAATACTACTGTCTCAAGTAAACATCATGATGCATCCGATTATGAATTAAATATGATAAACATTGTGTCAGAATAAGCTATTTAAAACAATTATTTAGATGATATTCTAATGAATTAACGTTTTTAAAGAATTTAGATATGAGTCATTAATATAACACCTGTTAAATGTTTTCTCATAAAGTTCGATAACATTCTCTCTCAATAATACCTGTATAGTATGAAATTAAGGATGTTGTGGAAATTTCCAGTAATACATTACGCAACTAATTTAGAAACTAACGATTTCTACTAAAACATAATAAGTAGATAGTAAATTTTGAATAAAAGCAATACCTTTAGCATTTTATGTTATTATATAATCATTTTTAAAAGTAAAAGAAAAAATATATTTGTATATAAATATTTGAATGTTACTTAGTGCTATCCTAAATACTTTAAAACAGCGGTTTAATATCTCAAGCCTAATGCAATAGAGTAGTTATATTCCATTTAAAGTGTCCTTTAGTTTTTTATGCAGGTTTCCACTCGAAAATCCTTCGATTAATTTCAATATTTTCTAAACTATTGCATTAAAATACAGCTAGATCAATATACTTTTTGACCTAAGCATCGTGAGTAGTTTACTTTAGCGAATAAGAAAAATGAGAATTAGTGAAATTTAACAAATAATATATACAGTGTGTCAGGGAATGATGGTACACCTTGTTTTTTCTCCTTATTCTTGTTTTCATCCGCTAGATCGATCCAATTTTTTCTGAGATAAAGGGCAATAACCTTGGAAGTCTCCAGTTATTATTTGTTTTTATTTTTTCATAAAATCTTGCTTTTCGTGTATTTTTTTCATATTGTCATACGCTTCAGGAAGGTTGTTTTGAATAAGGGGATCTTCATTAATGAGAAGAAGTTCCAGCTAGATGGTCCTGATGGATGCCACTCCTATTGGAGAGATTTATTAAAGGAACCCCGGCATTTTCCAACCGAAATTTCGATGGAGGAAGTGTATGGTTTCGCGAGCGTTTAGCGGTATGGGACCGGTTGACTTGGCGTTTGTGTCGATGAAGATGAACAGCGCTGACTACCAGAATGTCTCGCGACATCACCTAGTCCGGTATCTCCAACGATTTCCAGGTGTTAGCTTTATTTTCCAACAAGATAATGCTACAATCCACGCCAGTCGAAGCACCAAGACTTGGTTGGGGAACAATGGCATGGACACTATGCACTTGCCACCGCGCTCCCCGGACTCGGATCCGATGGAGAATCTTTAAGCAATTTTTTTTGAGTCGGATTTATGCCGGTAACCGTCGGTTTGAGACCGTAGAGGATCTCCAAAGTTCCACTAGCAAAGTGTGGAGCGAAGTAGAGGGTAATTTCATTAAAAACTTAGTTGACAGTATGTCTGAACGAATTTTTCAAGTTACTAATGGAAGTAGTAATTATACCGACTATTATTTGATTGTTGTATACATTGGCTGTTATTGTTTTTGTCGCTAACACATATTTTAATGAAGTGTGCTATAATTTCCGAACGCACTGCATATAGGAAAATGTTATAATAATGTTATCTTTTACTCAACAAGTGTTTGCATTTTGAAAGATGTACAATTGTTTGCGTTAGCAAAATTCGACAAATAATGAAAATAAATAAAGATGATATTGTAATATTCCACATGGGAAATGTATTAATAGTTGATTTCAATCGAAAAAATGAATTTCGTATAACAGCAATCATTAAAACTTCTTAAAGTGTCTATTCAGCATGTTTTTTTCAATATGAATTTAATTTGTATTTGTACTAACTCATATCGAAGTGATTCATCCCATTTTTGTATTAGAATATAATATTATAATTTCAGCTAATAAAGTACAGAATACTTGCGACTGTTATGTTAGAGACTTTAGACATAAAAAGTAATCGATTACAAAATCAATTATTGAAGATTGAGGAAGATGTTTTCAAAAATGCTGAACATATTTAAGCAGCATTTCTTATTAGACAATTGGAAGATATTAGCAAAATATATGAGACCGTTCACAGAATCGGGACGGAGCCATAATCACGCTGCTTAACAATTGTGCCATGTTGTCTGAAAGGGTTGCGTGCATTTCCGGAATTAGCGTCAAAACAGCACTAACTGCCTTCGAATGTCATTCACAGTGTTCTTTCATAAATCTGTTATAAAATATCGTACGCAGTTTTAAAAATAGTGCTTTTCGAATATAAAAGCACTTTTTTTAAAAGCCATTGAACATATGGAGGATTTCTTAAATATACATGAGCAAAGCACGCAATAGCCGCTCATTCTTCAGCAGAGAAGTGGTGGCTTTCCTTTGCATTATCTACATTTCACCAGAATCATTATTATGGGGAATGCTCGTTTTTTAAAACACGCTCTTTATCTGAGTGAATGTTATGTGAAATTGTCTCAAATCCTAACTTTTGTGGTTCAGTATACATCAGATAAATTATTATAAATACATAGAATATTACTAATGAGTGTTTTGTGAAAATGGGAAGACATCTTTCTAAACGAAATAAAAGTTTGTAGAAATAAATTAACAGCAGTGGAATATATAATCTACTGGTAAGTAATTAAGTAGATAATTTATGTACACTAGTAGAAATAAGCATTGAAAGATAAATCACAAAATATTTTGCAATGCCTAGATTATGGATGACGATAATGAAATTAGATGGAAGTTCAATAAAGGGGAGAGACAATTGTGAGCAAAATATGAAGGGAAAGGACGAAAGGCGGAGCAAATTTATTCGTGTTTTTCAAACTATTGATTTCAACAAAACTGAGTGAGTAGCTCTGGCAAACAAGTTTTGTAATGAGTTGGCGAATGTCTACAATTCATAGCTGGATAGAGGTCTTCTAGAAGAAGAAATAATAGGTCTCCATTGCATCTTTGAATGTGATTTGTGAATACCTATTATTCACAAGTCAAAGCTTTGTTATTCAATATTCCAACCTTTATCACAACCATATGAGAGAGAGAATCAGAAGTTTCAAACTCGTATCCTTTAAGTGAGGGCAATAATATTTATCTTCTTAACTAATTAAATGAGTGCAAAAATAATGATTCATACTATAGGAAAATCCATAGAATAGTGAAATTAAACGTAATGAATGTAAACAGAAAGAGTAAAGTGCCGAAAAAAAGGAATGTTAAAATGCGCTCAATTTGATCGCATATCGCAACTCTTTTCTAGTTTATACTGATTGCAATTACCATAGCTTTTACCAATGTTCATAACGATTATAGGACAACTCCAACTACTTTTAACATTCTTTTTTTCACCTATTTTTTTATAATTGTGCATTTTATACACCTTTCAATACTATAGACATGAAGTAGTAATGTGTCTATAAGCAATTATATTTAAAAGAAAACATAAAGCGATTAAAAAAATTATTTGGAACTCTTATAATGAATAAAATATCCATAAATAATATGGTGCTATGTAGGAGCTCAATAATGATTATTTAAATTACTTATGTTTTATTAATACAATAATAAAAGAGATAGCATAATATTAAGCCTATGGTTAATGTACGATAATGAAGTGTATTAGTATTTTTGTATGAAATATTAGAAGGAAAATCTATAGGACAGTACATAATGCAGTCCTTTATAAGGATGTGGATATCGGCGGCCATCACTATTAGCGATGATTGACTGGGAATCAACTCCGTTTCATTCGGAATGCGAGAGGCGTATTTTGAAATAATAGGTAGATGTATTTATGTGTAGATCTAGAGGGAAATACGATATGTATGCAGAATAGTGAGCTATTAAACCACTGAAAGCCACATTATCACCGAATAAAAGCTGTGGAAGTCACACCATTCTAATGAGGACAGTCGTATGAAATGTTTTTTACGCATATACACTTATCAATATTAACTAATTAACATGAAAACAACATGCATTATTCACAATCATTTCTTAACATATATCAAGTAAAATGTCAAATCGTCGTTGCATTTATCTGTGTTCGCCATTAAGTTCTTGATTAGCGTAATTTACGGACTGAATCAGCTCCATTATTGTAAATATGATGTTGTAGTTAGTTAAATAGGATTTACAAGTTGTAATAATTTGCACATTTTAACTCAGTTTGTTTTTAACTCCTAAAAATATTATATCTGCATAAACATCTCATTACAGATTGTGTAAAAGCAGCATAGCATTGTCATATTTTTCTAAACCCCTATTAAGCATATAATAACTCTGTCGTAGCCACAATAAATAGCAATCGTGAAACAAGTGGCGATAGCAGGCTCTTTTTCTCTTTTCTGAATAGATGATATTTGTTCATGTGGTGATCCACATATAAAAGGACGACGCTAAATAATTGTCATCATTGAGAATGCTCCTCTTTCTATTTGCATACTTAGGACTCTACATTAGCGCTTGGGCTCAATGTCCTGCAAATACTGTACCAATGGGACGTACGTTTATTTTAATTTTGGTGATTTATATATCTATTTAAATGTTTTATATAGATTTTATTGTTGTCTATTTTTATTGACAGTAATGGACTTTTAATTAAATATCTAAAAGAATTCATATTTTTCTAGTGAATCATATTACTTACAGCCTGTATTGGAACAGAACAAGAAAAATGTTCACCAGATGGTCAGCTGTGTGAACCGGCTGTTGCAAATGGTACCACTACCCCTAAATCCACTGTTCCTGGTCTGCTTTAACTATTATCATTGTTCAAAGCAATTTTTCGGTGTCATTATTTACATTATATTTGAATAGTTTATTGTCTAGGAGAGACTACAACAACCACTGTCACCACTAATGCCACGACTCCCAGTGGTTAGTTACTTTGTGCGTATATTTTAAAACCGACGTCTGTCCAAAATAGTGCGAAAATGGAAACATTTCGCTATGAACTATAAGAGTACTTATGCATTTCCTCCTGCTTCTTTTAGTTTGTAAAGACCTCGTAAATCCCAGTACTGGAATATCTGATTGCCCCGCACTGTCACACCTTTGTTCCAATTCCATATACTATGACATTATGACAAAGCAGTGTCCTCAAACATGCAGAAGATGTGATCCAACATCTTCCACCAAAGGTTAGTATAAATCTTGCAATAAATGTATTTATGAGTGTTATAATAAAGAATTAATGGAATTTTTAAAATGAATTTATGAAAGAGGTAAGTTTAAGTTCCACCCTCTAATTGCACCGACCTAGTCAACCCAGCTACAGGAATATCAGATTGTCCCCGTCTACGCGATCTTTGCACTAACTCTAATTATAGAGTTTTAATGAAGGTTCGTCATAATCTTACCAAATATTGTGTTATTAAAAATCACCTTGACCTGTTTTTAGGAGCAATGTTCTTTGACATGCGGATTCTGTTCCGATAATGTCACTCCAAAAAGTAAGAATTTTGCGTTATTTAGTTAATACGCCTCATTGTTTATTTTAATTTTAATAGGGATTTTACTAAAACTGGAATTCAGTTTGTGAAGACCAGAAAAATCCAAAAACCGGCGTTTCCGAATGTCCGCAAAACGCAAATCTTTGCCAAAGAAAGAACTATGTGGACCTCATGAGGATTCAGTGTCCTAAAACTTGCGGATATTGCTAGAATAATTTGACATTATACAATTTGACTTTAATTTATAACATTTTGAAAATGTGGATCTGGTTATACCAGAAATTTTTTCCTTTCAAGTATTGTCTTAAGTCAATTCCGAAATTGGCAACTTCTAACCTTTTAAAGAGTACTGCACAATGATTAAATGTTTGAGCAAGACTGGACATTTTAAACAGGGCAAAGAAGAATGCGATAATTTTGAACTAAAAACAAAGTATTATTATTATAAATAAATGAAGACAACATAGCGTATGCAGCAAAACTAATCTGTGAATAATTACGCATTTTAACTTTCTCATAATTAGTTAAAAATCAGTAGCACTTATAATAAATAACAGCATATAAAAGATAAATTGATTAAAAACACTTTTTCTTTTGATGTCGATAAATCTCGATAGTGTCCTGTGCGAATTCAGTTATTAATGCTAGAAAGCCTTAAGATAAGCTTATTTCTCTAAAAATTGAGGACTAGTGAGGAACTACGGTTAAGTCATATAGACACTAGTAAAGTTAACGATGAAGAGATCCAGTGCATTGGCGAAAATATAGAAATGCCAATAGGATTATTATAAGAGCACTAAGTATAAACAACATTATGTAAGCATATAAGTACCAAATGACAAACGTCGAGTAAAAGAGAAAATTGATTAGCCATCAGTTTATACTGGCCGGTATTTTACTATCCTGTTCTTATATACGAACGTTCATCTGGCTAGTGAATTCAGTAGGGAACATGCTTTAAGGCAGGTGTTTTATGTATCTTCAGAGTAACTACTTTTGTCTAATAAAACGGTTCTATATATTTAGTCTTCATGCCAACTATCAAATAAACTTTTGAAAAACAAGTGTTAGCTTCTAATTTTACATATTAAAACAATATCAAGAACAGGGATTATATACTTTTTATTTATTAGTTGATACAAAAATGCGTCTCAATAATAAACGATACACTATAAGTAATCAATGATGCTGAATGTGCTTGTTTTATGAAATTTTGATCTTTTAATATTCGTCATATCCAAGAAAGGCATCATTTTTTCAGACAGTCACTGATGTTGATGTGGTATTTAACGCAATCTGATTTCGGTAGTTCCTTGAGTTTTGGTATAATAAAAAAAACTTCTTTGAAATAGTGACAGAAAAGCACCTAAGAATCCCTTTAATGGCATTATGCTAAATTTACCTTAAAAATATATTTAATTTATTCTGATTTAACGCACACGCAACGATATGGCTGGTATTCTCTTTAAAAAATATTTTCAAATAAGTTCTATAAAATGTAATCAAACAAAAGTTCAATGTTTAATGATGCTATTTTTCTCTTAAAATTTATTCAGCATTGTTTGATATATTTAACTTCTGTTGATGGGCTTTCCGACGTAATTTGTCAACAAAACGCTGAGGTGGAACACGTGGCTCAAAAAAGCGGCGTTTCCTAAAGTTTCATTGGAAAATCATGGAAGATGTTAATGTAAAATACAGAGCTTATGAAAATCTATATAAAAAGAATACAGTACACTATCAAAGATTAATATATCTTAGCCTTACGTAAAGCTGGTAACGCCAACAAATAAAAATGCTATCTCGAGAACAACGATTCCCCAAAACAAATACATTAGTGTAAACTTTGTACGCATCTCTGAAATATTTTCATACATTATCTCTTCATTATTTGCAGGATTTTTTTATAATGTTTCTTTTTCTACTCACTTTCTTCACAATGAATTCCACGGTATCCATAGCTACATAAACACTCGTACTAAAAAGAATCAGTTTAAGTCTTTTAAGTACGTACAAGCAAATACTGACTACCTAATTTCGTTTAATTATATTTGACCTTACATTCTCTATTGGAGTTCCTTTTTTGTTTATTCTGCATTTCCCATTATTGCCACATCGTATTCCGCAGGTTGAAACTCCTATAGGATAAAATGAATTTGTATTTACATTATATATATATATATATATATAATAAAGATTTAAAAACTATGGAAACGAAAATTCAATGTAAATCTTTTAGAAATTTATTGTACTGCCATTCTCAATTGTACTATTCTCGTTGCATATTATTAGGCTCTCTGTAGCTCCTAGTATTACGACGATAGTATCATTCACCACAAAGGAGCTATAAAATTATTTCGTTTAATTTTAATATTTGCTGAATTCATATTTCTGAAAAACTGACCATTGTAGTTGAGAAGGGCAGGCAAAATTAATAAATAGATACTATGTGAATTTATTAATATACTACGAATGAATGTTGACATAAATTTAAAAATATTACTTTTTAGTGAAAATTTTAAAAGAATAGATTTGTCTTACCTTTCCATTACTTGTCCTTCAATATCTGTGTTATTCTCATATATATTCAATCCGCAATCATTATTCACCAAAACATGTGCCCAACTCTTCACTTTATAATTAGGTTTCCTAGACACTTTTTAAGCAACTTTTTGAGAACTTAAATTTTTTTAAATATAGACTAGTAAAAGTTTTAGAAAATGCAAAACAAGAACTCACAAAAGAATTTTAGGTCGCTCAATAACGTCCGTCATATTAGCAGCTGAATTTGAATTGGCCGATATGGAATTAGTCTTGTTATAAACTTTGACCGGTTATGGAATTTTCGAACTCTTTCAATGAAAAGATGAACTTATACTCTCATAATGATTTATTAATTTAGTTATTTTTGCATTTCAGTGAACAGCAGTATTGGGATACCTTAGATACAAGAAGAAGAACAGCCAAACCATGCTTAGTATCGAAACATAATGGATTTATAATCATTGAATAGTTCATCAACAAGAAATTGAACATTCAAACCTCATTTGATTAGAACCCTAGTGAAAGGAAGGCCGTTTTCATGCTTTTAACCGCCAACAAGCTGTGTGAGGACCTCATGTCCGACATGCCCAGAGGCAGGGAAGATGTGATAAAGAGCGATAAGGCTACCTACGAGGTAGAATACACCAAAAAACGAACTGAGAAGCTGTGAATTAGTTAGTTTTTAAGGATATCATGCTTAGAACAATTTACATTTGACTGTATAATAGCAGAACACTGGAACTAATATTTGGCTTCAAATAGTAGCTAGTGAAAACAACGCTAAATGCTACTATTTTGAACTCTGCAGGATCATAGTATTTTTCTGACAGATTTTGGAGCAAATTGGAAAAGGATCCTTTGGAGCTGTATATCGTGTGAATCGAATGGATGATAATAAGGAACTAGCAATGAAGTGCGAGTCATTTAAAGTGAAAAAACAGGTAAATGAGTACGCAGTACTGTAAGCAAAAATAATTAAAATTATAGTAAATATTTAATTATTTAGATACTTTAGTAATATGATTCATAAATTAATAAGATAATATGGAGAAAAACAGGTTAATGAATAGGTAGAACCTGGACAAGCTTTAATTACATTTACATATCTTAAATATTTATAACCAATTAATTTAGTCTTATTGCACTATATATTATGTCCTGAAACATTTTTGTTTCGTATATTTTGAAAAAAATTTTCTATTTCATAACTCGATAAGGAGTTTTTCAATATTTGTTGTTTGTTTAGATTTTGAAACACGAAGCAAAGGTCCTTGTAGCGATTAATATGCTCAAATCACCACACTTTATCTCGTTTGAAGATCGTGGAAAAATTTCTGGGAAATTCCTGTTCATTGTATTAAGATTGGTAGGTCTTAACACAGACACTTATAGTTATTTTTATTAATCCTTAGATTATTTGTTTGTCGTTTAATCGCTTTTGCCCTTTTAAAGGTTGGGAAGAACCTTTGGGATCTTCGAATGGAGTCACCAGAAAAGAAATTCACTATAGGAACTAGTTTGAAAGCAGCTGAGCAGACCCTGGCTGGAATACGAGATCTACACAGAGTACAGATACTAATTGAAAGCTTTACTTTAAGAGTACAGCAGTGATTGTTAATTGAAGTACTAAGCTGAAATATTGTTAAAATAATAAGATATTAACTAGGGATATAAAATAACAAATGTATCGAACTTGCAGTGTGGGTATATTCATCGTGATATAAAGCCTCCGAACTTTGCTATAGGTAGAGAAAAGGATGGGACGTCACATACTATTTTTATATTAGATTTCGGATTGTGCCGCCAATACCGGTGAGTACAAAGGTTTGTGAGTAGACGGTTGATGACAAGCCTACCGGGACGCTTGTAGCACCGCAGAAAAAGATATCCGCCTACCTCGACACAAGGCTGCATTTCGAGGCACCACACGATACGCTAGCATTAGTGCATTAAGCATGGTGAGCAGAGTATGAATGTAAAATGTCTATTGATTTTTCAAATGTTTTCGTCATGTGAAATCCATATTTTTCAGACTACCAATTTTCTCAGCATTTCGAAATAATCAGTTCAAAAACAAATTCTTAGTTATTATAAATCGCGCATGTGTTTGTAGAAAGACCAGTCTCGGAAAGACGACATCGAATCTTGGTGGTATATGGTGCTAGAATGGATGATTTGTCATTTGCCTTGGAAACACTGCAAAGTTTCAATATCTTAGATTTATTCTTTTTTCATCATCGGTTTTAGATTTTCATTTCGTACTCAATTTATTATAGGGATCAGACCGTGAAGAAGTGAAAATGTACAAAGAGCAGCTGAGAATGGAAAATAATTTAAACAAAGTAGTTGATTTGAGTTTGCGAAATATATACTAAAAATTCTACACTATAAATAAAAATTAGACTGGGTACTTTATTAAGGTTTTAAAAGGAACACCAGTCGAATATATGAAGAATATCCTACTGTATTTGGACACTCTCGATTATGGCTCGATTCCTGATTATGATTATGTTTATAGTCAACTAGATGCTTCTATGCAGGTAATATTAGCAAATCAATAATTTTTGAAATTCAAATAAAAATAGTTGGAATCTGATGAGTTTATTCAAGCGACTAAATGTTCTGAAGTTTTAAACGTCTACATATAAAATATGCGAACTATTACAACATTCTATTACGTCCGAAAAAAGGAAGCATGCTTTTCTTTTTAAAATACTACGGCAAGAAAATATTTTTAAAAGACATAAGTACTCCAAGTGCCAAGTTTAAAATTGTTCAACAATTAAACTATTAATAAAACTAATATTATTCAGCCTAAATTATAAATAAATATAGAAGTGTTATTAAGATTACAATGTTTATAAAACTTTAAAATAAATCTATTAAGTCTATGATTCAATGCAAAAAAATTCAACTTTACTAAATGAATATATTAACAGACAAATGTTTAAGGTAATTTGCGAAATATAATATTTATTTTTGCGGAAATATATTTGGGCACTTATGGCTTCCTAGCATAATTTTAATTCTTTTTACTCATTGAAACTTTCAAAGTCGAAATTTTAAAATTCAGTTGAGAAAAGTCAGTCCTCGAATTGATTTGCTTTTTGGAAATATATTTTGCTAGCATTTTTCCAATATTAACAAGATCAATCTTTAAGATTTAAATTGATCTTTTGAAGGGCACATAGATATAAGATCACTGTTTGACAAGCTTTCAAACGTAGAGAATAATTATACCTTCCCTATTACATATATATTTGAAGTAATACCATTATCTTATACATGGAGCAGATACGACAAATATGTAAAGCTGCAACATATAATGAAATGCAGAATTTTTCAAAAATCATCCACAGTAGTGTAAACAAATTTTGAAATATTTAAACTGAATA
Organism: Heterorhabditis bacteriophora; assembly: GCA_964036235.1. NCBI lineage: Eukaryota > Metazoa > Nematoda > Chromadorea > Rhabditida > Heterorhabditidae > Heterorhabditis > Heterorhabditis bacteriophora. The sequence continues at coordinate 3,920,478 of OZ038426.1, forward strand.
AACTAGACCTTTTTTCTATTGTAATACGATAAATTAATTCCAATTTGTGTTTTTAAATATTCCTCAGTCAAGTGAGAACTTAATTTGTTTACAGGCTTACTACTTAAAGTACACTGATCCCCCTGATTGGGATCTAAAGGTAGAGTATAAAGGACCTCGCTATGAAAAAGGTCTCGACTACAGTATGCACATCAAAAATGTGGTCTTTAACAATTGATCAGCTGGTTAGTTTGAAAACTCATGTAACAATCTAAAATATGCAATAGCTAAATTTCTTCTTTACTATAGATGACAATTATTACTACTATTCCAATTTTATTTGGTTAGTTAGGAGAATAATTAGTTGGAATCTCATAAAGCCTAAATGCTGGAAAAAGGTAGTTAAATTTCTACATAACATACATTTTATTTATTTAATTGTGACTCTGAGTGTACATTTTTTATGTGCATGTCAATGTGCCCCCATTTAAGTTATAGCCAACAAATTTACTATAATGAAAATCTTCATACACATAGAATTCCATTTCTTTAAATTTAACTGTTGTAGAAAACTGCTTCTCTTTTTTAAACTTCTAGTTATGTCCTTTGTTGTAGAATTTGTGTTTACTTTCCATTAAGTTTTATCATTTAAATGCGTGATATTTTGTTGTGTTAGAAACACTTTTCCTACTAGTTTTTCGCTATTTCAATATCAATTAATCCATAAGTGCAGTTAGTCTATTCACTCTTGTACTTTAATAATATCGATGTTTTAATATTTACGAAAATAAGTGCCACATCAGAATAAAATGTATCACATGTTTGTGAATCCTCCATCCACAGCCAATGTACTTCCAGTGGTCATGGCAGATACATCCGATAGTAGGAACATCACACTGTTGATAACATCGTCGACTTCTGTAGCGAATCTATTGTGGTAAATGACTGTTTTCATCCTCTATCTCTAGCTTCTTTTACCCTATCAGTCAGTCACACAAGCTTAAAGTGGTTTTTTTTCAAATAAAATAATTATATTGAAATTCGATGAGATAAATATGCGTTAATCCCTTAATTTCTTGCCATCAGATATTTTGATAATGAAATTACTATTCTCATTTCATGACAAGCTCTAGGAATAGTTCATATTTTGAGGGGTCGTTAAATCTAAATTCTACTGAACACCTTTTGCCATGACACCGATGTGGCAATGGTTCGATAGTCAGTGTTACATAGTGACCTTGGCAAATTGTGTTGTTTTCGTAAAACCGCAATCTGTTATCTTTGTCAGCTGCTTTTGTTCTCTTTCACAGTTTTTCCGTCTTGTTCATTAAGAAAAGTAAGGTTGGGAAGTTCTTTCACGAATATATCGAGCACCTGAAGAACCATGTTTTCATTAAATTGAGCTTTAGAATTACTATAAAACTGTTAATGACCTTGGTTTCTAAACAAAAACGAGAATATATATTAGAATACAAGATGTGTGAATGATCCTTTAAAATTTAATAGAATTAAACCTAGTTTTTCGAAGGTTAATAGGCTTAACTTAAAAATTTGGTTGTTTATTTCATGCTTCGCTTAATAAAAAACGAATTGATGAGGATGCATAAGTGAATACACTTTATCGTTGTTAAGTAATAATTCCTTTATATTGATAGTGGATTATTACATAAAACTAAATTAAAACAGGAAATAAATAATATCAGTTTCGTAATATATATATATTACAAACTACTACGCTTACAGGAGTTTAAAAAAGATTGTTTCTAGTTGATATATCATAAATTTTTTTTAAATTCCAAGTTATTATGAGATATGTCCGCAGCCGTCAGCATAGATAGGAGAAAGTTTTACTAAAATCATTATATTGTATAATGACAGCAGTATTAAGCGTACAAATTTATTTAGATATACATAGGATATCATACAAAATTAGAAAATCAAAATTTTATAGTTTTATATGTTTTGAAGTTACTCACGATGATTTTGCCTAATTTTTCTTAATTTGGATGATCTTAAGACATTTCAAACTGGTGTAACAAAAATCTATTCAACTTGCTTTTCAAGACAGAATATTGCGAAAACTCTAATTCCAGTTAGGTTAATTTTGTAGTCAAACTTCAATGCTCTAAAAATCTGGAAAATTGCTCCTAGCAAGGCTCATTTGATATAGTAGTCGTGAGCTTATTCTTGCTTAATTATTCAATTCTATGTACTGACTCTCCAAGGCTCACTAATTTAAATAAAAGAACAGCTGGCCGGAAATGCCTTCTAGTATCTACAGATACATTCTCAAATTTCAGTCTATGTAAATGCTGTTTCCGGTTACTCTAATGGTTGCTTGTCTTATGACTGAGGATCTTTTTATGAATCAAGAACTTTTCCGAAGTGTAGACCTATGAAAAGGTTTTTAGGAGTTTTCTCACTTCTTCATAACCAGTGGCCTTTATTTTGTTAACATATCAGCTCGGAGGATTTTATATGGGTTGAATCCCAGTTCATGTTTGATACTTCTTCCCGGACCAAAAGTGATAATACATGAACTTTTTCGCATTATGTTTTGAGACGGCAAAGTCTGAAGGAATTCGAAGCGTAACTTTAGGAGGATTTAAGCTACATACCCCTATTAGTATAACGAATTTTGTCGAATATACCAATTTAATTGCATTTACGTACATATATGAAGCCTTTTACACGCCTGTATGGCATTCAATGAAACTTTAAAACTAAATCTCGGATTCTTAAGTTTAAATTTGTGGCACTCTAGTGATCATTAAAATCTGATGATTCGAAATTGGCAACTAATATCGAAATTGTTTATCGAAAATTATTGTCATTTACTAATGCAATTAAAACTTCCATGTTTTTCTAATTAGTGTACGTGAAATATCTGCGGAGTAAACTGACTGTACAACGAAGTGTATATGTAGGCTTATTTTCCCTTAATTAAGAAGAACTACAAAGTAATTCATTTCACTAGGTCTAAATATGCTACAGACAAACCTGCAAATCTTTTGATGCACATGTGATCAAGCATGGCTGAAACCTTCTGAGGGTCGCTCCAATTCTGAGGTGATTAAAATATCTGCCTATGGTTTTTAAAAATCATGTTCAACTATAGTTTAACGTAGAGGTTAATTACAGATCTCAAAAATCCGCTTTACCTGTCTCCCCATGTCCGTCATGACAACAGTGGGATTCACAGCATTGATCCGAATTCCATGTATCCCCAACTCTTTGGCCATACATCTAGTGGCCATATCAAGTGCTGCTTTACTCGAGCCTTAACGCTCATGAGTGGCAAAATAATTTTATTAAGAGATTCTTTCTTATACCAAATTTAATCTAGCAGCAATCTTTAAATACTTGGAATATATATGCAATTAATAATTTTCGGATAAACTAAGTTTATCAAAAAAAAACAGTTAAAAATTTTTCATGAAAACTCACAATAAACAGAATGATTCCATAATGGACGTAATGAACATTGGGAAGATATATTAACGATCGATCCCTGAATTTTATGCTTTATCATCTCAAGAGAAACCACTTGAGAAAGTAACAGGGCTGCCTTGTAATTTAAAGCAAAAGTGCTGAAATAAAATCACTTTTTTAAAATTATTGTGTTAGTATAAACAATTTTGTAATCTTTATTTGTTAAATTAAGATCTGAATATTGATTATTTATTGAGTAAGATATATATGATATAGAAAATAAATTTATAAATAAATTTTCTTGTATGTCTAACTGTATGACCTCACTTGGTTATAGTACTTTCTGTTATCTTGCCAAATTCCTCAAGAATTGCAATTCCCGCATTATTTACAAGGCAGTGAAATGGTTGATACGGAGAGAGTACTTCTCGTAGTTTTTCTTCGCTAGAGCAAAGATCGAGAACAATTTCCGTTATTCTAGAGTTCTAAAATTATTCATATCTTAAATAACATACACTTTGCAATCTTGCTTGTTTCTATTATTTTCTGTGAAATTAAATCGCACCTTTTGACAAAGGTCGTCTAAACCTTCCTTGTTATTAGAAAGCGCATATACTTCTGCACCTGCCTTTGCAAGTGCAAGGGAAAGAGCATAACCGATACCTGTAAATTAAAAATATAAACTCTCTCTTACTTCTTACTCTTTCCTCTTACCTTGACTTGCTCCAGTAACAAGAATTTTCTTTCTTGCGAAATTGAATACAGCTGACATTTATTGTTTTCTCGCTATCCTTATCAGTCACTGACCTCTTTATATATGGGCATCATAACGGGTGACAGAAAATCAACACATGTGTTTTTAATCACAACCTATTTTGTTAAATAAAAATGCATGTGAAATAGATATAACTATTTTCACTATACTTAGAAATTTTTTTAGTCTTTTGAAGAAGTGTAAAAATATTTCTAAAAGAACATAATTCGTAAATAGTAATCAAACTTCCATATATCATTATCTTATATAACGAACTGTTAATAAAATAATTCCATCTGTATTACACAGCGGTGACAAACAGAACGTTCAATAACGACATGTAGAGCTATGACTTTATTTCAGACGAAAATCATTGTACTCTTTCGAATCATGAATTAAGAGATGAGTTGTCGTACGCTCGTCGAGCACTGCAATCGCTTAACTAATTGTATCACGTCTTCAACCAGCACACTTTTAGCAGCACGACTTCTGACACTCTAGTGATTCGAACACATATTTTACTCAGCATGATGTGTACAGTGTGTAAGCCAAAATTCAGTCTTCTTTTGTAGTATAAATAGTAGATAATTAATGAGAAATCACATCCCTTTTCTCATAACTATAGATAAATATTTGAATCAACTTCTATATCTGTAAATCTTGCTTACGAAATTATTCAAATATTAAATAAAGGATAAATTACGGTAAAACTAATCAATGGATAGACTATGTGGTTTGAATACTAAGCAATTTGATCAGGAACATCATGATAACTAGCTGTGTTAGAAATGCTTATCTGCTCTGAATTTATTAATTTTTCTATACGAAATTAAGGAGAACCCTTTTATAAATTTAACCATGATTAGTGTTCCAACAAAAGAACAGTAATAAGTCATCGGCATTGATGAATTTATAGCAAAACTTCAAATATAAACCTTATGTGATAAAAATTTATTTGGTTAATATGCACAAAAAATTATCTCAACATATCAATTTGCATAATTTTAAAGGCTGAAAGCCAGCCATTAATGTTAATTAACAAATCCAAAGGGGTATTCAAAACTATTATGTAATATTAAATGTTCTATAATTCGCTGTTATATGAAGCGTCCAATATTGTCATTTTCACGAATAATAGTAAGATTACTTATTGTAAATTTATTCATGACTTTATTATCAAACACATATATTGTATCCGCATCCTGTTGAGCAGCATTTCTTCCCTGCGCATTCATTGTCACTTGAGCACCAGTTGATTGGTGAAACTACCTAAAAGAGTAAATAATTATCAGATAATTATATGAATATTTGGAGCAAAAATTATATATATTACCTAGGGACATATAAGAAACGAACATTACACTTATATCCCATTTGCACTGGCGTAGGGCACGTTCCTTCGGGGGGGTGGCAACAAGTCTGCCGCGACATGTCGACACACAACTGCAAGTTCGATATATAATATAAAATTATTATAATATCACCATAAAAGATTATCAGTTTAGTCACTTCATAATTACAAAACAGAAATATTCTAGAAAATCTCTATTTACTAGTGACAACTATATATGACCTTTTTAGATTTAAAAACATCATTCACAATTGAAATTTCACTTTCCTCTACACAAAATGATAACTAAGCTTAATGTCCCAACATACCTTCTTAGATTCACACATATCATAACGTGTACATGTGGCCAAAAGAAACTTATAATTACATATCGGAATCGGAACTGTAAGATAATTGTTGATAATTTATAGTACTGAAAATTTTAAAAGCTTTAATTGTGAAAAATTAACTGCCACTACATTTAACGAGCAATAAAATTATTATTATTATACCTTCAGTAGTGGTCGGATCGCTATCGTCGGCTATGCATTCTTGTCTTCGAATGCCAAATGCGAGCCAGTAATCGCATAGTTCAAAAGAAGAATTGCCTAGATAAAAGGAAAATATTGTATCTAAGCAACATATTAACTATCCGAAGATCTATTTTTATTCTAGAAATTTTGTCTTGACTAAATATGCTTAAATCTTATAAGCAACTTTTTATTTAATTATTATAGTAAATTCATAAATAAATTTGAAGACATATATGATTGTTATTTGCAAGATATTATGGAACTATATGACATGTAGAAAATCTCTTTATGATAAAAGTTTTCGAAGACTTCATTTTCTGAGATCAATTGGAAAGGAGAAATAAACAAACTTCCATTCTGGCAACCTGTTTTAATACAAAATTGGTTCAAACTGATGACAGATTCGAACCGAAGAAAGTGCTATTAAAAGAAGCCGCTAGAGTTCATAAACTTAATTTGGAGGAATATAAAATATGCATTATGTAGAATATAACTATTTTTTTATCAAAGCAGTCTATTATTATTTAATAGTTGAGAATTGATTAATCGCCCATCTTGAATACGCTATCGAAATGTTTATAATATAAAGAATATTGCAACAATCTGTAGAAGTTTTTATCTCCACTTATGTAATTATGAAATGCATGTTTAAGTTTTATTTTATTACTTTTTAACTTTAGATTTTTACATTACAGTTTCATCTTCATATATTTTTGATCAAACTCTTATATTAAATATTTGACTTTAAAATTTCAATAAAGATATGAATTTCTGAAGTTCATTTTTATGGTAAAAGATATAGTAGATCACTCTATAAATAGATAAGGGATATATTAAGTAGAATTAATTATTGTATGTATGTAAAATATGTATGAGACTAAAAGAAACACTAGTGATACTTGAAAAAGATTTAGACGAATTTTTTGAAAGTTATACATGGGATGTATGTTAAGGGGAACAACGGGGAACTAATTATAACCTATGTGGAAACGCCATTGTATTGACTGAGCAATGTGTTCCGAATGACTGCTCATTGTCGTCAGCAAATAAGCGCTGTCATTGGAGAGCAGAAGATAATTAAGAGTCACTTTAGACATCAAATAATTAAACATATTATTTGTATTTTAAACAAACAGCATGAAAGATGCAATCATTCTGTTGGACTGTTTTTTATACCTAATATTAACTTCTAATATTAGAATTAAAAATGTGGAAAAAAAACTCACAGTGAATTGTTTACTTTATCTCCACAATTTTCTGGTCTACTAATTTTGTAAAATTTAAACAGATATTCGCTACAAAATTGCATAAGGTTACTACAACAAACCACGCGGACTAAAAATAACTGGGTGAGGTGCCGAGAAACAGAAGTTAGCTTGATGGTGAGGCCAAAGGTTCACTTTATGTGTATAGAACAATCGCAGGAAAACTACACTTCAATTTTCAACCTCAATACATAAATTTATAAAAAATAAAATAGCTTATTTTCATCAATGGGAAACGTTTAAAAAGTTGATTAAACATTACCGTATTCCGTTAGTAAGAACTACAAGTATTAAATACTTATAATTAACTTGTATTTAATTGATACGGGAATACACGATTTATAAGAGTCTTTATGATGGGTCCTCCTTCAACTAAAAAATGTGCATTGTTTATCAAACAATCTGGATATACTTACCTTGTACACCACTAGTAAGCCTTTGCGCTCTTGATGGTTTTACCAGAATTCTCTTACTGAATTGTTGTTCAATGCTGGATGTTCCCGGGTTGATTGAACTTACAATCGATGAGAATTGATAAGAATAAGCTGATGATATTGTTGCTAGTGAAAACAATACCATCAAAATTGTCATCTTTCCACACAACTGGAAGGAATATGGTTTTCGTTTTAAAAAAACATTTTAATAACATACGCATGTGATACATTCTCATTTCATGGATAGTTATTATGTTTATTTAGATGAAATCTTGAGCTACTTTCATAAATTTAGACAATGTGCGACTTCTTCCTATTAAAAATCAAAACAAGAAGCAAGTTATTTGGTAAAAGTGGGATAGGAGGAAAATGTGAGTTTAGAGGAAAACGAGATCTATACTCAGCCTAGTAGAATTCCTATTTATATGTCATCATAGTGTTCTAAACTAGGCTCTTCGGTCAGTGCGGTATCCAGATTCTCTTGAACAAACAGCACCGACCTAGCCAATAATCATAATATTCATCAGTAATATGTTTATGTTTTTTACTAGGCCAGATTAGTTCTTAAAAATATTCCAGTTCGTATTAGTTTGACATAGTAAATAAACAAATATGATGCGTTAATGATGAATGAAGATCTGAATGATTACTTTCGAGAAGGAAGTCATTGAGTTTACATGTGTTAACTATGAGGAAGAACAAACAAGCACTTGAAGATAAGGCAGTCTTAAACGGGTTATATTATAAAATATATATTTGACAAACATATTAAAGCAATATTAATCTCAAACGAGAGGCGAAAATGACAAAAAAATTAAGTGATTTATACTAGCTAATTTTAAAATTTACAAAGAAACTTCCCATTCCCATTACTATTTTATTCTCACTAATCTCATCACTATTCTCCGTTCAATTTCTTAGTGAACTGTAATTGAATAATCTATGAAGCAGTTAATATTCTCTCTTATATTATAGTTTTCTACTGACATCATGTATTATATAAGGACCATTTTTAAACTGATAAAGGTATTTTCATCAAGATATGAAAGCCTACGCAATTAATTGTTACTACACATAAGAAATTCTAAAAATAAAACTAGGAATTAAAGATGTGAAAGATATTAGCTATATTTAACTATAGATACCTTCTCAACAGAATTTGACATTACTAATCCATATTTAAAAACTCATCAATCCATCGTATTAATATACCGTATATCAAAGCGCAACATCCTTTAAAAGCGCCACACAATAATTATTTTCAGATTTATTAATTTTAGTTTGTAAGAGCTAAAGTCGAGGCATATTTCTACGAAACACGTATGCTATTAGAATACTATTTATAGTTTTATTGATAGTTAAGGGAAAAAACTAGATTATTTGTGAAGATGTTATTTATTTAGCTAAGTTGGTAGGAAGTCAAGCCAACCTGTAGATTAAGTCAAATCATGCATGCTTAATTTAGATAGTATATTAAAATATATCTTAAGATCTTAGTGTTAGTTACTATAAGCTCTATTTTACCAGATAATTATACTGAAATACTATTTGAGGATAGAACCATAATAATTGACCTTAGGTTTTCCCTCCTAGAATCCCGGAATGAACGGCTCATTTTCCTTTTGAGTTAATGCATGCCCCAAATCTTGGAGTACCAGTTGCATGACTTGTTCCATCGGTCATTTGGTTCCCTGCAAGGCTGTAGGATTATTTCTTACGGCTCTCAATTATATATTAAATCAATGTTTATTTTTCATGTTAAAACTATGCACATAATACCTTTAAAGAACAAAATGCTGCATAAATCAAGATTCTCGTATTTGATGTAACAACTGTACAGGTGTCGACTAAAATAACAGTATTCTTAATTATATATTTATTTAAAAAAAGATTCTTTACAGAGAGATGAGGACGGTTTTCTCAGCTGCATTAATTTCCTTAGTAGTTAGTATGAGAAGACAAACGAAGTATATCCGCCTTCCCAGTGGATATACCTTTCCAAAGCCAGTACATATGAATTTACTTAATCTACCGCCAGTTAGTTTATTATTATTTACTTTTAAGAGATTTTTAGAAAAATCTAATTCTTTTGCGCTCAAGTTGTTTTTCACTTTTTACATTCTCATTGAAAATTTTACTCTTGATATTTATTAATATTAAGTTTTAAAATTATAAGTAACTCTGAATAATACTATAATCTCACATGATAATTTTACTATTCTTAATATTAAGGCCAGTCCACCACGTCTTCCAGCAATGTCAAATGGAGGATTAGTGGCACCACCGAGGGTAACTGAGCCGCCGCTTATTAACCATGCGGAAGGTACTGAACCTCCTCAAAGTATGATTTCAAAAAAGCATTAGTCACAAGTGACCTTATATCAAACGTACTATCAAGTCTAATAACAGCTTATATTATTTATTCCTATATATTTAAATGCATCTATTTCCGATGTGTTATTATTCCATTATTTATAAACTCCTATTATTGCGTATATAGTCTAGGTCTTCTTCTAGTCTAATTACATATACCTATTTTTTCCTAAATATAAATCAACTTGCCCTTCATTTGATTATTTCTTTATTTCCCACTTAAATATCTTATGTTTATTGTCAGTTTTACTGTTTACTTTTATAGACACAGCATTAGCAAACTACAATACAGCTTCGCCCATTCAGTCTGCATCTCAAGGACTGAGTTATTCTGAAGTAATCTAAATTAAATTTTAACTACAATAAACTGCTTGAACAAAATCTCAGAAGAAAAATCTGTATCAATATTCAATATAATTTGAGATTACCATGTTAGCTACTCTATTTGTTTCAGTTCAAACAAATTATGCAGAACAAAATTATCGAGAAGATTATTACGGGTGAGGGAGTAAAGCAACCAGAATTAATTGTACCGGCACCAAACACTACTTCAGCAACTTCTCTTAAAACAATTGACAAGTTTGTTCTATAATATTGTAGCAAATACTGAGCAAGTAGTTCTCTGGATCTAGTGAATAATTAAGATAAATCAGGAAAGTGTTTAAATTTCAGCAAAGATACCTATATCAATAATCAAAATATTCCAATAGGACAAAACGCAAAACACGATAAAATGAGGACAATTGGAAACACTTTTTCTGCTTTAGGTGGAGCACAATTTTACCAGAGCATGTTCAAAGGGGTATGTTAAAATTGGAACTTTAAAAATGGAAATTTATTAAGAATAACCATAAATACAGAAAAATGGCTTCTCCCCGCTTTCGTTTTTGTTAAGCGGTGTAGGCGACCGTCCCTCTCCTCTGTTTGTGCCAGTTCCTATAGTCGTACCTCCACCTCCACCGCCCCCACCAGGGCCCAAATGCTACACGAATCTCAGTGGTTTGTTATATGCTTGATATCTTTACTAATACAACAATCTTCAAAGAGAAATAGTGAGGAAAAAGATATGATTATATATCCATGTGTAATTCAATATCTTAGAAACTATTCCTAGGAAAATGTTCCTTTCTTACAAAATTCATATTTCTTCATAAAAATTTTATATCTACTACATTAGTTTGATTTATCCAACCTCTTTATTGTTAAATATTTAAATTACTTTCTTCTTAAATTATTTCACCAAAAGACCTTAACCAAATATCCTTCGGAATCAATATTGACTTCTTTCGAAATCTTTTCCCAATACATATGCCTTTAAATAGTTCACAGTTAAAAAGAAATTAAGCTTTTAACTATTGTGGAGAATGACACTTGACAATGCTTACAGTCTAGTAGAATTTTCAAAATCTTCTATAGATCTGTAAATAATGAGCTATTTGTGGTTGAAAACCATTTTATTAGAAATCGTGCATTAGTATTTACTAGTTATTTTAATAGTGTTTCGCTTTTACTAATTGCTTTATTCTTGAAATTTTATTTCTTCAGTATTTGACTGAAATAGTAATCATTCTGACAATCTTCCTGCTTAGCGTGGAATCTCGCCCATGTTGTTTCCTTAGTCAGCTTTCCTATTAACAGTAACACAAAATTAGAGTAAGGAAAAAATCATGCTACCTATTCTATCCTTTGATTATAGGCTTGGTGCAACGAACAGCAATTAACTTATCTCTAAATATTTCGTAATTTTGTATAACTTGTTTATTATATCTATTGCTTGGCTGTAGACAGAATTTGTAGATACAACGCTAAATAATATTTTAAAAGCAATTTCGATCAGCACGTTACGTTGTCATCTTGCTTGTTTAGATATGCATGTTATTCATTGTGTTGTGAGTTTAACGCTGCATTTATCCAAAATACCTAGATATCCATTTCAAAATGTAGTGCATATAACTAAATATTGGGGAAACGTGAAATTATATCATGTTCTTTTAAATATCATCACTATATTTTCAATATTTATTGAAAGAATATCCTGTTTTCATCGTTAAAATAAGGCAAATTACAATCTAGAAGATAATTTTTGATTCAGGATTTTTGTGCTGCAATGTAACTCTAGAACAAACAATGGAAAAGGCGTATCTCAAGGCAAAATCGCAGGGTATTTCATTATGCAATGTGCAGAGAATGGCTACAGCCGTTCAAGAGGTTTAGAAATATGATTCCATGAAATTATTTTTCATTTTCTTGTTTTATATTCAATTTTCTTTTATCAAAATGAGCTTATTATTACAATAGACCCAGTAATGAGAGAAAATGACTAACATTTAAGGCTACACAAGAAGCATTTAAAACATCTTTCGAAACAATTGCATCGCACAAGGACTTTGTTGCAAAAGTAAACTTCGCAGGGGATTTGAATTGCAAAATCGAAGTAGACGGGAAGTTTATTTTGGCATATGCAACACCAATAAAGGAAAGAGAGGTAATTGGAAAAAACATATCATATAGAGCCATACTGTAAAAAACGATATGAATGTAGATGATCAGACATATCGCCCAGATAAATATCATCGACGCCAATACGTTCTTCTCGGATGGTTCAGATGAACTATTTGATGCTGCAAATGGCACGGATTCATCAAAACCAACATACATTGTCTACGGTCCTATCCGTAAAAAGTGACTTCCCTCAATAAACAATAATAAATATCCTAGTAGTTAAAGACGTTTTATTTATTAATATAACCGATCACTGTTTCCTAACCACCAAAAACCACTCGCAAACCCAGATCTTAATGTTACTACTTTCTAGTCAATCTGTAACTGATATCTTACTTTGAAAATTTCGTTTACTACAATGCATATCACAAATAGTAAAATCACTACACTACTAAATTTGATTTCAAAAATGAATTAGTTTAAAATATCACACAATACGAAAGAAACACGGTACATTATCCTAACACACATGAACAAAATACCTAAATTTCAGTAAGTACGCAAATAAACAAATTCCTACTTGAAAGGCACACCATTACAAAAGCTAAAACAAATTTTTTAAAATGTATCAAATTAATGAAGATATTATATAACATCAAGAAACAAGTTTTATCGAAACTACAGTGCTAGCCAGGCAATCAAGAGACTATAATTTTTAAAAAGTTACACTAATTCAAAAAGTGATTAAGTTATTAATTGAAAACACATTTTACAAAGTGAAGATCAGCGAGATATTCTTCTCGAAAGTCTATAGTGTAGTTCATCCTTTAGGGTGCATGAACAGGGCACCGGCGGCATATGACACAGAAGAATCATTGGTATTCCGGGCCTGAACAGAAATCGTGATTACAAGTAAAAATCATAATAAATAATACGAAAGTAATGCAAACTTTTACCTTATTAGATTGAGAGTATTTTAGAAAGCGAAACTCATGCGTGTGATTGTTTATCATTCTAAAGTGTTCAGCAGCCTAAAAAGATCGTCGTTTAGTTAACTGAATCTTTTAGATTTGCTCCAGATAGTGAAATATGAGATAGTTAATGGAGTACTACTATTCAAAAAATAGCTCAGACATCTACGTATTTTGTACGCACCTGTAGCATAACAGTAATTGGGTTTCTACCACATATTGTGTTCTGTGTTCGCTTGAGATATTCATTGAAAACCTGTGGATTCAATGTTTCAATGGCATCCATACCCTGAACGAAAAAAGGTCAATATGCAAATAACCATAGATAATTATTATTTCCTATATTGATTAAGACCTTACCTCCCTATCAAGCTGCATGATCTGCTCATAAATTGGCACACCACTAATGGGACTGTATGGCGAAAAATGGAACCGATTTCCTGAAACTTTTGATTAAGTTCCAAATTAGATTTTAAATAATAAAAATGATTACGAATAGAATACAATATAAATTACAGTGGAGATGGCGCAATATAAACAGGGAAACATATTTCTAAAATTCCTAACCCCAATGACAGAAATCAGATGAAATGACGAAGAGATTTCGGGGGTCTTCAAGATAGTTGGCAAAAATTTTTCCGTAAGTCTGCTGTTTCGATACAGACAGTGATCCAACCAGAATCGGTACGACCGTGAAGTTTGAATAGCTGAATTTCTAATTCCTCGTTTCCGTATCCTAACTTGGTTTCATGTTTTCTATTTCAATATCATCCCTACCTTTCCATGACTTTAACAATAAAAGGCATCTGCATTTCTATGCTATGTTCTGCTTCCTCATCACTTCGATCCATGAGTTCAAATTGCCGAGTTGCACGAAGTTCATCATTAACTGAATAGTGATGTAAAAATATATTTTTATATAGATCTACACCAAGTACAAAACTAAATTTAAAACAAGAAGTATTTCGTTACCTCCCAGATCGACATACAGATCCCCAATTGGAGTACGGTACTTACTGCACGTTGTAATAGCACATCCATTAAGGCAAACCACATGGGAAGGTCCAAGAACAAAAACTCGATCACTGTAAGAGATCTCCTCATAAAATTTTAATAGCAAACACAAATAGCATATAACTAGAAATAACGAATTCTTACACGCTTTCAGGAGCCACTTGTTTGAAAGCGTAGGCTGCAGTTTCCCCACAATATGAGTATCCAGCATGACTGAATTTATATATTCAAAATAAAAATTATAAAGATGGAACCAAACGATAGATAGTATATGTAATAATTATTTACAGCAATAATCAAAAATGTGGAAGATAATAATAGTAAATTTGTAACTCAAGAGATTTGAACTGTTATAGATCATGGTTTTCTTTACAAACAACTATTTTCTATAAATATTTATGTAAACAACTACTCTGCTCTGCCACCAAGTAAAACACTGTTTGATACAATATTTACAGCTGGTGATATTTTATGACGAAAATAGAATACCAAACACGATCATGTGCATAGCACAGAGAACATGATAACAACAAACATATTCCCTATGCGACTCAATTCCAATTATTTAAATATATACTATCCAAATATTATTTAAGCTTCTAAACTAAGCATTTAACATTTGACCGATTTTAATTAACAGTTTGCAAATTTTAAAAAGTCCATTAAAGAAAATAAAATATCTCTAAAGTTATTTTGAGAAATAAATAACTAGAAAGTACATAGAAGTGATTAAATAGGAAGAATAAGTGATAAAAACTCACGGTGACACAATGGCCCGTGCCGCACCAATTTGCTCTCCGGCTGCATCTAACCATTTAGTCAGCTGTCTGTCGAGTTCCTTCGCATTGTTTGAATACCACGAACCAGCATGCGAGGCGGCTCTCACCATTCCATGACCATGGTTACCATAACCATTAGTCGACATACTGTATGATGCCCCTAAAAAAACCAATACTTTGAATTCTAAATTTCATGATGTCATATTCTATCTTAAACATTACAGAATACTCTAGAGTTCGCAAAGTTCATAAAATAATATACTCCTCTTCCATTAAACAGTGGACAAAATAAGCCGTACACTATTATTAATACTTTCCAATAAATATTTTAATC
This sequence comes from Heterorhabditis bacteriophora, assembly GCA_964036235.1. Classification (NCBI taxonomy): domain Eukaryota; kingdom Metazoa; phylum Nematoda; class Chromadorea; order Rhabditida; family Heterorhabditidae; genus Heterorhabditis; species Heterorhabditis bacteriophora. The sequence goes on from OZ038426.1 coordinate 3,936,118, forward strand.
ATTTTTAATTTGAAGAATAAGTGAACTGGTCTTACAAACCGGATTCGGTGAAATAAATGAGCCACATCTTATCATCAATAAATATAAATTAGACTTGCTTTTAATACAATCAGTAGTAGTTCCTAAGGCAGTGACGAGAAGAACCCTGAGAAGACGAGAGGGAGAAAGTACCCGTAGAGAAAAAGAGTGCACCGAAACGACAGAAGGCGTCACACCAATAGTAGACTGGTAAGTGTAGTTGTTAATTGACGGATGAGAATAAAATCCGATACTCGATGCTTTAGGTGTTATAGCCGCTCGGATTAAATACCTAAACTAAGGTTATAACCGCGCAGGTGAAAATATAATTACTAAGGAAATATAGTATTTGGATAAAAGAACATTAAATTAACGTACAAAATAGTAAAAAGTGATGAAATGTTATGATACAATTATATAACAAAAACATTAAGTGATCATTTGTTTTGATATGAAAACAATAGGAAAGATGGAAGTTTCAGTAACGCATTGTTATGTATGACGTATACTGAAACTATTATGCTAACGTACATAACTTAATGAAACAACAATAGACTAAATAAATAAAACATCCCAAATGAAAAAGTTTCATTACATCAGGGTAAAGATTTTAAGAGTTTTAGTGAGGTGAAAATACTAAAATATTATAAAAATACGTAGAGGTAAGGGATATTATTGTAATACAGTGGATGGCATCAGTATAATAGGTATAACGGTTACAATGATCTCAATGAAAAAAGGTCCAATAAGATTTATGACTACTTCAAACTAGTATAAATGTTATCCTTAAGATTTAATAATAGATAGAGCCAAAAAGAACCACGAAGCATATAAATCGCCTAGATATATTTTATACGTTAAATGCAAATTGGTCGGCAACAAGAATTGCTATTCTACTCAAATTATTAGTTGCAATACTAGTGGTTAGGAGATTATATAGAAAACATGAAAAGTGTTTTAAGAAGTTATTCCCAGATGACTCATCTTTTTTCATATTAAATAGTAAAAATGAGTACAAAATATGCATGAAAACCACTTGTTATATGTTTTAAATATAGATTATAGAGATTCGGTTATAGATGAACTGAATATTTCTTCAGGTATTCAATTCAATTTAAATATAAAGCAATGAATTATGGAATGCATATCATTAGGAAATTGTAGTCTCAGTGGGTGATATTAGCAATACTTAGGTTATAACTAAATATCCATAGGAAGTATGACTAAGTAAAAAAAAACCAACGGTGAATATGGGATCAATCTTTTAATTTTAGAGACGAATATTTAGAGATCAACATATTTTCAGATACTGCATTTTTTACTCCATAGTATTAACAATTACTATGCAGATTACAGTAAAATTAACCTTACATTTATTTTCAAGATACGGAAAAAATGAAATAGTGGTTTTTGATAGCTGAGTATATTGTGTACTTACATTTCACAACACATTAAATATCATTTTTATGGACGTAAGTGTTTACGAATACCATAAACTGAATAAACTAATAATATAACTACAATAGTGAAACAAATATTGTCAGAAGTTCAAGCATCATTTAAAATTTTGCGTAGTCAATGCTCAAATAGTTAAATCAATGTATAATTGTAAGCTGATATTTTTCGAACCCTTACAAAAGACCAACATAAATCCTAGAAAATTTTCTGTTAATTGAAGTTGATAAAAAATAAAGTCACTTCAAATACATAGTTTTAAGATCTAATGCCAAGGTAATTAGAAGTAAAGTTAATAATGGCATCACAAATAAAGATATTGTACCTCAAAAAAACTAGTTCTCAAGTACTTTTTGAAAAAACCACTATCAGAATATTGCTATTAGGATATTTGTAGAACAGAACAATACAGAACAGTTATAAAAACTGGAAAAAAAAATACCTTAAAGATAATAGTGACGGTAAAACAGACCCGACGATGAAGGGAAAATGTTGTTATTCAGAGGGCTGCTGCATCGCGCACGGGCACGGCCTACTCAGCTGACTGCCCGTTCAACGAACTCTCTTTACCCTACACACTCTCTAGTGCTGTGCATATATTGTGTCTCTCAACATTATGTAATCTCTAATAGATAACATAATCTGTGTTCTCTCATTTTTCACGCTATTTATTATACCCTAGCCGTTTTGAATCAGGCTATAACGCGCGAGATTTTCCTATTCGAATTTCTATAAGATCTCCCCTTGCTTCTTCTTAAAGTAGAAATTTTATGGTTGCCAGTGTTTCATGTAGTAAAATGCATCATCATCATCATATATATAGTTACATCTAATTTACTCTTACTTTGTAGAATTTGGTTTTAATCTAATTCCATCTACAGATATTTAAAATAATTTTTTATAGACGCATATGTCCACCTATTAACGCGATACTGGATTAATAAGAGGAAAATTAGACCATGTTGATTAGATCTCATCTTAAAAGAGTATATTTACGACCGTTATAATATCAAAAATCAAGTGTATATTACGCTATAAATGGGTATAAAACATCAGAAAAACATGTTCCAGATGAAATACTAGTAACTATTGACGCAAAAGATTATAGGATTGGTGAAGTTATTTACGCTAAACATGGGGATTGAAAGAAAATATACTATTAGTGAGGAGTTTAAGACATCGAAATATAATACGAGATAAAATAAAAATGGGAAAACTACGGCTGAATTTTATTGATATATCAGAAGATTGCTGTTTTCATTAAAGTTCCAGGGGTTTCTAGAATTTCGAAAACATTATTAATGATATGGTATGCTGATGTAATATTCATATATATATATATATATTAGATTCATATTTTGTCAAAGAAATTGGTAAGATATTATTATTTTCACTACTTTCCAATTAAGAACAACCTTAGAAATTGGAAATTTAATTTACTATAAATAGAGCTTACTATTAACTGCCGACTTATGCGTGTAATTTTTCTTCAAAATCTTGTAGAAAATATGAAATTATGGACCATTAATATTACAATATAGTATTTAATTATAGATTTATAGGAATATGGGAGACAACTGCGGATCGAAATGTTAGAAAAATGATAGCTCAGAAACGCCTCAAAGATGTATTCAATTAGTGATCATATAATTATAATATACATTTTTGATTAAAAATGATATTGGGGATTTAACATATTTGGCTATGGTTAAATACTAGGTGCGTTACAAGACTGATAATGGAATTAATTAATTAATTAGTATTTGATGTGGTAGTTCATAAGGTTACAGGAGATAGCATTCTAAAAGCCTTCTCGTCTTAAAAAGTATTCATATTTCGTCATTATTGAGTGTTGTTGAAAAGTGAAATAGTACCAAGGTTAAATCCATTCAGTGACTGAGAGGAGAGCAATTCCGCGATTGAGATTATGTGTATCTGCTGAACGATTGTTTATAGAACCGTTAAAGACAACCAAGAGCTATTGAAGAGGACGAATCTGTTAAATGTTGATTGCAGGAATTTGAGTGCCTCTTCTAATTTCAATGAAACTGAAGAATATGAAAGTTCAGTCTTGTTATTTTCAAACCGTCCGTGCTACCACTGGTGTTTTTAGGAGTTAGATATAACTCCCCTAAAATATTATTAGTATTAATATTCAAAGAATAGATTTCGTTTTGGTCATTGCATATACATACATTATAAGTTACTAATCACATTTTGAATATTTCGAATAATAAAAATACATTGAAAAGATTCATGTAGCAGAGCAAAAAATTACATTCCGTTCAAAGCCTGTAATGCGAACATTGAAGATAAGGTGGTTAAACTTCAGAGATTTATTGATTAAGTTCCAGATACTCAAACAAATAATACAGAAATAGATCTTAAGTGTAATCTAGTAACTATAGAAAGAAATACACAGTATACAATTAGAATAATTAGAAATAATAATCTGGTTTCCATGCTTGTTTATTGTTATACAAGATGTTCTAAAAGCTTTTTTAAATAGTATACCCATATTTTGTCAGAGTATTTGTGAAGAGTGTTTAGTTTGTCAAGCTCAACTCTCTCCGTTATTTTAAATCAGATGATCAGCTAAACAGGTAACAACAATCTGGCAGTTTTTAAAGGACGATTTTTAATTTTCCATCTTTCAGATAAACTTCTTCACATTTTGTTCCGAAAAAAAATGAATATTCCTTTTAAAAATCACGTGAGAATTCTACGCATTGCTTTGCAGAAATTGCTGAAACTTATCTATTCTGCTGTTTTATTATTTGTTGCAGAAATTTTCTGAATGCATCTAATATGTTCATGGGCATATCTTATCAAGCATTATGACTAGCAGAAAGAAACAATATTTTCCAAAAAAGTTCAGGATTTTATTTAACTATCATATGGAACAAGCTAATGGAATTGTAATTTAACAGATATTTAGACTTCGCTGAATCCTAAGAGTCGATTTTATCTTATTTCTGATAATTAAAACTATTGGCATCCGATTTATATAGTATCATACAGTATTCTTTCTAATTTATGCAAATTTACGCCATTCAGTGCTCTTAGTTTTGCCAATAATTATTCGTATATAACTAAAACATAAAAATGGAGATTTTGACTACATTGCTATGTTGATTTCTGTATTTTATATATTACTACGAAATTTTTTTCATTCCAATGCTATCACTTTTAATGCTGTTTATTTCAATGTTTCTTATACCATCTGTTTGCTGTCAGATTGAATGAACTCTTTATTTAACACAGAATAACAATGTACAGCTGTCATTAGAACATTAAACTATTTCATTTATATTGTATTGCAATTGTTCCTAAAATTTCCTTGAAATTTTTAAAAAATAACCAAAATTTTAAATTGAAGTCTAATAGTTAAAATAAGGCACGTTTAGAGACCTCTGCTGATCAGTGAAGATTTATTACGAAGCCTAATACCTGCCATCTAGCGGTAATTCATCTCCCTGTCACCCCTGCGGCGCCTTCCTATCTCCATTTCCATCAACCATATTTCAAATCGAACAACTAGCGCTGAATTATGGATTTGGAACAAGCCTATAATACCTTTTTTGACTACCAAAATCAAAACATGCTAGTCCTTTTAGTTCTTTAGAACTCTGGAATCTTCTTACTAATGAATTGGAAATTATAAAAACTCATAATACCAATTCTTTACTAAGCTATGGTTCCAAATTTGAGGCGCATTTAGTTGTGTTTCAATCAATATTATGCTTCCTATTTTCGTATGTTCGGCATATCCACAACTCGTTTTATTAGATATTTTTGTCTCATTTAAATTCCAGAGTTCTAAAGAACTAAAAGGACTAGCATGTTTTGATTTTGGTAGTCAAAAAAGGTATTATAGGCTTGTTCCAAATCCATAATTCAGCGCTAGTTGTTCGATTTGAAATATGGTTGATGGAAATGGAGATAGGAAGGCGCCGCAGGGGTGACAGGGAGATGAATTACCGCTAGATGGCAGGTATTAGGCTTCGTAATAAATCTTCACTGATCAGCAGAGGTCTCTAAACGTGCCTTATTTTAACTATTAGACTTCAATTTATTATAGTATCAATATTTATTAAAAATAACAAATTAATTAATAATTGCTGGCACAAAAAGCTTCTCTTAAATATATATTATGGACCAGATAGCCTATTTAGATGGTGCTAGAACGTCTCAATATATACCATTTTGAAACAAATAAAAATTAAATCAAGTATTCGTACCCATCATAGGAGTTGTTTAAAGTCTAGAATAAGGTAGTAATTCCTATGTCAATGTTAATAATTTGTATTAGCAAATATGTTGACATTTTTTGCTCTCTTAATTTGCTGTATAATTTCTTTTCTACCCTGTCTTTCAAGGCTTATAAGCACCCCAGCCTCTGGTGACAGAGATGGATGGCTGCTGGAAAATAACAGGCGCGCGATGCCAACAGCCAATAAATTCTAAATATGAAATCCGATTAACTTTAGTTGCCGTTTTATTCAAATATCCGTTAATTATATTGTGTTTCTTAGTACCTCAATTATTTTTTACTTCAAAATCATCGTTTAGTGAAAACTTCAATCTGGAACTTCTTAGTATCCTTTAGTCGTAATGTCTTACATCTATTCTTACGCTGATTGCATAACAATTATTATTTTCTACGTGTTCAGCTTCAAAGATTATTAATTAGAACTTTAACTTAAGTATATGTTCAATAGGACGTTATAAAGAATGAATATATAGGAAAAAGTAGACTAAATATGTAAGGACTATTGTGTACTGATGAGTTTTTAATAATACTTAATAAGTTTTTGAGGTTATCTATAATTTATTCAGTAAATTAAATAATTTGTATCTTAGTGAATCATTCAAATATATTATAAAGTTAATAACCGGGTTGTTTTTCAAATATTTATTGGTAAATAATTTGCTTATAATTGTTCTTAACATTTTATTACGAAAGAATATTTAGGCAGAACGTGATGACATGAAAAAGCTGTCCATATATATATTTATATTAATTCTGGTGTGCTTTTCTCGGATAAATGTTTTGATAGACTACGTCATTCAACTTGAGGACTACTATTTCCCCTTGAGTAAGTGAAAATACAATTTTCTGTTCATGGGGGGTGAAAATAATCTCTCATAATTTCTACAGATCAAGAAGATTAAAGATTTTAAATACAATGTAATACAATTAACTATTTCAATTCAGATAATTTCGGCAAGCATATTTCCGATAATCTTCAGTTGATGCCTTGGGGATATGTGCTCAAAGGCTCTAATGGTACAATACACATCGTTGCTTTGCTGGTTTTTTTAAATTTATTTCTGTGTTTATTTATCTAGTTTATCCAGGTTCTTTCGATCACTGTAATACATCACAACACTTTGGAAACAAAATTAATTCCGGTTGGAGTAAGATAGTTCATGAATTATCAGAAAATTTCGTTATAAAACGGCCGTATTTAGAAGGCACAACATTTCAAACTTGTCTGCAGAAGAATAAAGGATGGTCAAATGTGGTAAAGAAAAATTATATCCCTATCTAAAAATCAACATATAGAATTTTTAAACAGTCGACTAGGAAAATTCACTTTTGTGTCATATAGGGAAAGTAAGATAAAAAATATTTTGATAATGTAAATCACAGTCTAAAAAAGAATTATTTAACGTTTAAAAACTAATCGTTATTATATCATTATCAATGAATTTATTTTCATATCTGCAGGGTGAGTTAGAAGTTTTAATACGGATGTCAAGTCGCATAATTTTATGATAAAAACAGCATTTGACAAGAATATTTATCGAGACAGATAAAATACGAAACAATAATTTAGGCCATTAGTTGTTCAAAGTTTCCTCTCTTTGCGGTCACATAGGCTTGGAGACGCTTCTCGATGTTATCCACGATGGACCTCAGCTCTTTTTAGCTAATCTCATCCCAAGAATTAACTAAGGTCACTTTAAGAGTGTCCAAACTGTTTAAAGACATTCTACTCAGCTTATTTCCTAAGGCTGATTATATTGCGAAGTCTATTAGATTCACATCAGGCAAATTTGATAGCCAAATGTCTTTGCCCCAAAAATGTGGCAATTGCTTTCAGCTTAGTTTAACAGTTGTTCTGGTTCCATGAGCGGGTATCCAGTCCCGTTGAAATATCAAATTCTGTGATCCGAAATGTTTTGAAGTTCAGGGAACCACTACCTTTAATAGAATTTCGTTTTGATAGTATTTAACTCCAATTTTGACATTTTTGTAGACGAATACCAACGGAGATTTATCTGATGCGATTATTCCGGCTTAAAACATGACGGATGACGGGAAATGACCTCTGATATCTACAGATTCCTTCTCAGATATGTGGTGTCCACATTAAAGATGTTGCCTATTTTTCTGACCATTGCATGCCAGGTTGACAAGGAAAAACATTTTCGAGTCGTGGCCTTCTCTAACGATACTTACGAGTTTCCTAAATTTTTTTGTAACGATTGATGTTCACTTTTTCCGTGGACATATGGGCTCGACGGATCTCATATTGATGGAACTCCAATTCATGTTTGACGATTCTCCTTATTGACGTTGAGCTAATATTGAGGTCAGAAACCATCTTCTTTATCGATCTCTTGTTATTTCGGAGGATGCTCTTCTTGACATTTTTTTGAACGCGTGAAGTGTCTATGAATCTGACTCTTCCACTCCTTGAATGATCCTCTATTAAACTAAGCTCCTGATATCGTTTCACAGTGCGGTGAACAGTCATTCTCGTGACACAGAGCTTCTTAGGAATCGCAACATTCTTCTCTCCTTGCTCGTACAAGTGGATGGCGGTAGTGGACAGAACTGTGGATATTATGAGTTCAGCGACGACATAATTGGATGCAAATTTAAATATGCTCCAAAGAGGTTTTAAGTAACACGCTTGCATTAGTATAACGAATTGCTACGTCATATATGCTAATTTAGCTGCACTTGAAATTTGTATCAGAACTTTTGGCGCATTCTGTATATTGTTAGTATTTTATATATGATTCATAGTCAACTATTGCAATTATTAATAATGAAAAATATTACATTTTCAAAATAAATCAAGTAATTCCTTACGTTTTCAACAAAATTGTCACCAAAATGTTCCTCAAAAATCGCTCAAAAAATACTATGCTGCATGTGAAAGGAAAACATATATAATTGTTCCAGCAAAATTATTTAAGCATTTAGTCTTGAAAGTTTACCAATTATGCTCTTTAGAAATTTGTCGCTGAATTTTATGTAAAAATGTACTTTATTTGCAGAATTCTAAATGTCTTAGCGAACTATTACACGGTTTCGTAAAGGAAATTAACCACTTATCAAACATGAAAGGCGATCCGAACGTTATTAAAGTAGGCATTTACCAGCATTTATGAACTAAATTGGACTCAAGTATCCTTGTAACTACAGTTACAACAAAATATAGTTTTTAAATTATTCCAGATCCACTCTTACTGCATACCACTAGATCCTCTAAACAATGTGGATTTACTTAACATTGTCACAGAACGTGGTACGAAGATGGATACTTTATACCTCATCCAACAAACTTGGGATATTAGGCTACATATTTTTAGAAAAATCATATCATTTATTTTAAGAATTAAGCATCTTCAACTTAGGGATTTTAGAAAACAACAGGTTAGAATAAACAAGTGCTGAACTAAATAGTTAATAAAAGTTGAGATAACATTTATTTTATTTAAAACAACTGATTCACTTAAAAGGTAGGCATACAAAATGCATAATACATTTTATCCTAAAAGATAGAGCATAGCTTAATATATTTTTAAATCTGCAAGTAGTGATTTAAGTTATCTTTGGACTATATTTGTTTTAGTTTATCCGTATCGTTGTTGAAAAGTATAGTACCTTATTATATCTAGAACCACAAAGACAAATTTAAGATAGTTCCGGTTCTCAAAGACCAGATCATTTCCAGTAAATATGTTGTTTACATAAGATGCACGTCTATTAAGTGTAGTATAACCCATAATGGTGGTAAAGTTAAAAGTAGGAAAGACGTCATCAAATGTTTCATGACTTTTACTTATCAAAATCATTTAGTTTTAAAACAGAAATCAGTTAACTAGATTAATTAGTAATTAATAAGATTAAAAAAGTATTTTTGGTAGATTAAAAATCACTAAACAATAGGTAATATTGATAAAAAAACTTTTTCTGATTTAGTTCGTGATAATCGGAAATTCACCGAAGTATGTCGATTTCGATGACGTTTCTTCAACAAATGATTATCAAGCATGTAAGAATTAAAACATTCACAGAATTAATGAACTATTGTATTATTAAGACCACTTTTAAAAGTACTTCTAATTAATTTCAGATTCATTATATATTGCGAGAAAAATCTATACAGAATTCCTAGTCGATTTTCTCTTCCGAGACTCTCCAAAGGAATTTGCTGTGAATGCGACAACTATATCAAATTTATTTGTATCCGGGTCACTTAGCATAACTAATCTTTCTACTTTGATTTGATAAGTAATATATGGTACTAAAAATATTCAATATAAAATCACAGTCCATGTAATACATTAATTTAAATAACGTTTTGTAAAATTTTGATTGCCACTTATGACCACTAATAATTTTATTCTATAGAATACACAATGTGATTAGCTTTAAAGCAGTAGCTATAAAAAATAGCTACATTTAAGTATCTTAAAAATAACTTATTATGAATTTTGATGAAATGTCGATTCTGTTGCGATTGCTAGCAATTTTACAAAACTCATTAAATGCTCATGATATCAAAAATATTTGAAAATCGATTTTAGTTTAATGGAAATTGACCTAAGTGATACCGGCTTTTTTGTTCGAATATAGGTCAACTCGCTCCTTATAAGTATGTCGTCATTATTCTGCTAAACTTAAATAAATGCTGAATTTTCCATAAATTGGTCATCTCTAAGATAATTATACGTAAATGTTATTATTATCGTCGTTATTATGCATCTATGGGATCAGGTGAGGTACGCCTCCATGTCATAAGGGTCATAATATAGATTTTCCCACGTCCCCTTATTTGGATCGAACATGTAGATGCCATGATTGTAGATCCATCGACGGGGCACATTACATTGGTCGTTGTCTTTGATCACACTAAATAAATTATTTATAACTAACTAACATTTGCAGTGGCTAAAGTCTCACAAAATTTTCCAATCTTTAAGAACTTGATGAAACCGATAGATATTATGCTCTCAGTCATTATATACCGAAGCATACATGAGAGTTCTTCCTGCCACTTTTACCCGAACGTCGCCAAGTAAAAAAGGATTTTGGAAATATGAATCTGGGTAATTTGTATCAGTCTCCAGTGACTGAAATCATCGACAACTAAGGAGAGAATGTCTAAATTTTCTATAAGGTCAAGATTGTAAATGCTGAATTCAACTAAGTATATTCAAACTAAATATGTAATAAAACCTCATTCCAGTGCATATATTCTTTGTTGTATCCGTACAAAATTGGATTGTCATACTGTAGTCCCGTTTTGCGAATATACAGGATTAGACGATATTCACTATTTTTATCTCTTCTTCCTCTCGTGGTTAATAGTCTTGACTATAAATATTAAAAAATTATACCTAAAGCAACTGGGTGGAAAAGTTAAAACTCACAGCTGAGTTAACGTATTCTACTGAAGCAGAACTTTTCGAAGGATCGATATTATAAACAAATGCGTTTCCAGTAATTCTCTTTTCCTTATTAATTCTTACGACTCGAAACAAATCTAACTTAATCATTGGGCCTGGCTCTGTATATGCACAGTATTTTGAATAGGAGTAATTTATCTGTAAACAAAGTGATTTTTAGACAATATTTATATTCTTGAACATTCTAAGATTTATTATTAACCTCAAAAGTCTCTGTTGCATAACAAGAAAATACCATTGAAGCTAATACTATTATCACAAACATCGCAATCTTCCAAGGAGTCTGGAATAAGTAAGAGAATATCGTAACTAAATGTGGAAAGAAATACAACTAGATGTAGATGAGCACAGGCAAGAAGCTAATAAAAATAATAAGAGAAAAGTGGAACAAATATGGTTGTGATTGCTTTCTGTTATTGATACCACTTATTTTGACGCTAATATCTTAAAATAACAAGATTTTCTGCATAATTTCACCCAAATTTGTAACAGCAAAATATTAGATGAGATCTTAACATCCATTAAAAATTCCTCAATGAATTTTTAAAAATCAATACAATCTAAGCCTTCTTACTTAAGTTCGATTCAAATAAACTGCTTTCCACGGAAAGGCAACTGTAAATGAAGGTTTTTTCGCTGCTTCCAAAATTGTATCTATCATTATTCGTGTATTTCTAAGCTTTAAAAATTTTTTGAAAGCGGTCGTTTATAGGAAAAGGCAAATTAATCATATTTGACACAAACCATACTTGTTAAGATAACAACCTTTGCCAGAAACGGCATACATCGTTTTGTCTTCTGGGACTTTTGTTGTTTTGGATTATTTGAAATTTCCATATAGAGGATAAGTAAAAACCAACTTTATAAGTACTAAAATTTTGTTTTAAACACTGAAAATAATTATGTAAAAAGTCACTTGAATTTTCCGCTTAAATTCTGAAAACTAATTTTGAAATATCTTCAGCGTTTGTCTCACATTAAGGAATTTCTTGATTTACTACTCTAGGAAATAATTACAAATCTCTACGAAACACCCAAAAAATGATATCTACACAAATATGGTAGTTTTAAAAAGGGTTCAATGTTTTCAAAATTGTACTTCATTTTCTGCCTATCTATTATTTATTTATTTTTACTATCATGATTTAGGATAAATTGAGGTAATGTCTTATACGGAATTCAACGAGCAATGTGTCATCAATTTCTTGATTGTTGTTAATCTAGAAAAAAACTTCCGTTCTATAATAGTTAGACTTTTGACTAAAGTTATGTTTAGTCATGAATATTTAAAATCTATCTAACTAATGGGTTTAAATGACCTATATGTAGTTTAACTAGATTAGTCTTTTAAAAGTTTATTTACCAAATAAATCGCATGAAATTTAAGAATTAAATACTGGCTGTAGGAAAGAATATAAGAAAAAAGCAAAAATAGCGCTAAGCCACAAATGTAATTTTTAATGGAAAGAATTTAGTGAATAATTATTCACTTATGAGAAAGGGGCTATAAATGTAGTACAATAAAAATGCAAGCCAAGGAGATTATTTGGACAAGTATTCAAAATAACATGTTTAAAAAATATATACAAATAATGTTTTTTGAATGAATGGGAAATAATTAACAGGAAGATTTTAGTACGATATGATGTTCTGAAATAAATGGTGCTTAAAAAAAAGTCAAATTTTAGATAGTTAATGCATTTTCCCCCGCCTAAAACTGCATGAAATATTTTTTTTAAATATAATTATCTTCAAAGTACTTGAGAATCACCTTGTGCTTATCTTCTTTTGTATAAAAAGTATTGCTCCAGAAAATAGGCCATTTGAATATTTTGATAGCAGTGGTATCCCATATCTCGCATAACTAATGAAATAGCGCAGATAAAATTCAAATCTATCTTCTAAATTGGTTAGAATGTAGTAGATATTTCTATATTTTTGTAACGAAAACTAAGCATTTCCATCTAATTGAATTTCGTTCTAAAAGTAACGCATCCTGAAAATGCTATTTAAAAACTGCTGTTAGCTAAATTCATCGTAAATATTCTCAGTTACTTGACAATTTATGAAAGCTTCCAACTTTAACTATCTTAGAAAGAAATAATCGCATTCCCTATTAGATGAGATACGCTCTACAGATGTTGCGCCTTTACTCAAACCAAAACATTTGGGGAATGCTACAAGTTAAGAAGATAAGTCAATTTCCTACACTATTGCTTTTACATTTTAATAGGATAACTACTCTAAGTATATAGTGTTTTAGTGATAGTAGTATGAAATTTTAATCATTGAGTGCTTCTAAGATTTAATTCAATAAAACGTCTTTGGGAAGAATTTCGCCGACCGTACGAGGGAAACTTCGTTAAAATTCATACAGAGTTCAGATTTGACGCAGTGAGTCGAACAATATCCTAATATTCGAAAAATTTAGTAAATGGCTTAGTGGGTGTGAAGCTATTAAAGCTACAATCTTCTACGAAATATTATTGCGTTATTGCTATATTATTATATTTCGCTTACTCATTAAATTTTTATACTATTTAAAATAATTGTTGCAAAGCCGTCTCTAATTTTTTTTTTGTGTTTGGAATATTATTATTAGAAAATGTCAAAAAGGGTTTAATATTACATTTGAACAATATTGCAATCTCTCAGTGCAGTTTATGTGGAAGATAAAATCACAAGTTGCCTTTTTCAGGGTAGAAAAGGTGAAAAAAGCTCTTACAGAACGGCATGTATTTCTAGTTGGTCATCAAAAGTAAAAATATACGGAGTGTTAACATAAAAGTGGTAGTAGAGGAAAACAACACCAATAAAAGCAATCGGCAAAATGATGCGAGCGAATCGATCCACAATACTGATTGAATTCTGGGCTAATCCAAGCGGATCCGCTTTTTTGTCCTGAAATTTAAAAATAACGATGTTACCGATAAGAATCAATTGAAATCAGATAAATTTGTTAGTACTGATGATTAATTGCCTTTCTTAATTTTAATTGAATATGTCTTTTATGTCTTTTATTATATTAGCTCACATGATGATCCATCATCCAGTAATAAAGTCTCCATCCAACACTATCCCTTTGAAACTCTTCCATGCTCTGTCCGTGTCCCTCCTCTTCAATAGTTGATCTTTGCGGAGTTAGCATACGACGCTCAGAATTAACCGATAATCTTTTAACCCGATGATACATTGAGTGACGTCCCCCATCTCGCCTACTCTTAAATATTGCATTTTGGTACTTTAACATGTATATTTAAAAAATAAATTTAAATTTTACGTTGATGCTATCAGTTAGAGAGTAACGCTTGTTAACAACAAAATGAAGTAATAATAAACTGTGAGTAATTGAGATTTGTATAAGGATATCCTGCACAGCAGAGACTAAGTTTTTCTTGTACATATTCCCTGTCGTATGTTTCTTTTGTTTAATATCGTATCTTAGTCTCTAGTTGACCCCAACATAGGCGTATTAGTTTATGTACAGCCCTATCTTTATGTGATTGTTAAAAGAAAGGGCGGAGTCTGCTGATTGCTCTCTGTCTTGATTAGTTCGAATAAAACTGTTTTAGTAACACGTTGTGCCACAGTAGTACTCAGAGACTAATAACCTGACCGTGTAATACCTCAAAGAGGGTTGCGTAAGGCTTATAACAGAAAGGAAATACCCTATTTGATCCTAAGTAGGACAGGGGACATGACAATGAACGAATAAGTCTTATTACAAAAATAGTATCTTTTGGTAATTATAATAAAAATAAATGACTTACGAATGCTGTATTTTGTTTCCGCGTCATTATCCTTAATTCATTGTGGCGGCGACTGCTGAGATTAATATGATTTACTTAAAAATTTCTAAATAGATGGGAAGAAAGAATATAATGAAGAGGAATAATAGTGGCTTTTTTAAGCAATTTTAAGATATACAATGAAAATCAAAAAATGTAAAGCTAGCTGGATTTTTCGACTAGAATATTCATTTAGAGCCTATCCCTCCATATAAGTAATTGTTCCTCTGTATTCCTTATCAAATATCACCATGGAAAAGTGCTGATCACAGGGATGTCAAGAAACTTTAGATCATAAATTTCAGATGTTAATTTTTGCTGCGTACAGTAAAACATCCTATAATATATCAAGTGTGATGAAAATAGGTATTTAAATTATAATAGAAATGTCACCTCATGACAGCAGTCTTAGGAATACTTCTGATGATCTGCCTTATTTTCTCTCTTTCTATTGCCTGTATCTCGGGATCTCCAGTGTTAAATTTTGTAAAATAGTGAACGACTGTGAATTCAACCATGCACACAAAAAGTGTTATGTAGCAAATCCAGATGTAGACGTCGAGGGCTGTTGGATAGTCTACCTACAAATAGTAGAACCAAAATATACTAAAATACGCCCAGTTATTAAATTAATTGTAAGGAAGTGGCAATTTTATCATTACTTTTGTGATTTATGCTTACCTTAGGCGAATCTGTCTTGCTATCTTTTGCGATAAGAACCATTGTCAACACTGAGGTAATACCTGAATAAAAAAATTATTTATCTACATCTCTCCTTGAAATTCCTACCAATAAACCAATTTACATGATTAAAATTTCAAAAATCCATAAAATCCAGCTTATTCAAGTTTAATATGATTGGTACTATTCTTAAATTAAAATATATTTGAGGAAGTCAAGAAATTTACACTACTGATTAAGTGGTATATCTTTCTGAATTCACACAATCTTCATGGAAAAGTTATGTATTGCATGCTAGTTATGCATATTTGATTTATTAATCTAATATTTCAGCACTCCTTTTATTTTTACGAATTTAAATTTTCATATTAAGCTAAATTAGCTCACCCATTCCCATTCTATCTCCTGTTCCTTCTCTGTGTGTCCAGAGGGCAACCCAACAGAGAAGGACTATCAACGTACACGGAACATAAAAATTCATGAGAAAATACCCAAAGTGGCGGTAGAAATAAAATCGGACCTCAAGTGCAGAGTAGTTTCCTAGGCAATGAACAATCTATTAAATCTTTAAATTTTAAGATTTAAATATAAATTATGATAATATGCTAATAGAACGTACTTTCTCTGGACATATTGATTGCATCAAAAACTTTAAATCCTGTGACAGAGAATTGGGGCAGATCAGATATTCCATCATGGTCCATCTGCATTACAGTTAAAACAATTTTATCAGAAGTTTCTAATATATAAGCAACTCTGAGTCACCTATGCAATCTATAGTCGATCATTTCGGTGTAGATGCCATTCTTAAAATATTCCAACCTGCACCCCCTTGTCCGTGCCCATAACTCTCCAGTCATAAGCCAGTTCTTCTGCACTGAATGCATACGAGCCGATAATCAAACGACATGTCTGAATAAAATGTTCAGTTTTTCTCTGATTACTAACTTGTTCAATATATAACATAAAGCTAGTAATACTTAATTGTTAACAGAATTCAAAAATTTCACCATAGTATTATAATTTCTACTGTGGCTTTAGTGGATAAAACTATACTACAACACAAATGTAAAAAAATTAAAAAGGAGATTTATTTTTCAGGTTTTCTTAGCATAATATAAACTTCCAACGAATTTCACTCTGAAGGTAAAATTAGTGATAGTGAACTCAGTAAAATTAATAGATTGATGTTTGATTTTCTAAAATTACGAGTAGTAATATAGGCCTAAAAATAAGTAAAGCGGCTACTAACATACTAGTAAGCTTACGAACGGTAAGCAGCGGACGGCGTTCGGCGCTTCTCAAAAAGTTCACTTGGTGAACGAAACTCCACTTGCAATCAAGGGACTACGATCCCTTTTGCAATTATGACCCACCCCTAATTGTCGTTCTAACCCGGGAACTATTATTTCGTAGGATTCCCGTCGTGTTCCTTTACTCCCTTGGCAAGACCACCTACACTCCTATGTTGAAAGAGTACGCAAAGTTCTTTACAAAATCTTTACTTAAATAAGGGTTTTTCTCTTACATTAGAGTGAAATTGCTTATAGTTGTGCTACTAAAGAAAAATTTCCTCGAGGTTTCACAACAGCCATTACGTTCAAATATTGATGGTATTCATCAGACTTTAACTCTGACAGAACATGTTCTTTCGAAATTTCTATTACCGATAATAGTATCCTTCAGTGATAATGTAAACATAATTGATCTTAAATACTAAATTAAATGAAACGAAGATAAATGATAGTAATAATGCAGTCGAACTCCTTCTGGTAATAATAAAGAGGAGAAAATAGAGGATATAATATAAACAATAATAATAGGAGTTTGAAAGGAACTTCAACTAACAATTATGGAGAATAATGATTTCAAAACCTCAGACAGGAGAACGGAATTGAGGAACACAAGTACATCGATTAATCACTTTCGGAAACAGATAAGTGAAGACAAATTATTCTAAGCCTAGAAATGCAACTTTGAATATCTACTAAACCTGTATGCGAGTCTAGAAGTGCATCTTAGAATTAAGGGACCTTTACTTTTCTGAAATTCACGAAACGGCGTAGAAACTAACTACCTTTAAATTTTCTGTGTATATAGCTTGGTGTATGTGTTTTCCACGTCATCAATTTTTACTCTTTTATTTAACATTTATTAAATTCTATATTTTTTGACTACTATCCTCATTTTATATATAATTTTGTATGCAATATTTGTTTTACTGATATAGTTCTAGTTATACTTCTTTTTGATGAGTTTATCTAAAAACATAATAAAAGGATATGTAATTTCTAATTTTTAAAACAAATATTCACTTCTATTTTGTATTATGGCTCTAAAATCTTGCGTTCAAAGATTCAATAATTGTGATAATCTTGCCTTGTGTAACTTCCCTGTTTGAGGATCCGTAACTTCATCCGATTTTCAATGGATACCTGTTCCCCAGTGCCCTGCAATCATCCTTATGGGCATTTTTCAGGTTAGGAATAACTCATTTCGAAATTCGCGTTTTCTAAGGTTTATTTGAAATGGGAAATTTTGGTATAATCCATTTTCCGCTGATAAATTCTCAAACACAAATGCTTTTATTCTCATATTATATATGAAATGGGTTAGCTCCTTTGACAGATCCACAAATAAATCGCGATAACATCTATTAGACTACTTTGCATTTAATTATAGGGTTGTACCATTTGAAGGATTTTTTAAATAGTCCTTATCTAAGTTGCATTCATTTCTTGACTTAATTATGTTACATCCGTCTGGAAGGAGTTGGCAGAAGTAGAAATAGAGTAATATCTTATTAGAGTCGGTAAATCATATAAATAACAGTTCTAACGCATTTCTATTTAATGACTCTTGTAGAATGCGTTTTCCTTAGCTGAAAATCAAAGAATTGTATACTGTAAAAAGGATTAAGCAATCGCACGATCCTACGAAGTCTATCTCTTAACGATCAAACTACTTAATAATAAAATTAGTGTTATAAACAAATTTACACTATTGTGTCCAACATCAAATTGCCTAAGTCTACCTTGAACTCTCTCGAAAGTGTTTTACTGCATTAACAATATAGAGTGGTGTCGCGCAGCTCCCTGCTCAGATTGCTCTGGAGAGCAATCGAGTGCTATTTTTTTTCTCTCGTCCATAACTTCTTTCAGAGTGGGAATTTTGCAAATCTAAAGAAAGAACGAGGATCAGTATTAAATTTCCGATCTTCCATATATCAAACATCTATATATGAACTATTTTCCATCTTCTCTATTGCAATAAATTGTTATTTTAAATCAAAACAAATTTCGTAGAATAAGTAGCAATGATAAACTTATTTGAAACTCATAGTAAGAGGTGCATATGGCTGCAAAAGAACAAGTTTGATATGCGGAAGATCGGAAATTTAATGCTGATTCCCGCTCTTTCTTTAGATTCGCAAAATTGCCACTTTGAAAGAAGTTATGGGCGAGAGAGAAAAAATAGCACTCGATTGCTCTCCAGAGCAATCTTACTTGGAGCTGCGCGACACCACTGTATGATAAAGTCCAAAATTGTTAACAATGCAGAAATATTCATCTGTTCGATGAATGGCTAGAAAAAGAATTTTGACGATTCAGATATATTTAAACTCTATATTTATTTGGAATAGTTAAGTTCTATTTAATTTATTCTAATTATGTGATATTGGGACGTATTATAGGACCAAAAGGCATTTTTCAAAAATTTGTTCAATTAATTAAACAAAAGTACTTTAGTAATTCAAATAAAAAGAACAGATTTATCATGCAAAGCATAAACGAAAGTCTTTTCTTATACTCTTATTTACATTCTACTATTAAGTTCATTATTTTTACCACATAGTGTAGCCTAGGTGTAAATCAGCAACTGAAAACCCAAAAAAATGAATCGAGCATGAGATAGTACCTAAACAAGCACCAACCACACATCGGTGTTTCATATTTTTTCCCTCTAGTTTAGTACTCGTTAATGTCCCTATTATCCCACCAGATATATTGAATAAATCTGCTATCTGAATTCTCTACAAAAGAGGAAGCTTCTGAAAGAGAAGTTCTAATGTTATATTATTTACTCTCTTATTGAACCAAATACGACAAAGCTGCTAATTTAAAAAGTCGGATAATTCAAATATAAATATGTATGTGTAGTACCCCACTAAAGTCCATAAAAATAAAAATTTGACACGTAAATAATCCCTTCAACCACTGCTCACTGAATTTTCCGATAAACAAACCCTTTTCAAACAAACAAAAAGCTACAACGTTTAGCTCTCTAAAGATATACTGCCTCTTTTAGTTAAAAAGTATACTGGTTTCTTTATTATTTATAAATGAGAAAGATTATTTGACACTACGAGGATTATCTTCTTTTGTAGCACAGCTAATAGTATTTTTTGGAAAACTGATAAATATGATAGACAACTACTTGTCTGAAGATTCTTTAAGATTAAGCTGGAATCCACTATAATGAACCTATTTAATCAAATAGTTAATAACGTAGTTATAATTATTGAAAATATTCTGAAAAATACCTGGCGGTCGAGAGGATATCTCTGCATCATCATTGCGCATTTCCCTACAAATCTGTGATAAGTGGTGTTTAGCATGAATTTAAAGCGAATTAAAGAGGACCTCTAATAGTCAATCTGCTGGAGTAAAGTACTGTTCCATCTGGGCTGAGTCGCACAAGACGATTACTATTCGTCATCATGTGGGTATAAGAGCGGGCACCATTCCAGAAATACTGCAAAATATATTAATGTTTTTCTCATTATTATTTCTCCCAGATTGAACTGGCTTTATTATCTAAAAAAATTAACTGGAAAATTCTCAATAGCTATTAGGTTAGTTTTTCTTCTGTTAGTGGCAAAATAGTATTTGTAAGTTTTTTTTCTCAGATAAGGAGTATAGAAAGAACTAATTAAAACGAAGTAGTGTCATTTATACAAATTCTACCTTACTATACTTTATATTAATAACTCTTCGGTTTGAATATGTATAATTATCAATGTCGAATATTAAAAGCAAATTTTATAATTTTAGGTTATTCTATTCTGCATAACATTTGAGCAATTGTTTTACATATCCATTGGAGCATGTAAATCGTTAATTCGGTTAAGATTACCGTATCTGGTTTCCAAATTTTATCTAGCATAGCCATACTAAGAGATAATTGCTGATTTGTTGATCCATTGAATTTTAATCGAGGATCAGTCCATGTTTGGCGAAAATAACAGTTAAAAGAATATGTCTGAAACTTTCTCATTACTTAAAACATCCATTAATATTTTAATAGTTGTTTAATAGATAATTTTATGAAAATTAAAATGTAAATTTAGTGGATAAGAGTAACGAAAAGTATGTGGAATCACATCAGTTAACTCAGACACCGGACCCATGGATCTGAAGAATATGTCGATGAATACGCGCGTCGGAGTATTGGCTGAAAAAGCAACTCTCTTGTTCGATTGTCCGACAGTGCGCTAATGTGCAGAATATCATTTTAATATCCTAAGATTCTTAAAACTATTTAATTGTAAAGAATATAAGTAACTATAAAACTATGCAACACATTGTGATCCAGGAATCGCTATTCTATACTCATTTCTGATTTACTGTATTCCGATCAGATCCAATTCTTACAATCCAGTTATATTTTCTAACAGAAAGAACTAGGAAGCTTCCTAAAATAAAGAATAGTTGCTTAATCTGAATGAAAACAAGGATAAATATTGGGAGATTTCATCATTATATCGAACTGAACTTATAGAGGCATTTTAGATAACGCATATTTCGTTTGTTTTAGGCTTATAAAGTTGTAACTGCAGAGAACTAACATAAAATAATATTACCCACTTATTAACAATGGATTTATATCTCTATGTGCAAACGACTTACAGGGGACAATCTGTGGCATCTAAGGCTTCGAGATGATAGAAAAAGATGAAAAATGGAAAATACTTAGTTTCGCATTAATAGTTAGAAAATGTGCAATATAAAGATGATAGTACACATTTTTCTCAACAACAATCGAATTCAAAGAATCTAGCAATTTTTTATCACTAAGTACAAAATGATTCAACAATAAATCAAATAATACAGCAGTGACCACCTAAACACTAGTAATTCATCAATAAAAATAGGTATGATATTATTATAGTAAATATATAATACATCTTAATATTTTCTGTATTTGCCATAAAATGGCGATTAGAAACTCGAACAATATGCAGAACAAGACTACTGTCAATATTTGGTGATACTCCCGACAATAACTTTGTATTTATACTTTAAACATAAATATGCATTATATATAATTTTAACTAATCTTCGGTCAATAACAGTTTTATACTAAACTGGAATGTAACGGACTATGTTCCATTAACTGATTTGTTCCCAATTAGTCTACAATTATTTCAAGCCATGAAACTAATTAGATGATTTATGCAGAACATTTTTCCAAATGTACTCAAAAGGATTTAAATTAAGCGACTGTGATGTCCATTTGTATTAGTCCTTTTACCAAGACTAGCTCCGAATAAAGCGGTACCATGGCTCCATCATTTAGCTGAATTATGTCTATATAAATTTTCAATCAAGAAACTAGAAAAGGTAATGGCAGCCATGAAAAACTAACAAAAACCGAAGCATAATCTGAAGAAGTAGAAGTTTATAAGAATGAGGAAAGCAATTCATAAGATATTTCGGATGTTATGTAGATTCATGTATGAAGTTTACAGTGTGATTCTGATTATGAGTGAAATATAACAACCACGTATTATAAATAGAAATGCCATGAGATATCCATAGTAGTAAAGTTCAGAGCAATAAGGGCGATTAGATTATGATATTGGCAATATTTTCGTTTGGTCTTTACCGACCGTAATTTTCACCACAAATAATAAACAACATTCATCGTTGTGACTAGACTATCCAAAGTAAACCAAACAACTTAGACAAATTGGTATCCTATATCATTGGCATTACGCTAGAGTTTTACAAGACGCTGATTGTTCCCCACAATTAGTTTATCAGGCTTAGTACTTAATTTAAAGCCAATAAGATCTTGTGTAAATAGGAAATTCGTCTTTAGGATAGCTAAGCATAGTCATCAACGGGATTTTAATCTCATATATATTTTCTAAGTTTTCTTGATAGATAGTGTTTTAAAATACATTGTATTTTTGAAGGCTTAGGTAGTCACTGCTCGTTAGTACTGGAGGGTAGGGAGGCCGATCATGCAAATTAGACAGAGTATTCCTTGAAATTATTTAACAGCACATCCTGCGAATCTCTAGCCTAGAGTAGAACATCTTTGTTCTTTTCGACTACCATAGTGAAGCTTTGATTTTAGTTCTAATAAACACCATGAAATACCATCATACAAACAATTGTGGCTTTTTATGAGTTTTTCATATGTGACGATAATTAATGAACATTTAAATGAGTGATTCCTGTACCGATAATTATGTAATTACGTAACAATGATTTTGCACAAAAGGTATCCTAACTGTTAAATCCTGGGCGAAAATGACGATCATATCCTTCCAGAATATGATTAAGTAGATTTGTCACGTTGTTAGCAAGAGGTACGTTCCTGGACAAAATACAACTTGAATGGTAATAAAAAATCTATTAAATATTTTGAAATATTGCATACATGCATAAATATACTGAGAAATTTAATCATATTTTTCTAAATATTACAAAGTAAATAATGCTTAAAACACGTACACCAATCACCACTCCATGCTATTCTTTCAAGGGTCAATCTACTCATATAACTTATCTAAATAACATTATTGTTCTTAACATTACTTGTTTTCTTTCGTATTTTTATCCTTTTCAATATCTAGTGGTTCTTGATTTAATGTTTGATTATTATCAAGTGATTTGATAATGTTTCGAAGCAGCAAACCTTTTTTGCCTAAGTGCAATCTTGCGAGGTTCCCGTGAATATTTAATGCTTTCGATTTTGAATGGGAATTGGTCTTCCTTGTACTTGGATTCTATCCAGTCAAGTAGTAAAACCATAGATAAAATAATAATGCGCATTCAATTTCTGGAAATATTTTTGACAGTTAAAAACATTTTATGACTCATGGAAATGAATAGTTTATCTAAGAGATTGAACAGGTAGAATAATGGCTTCTGGATGAGTGGAGTTATGAGCAGCAAATTAATGAAGGCACCATATTTGGAAATATGGGTAAAATACCAATAAAAAGAATATTTTTTCCTTAAGAGTAGTCACCTTGGTACAAGAGAAGAACTAAAGTTTATGACTGCAATAAATAGTTAAGCCATCTAAAAATATCAAGTTTTAGTAATTTTCTCTACAAGCGAAATAATTAACATAGAAATACAATCAACTGATTTCTGAATTTGAATCGTTTCTCCTAAATAAATGGGTAGAGTAGATGTAATGAGAAATAAATGACCTCTCAATACTTTTTATTTGGAATATATATAAAGTATATCAATAAAATAAATACAACATTCCTTCTGCCAATATCGGGTCGAAAAATCTGGACAAAAAAGGAGGGCGTTGAAAAGCCATAAAATAAAGGCGTGAATGCATAATGACAGCCGACCTCAAGGGAGTTGCGCTAGCAGTTGCGTTCATAACTCATAATATCTTCTAAAGCAACACAAATAAACGACTGCATCAAAAATGGAAATAGAATAGTCAGAAAACTATCTTTCTTATTAAGTATCTCGAAATTACTTTCCAAATCCTCCTTAACAACATGAGAAGGATTCTTTTAAAACATATATAAAAGAATCCACTCATCCAACAAGCTCCTAAGTACCCAAAATAGAATAACAGTCCAAAAGTAGATAATATCTAAGATATATTAAAATTAGTTACCATAACATAATTAAAAAATTTGTTGAGCATATCAATATGAAATATTAGAACAAATATACTGATGTGTTTTAGTCATAATTGCATTTGAATTTGAGATAATCTTTGTTACAGTAACATATGAAGCTATCTTGTTACTCTATATTTGAATTAGTTGCATATTTTTATTGATTATTTGTCTTGTTGTATTCCTTTGTTTAATCGAATATTTGTCACTCTTGTTATTTGTATGCTTACATCGATTAGGAAGCATTTGCGGCTAATTGTTGTCCATCTTCTTGTCCACCGTAAGCAAGTTTTCTGCCCATTGCTCTGCTTTTTCTGTACATCTCGGAATCACACTGTGATCATATTGCAATACTGATGACTGTAATTAAGCAAGTACGGAAAGATATATAAGTCGAGCAATCACGCAAAGACATGACAATTTATATCAATTACCTATTTTCCATGTACTTGATCTACCTATCCACTATTTTGACCACAATACGATGTTGTATGCAAACAATGCCTGACATGACCACTACTGAAAAACCTCCATTACCAATTCCACGTAAGTTTCATCATCAATATGATTGTCACTTATTCGTCCTCGTGCGGAAATATAGAAGCATCTTATATTATATAATTGAAGAATTAACTATAATTCAATAATTAAGCATTAATGATGTCTGTATTCACATTTTCACCTAACCAACAAATAATAGATATTTTATCTTAATTTCTAACGACTATTAGTTTATTTTTTTATTACAATTCTTGAAAATTTAGGAATGTTTTTTTTCAAATAATCATAATTTATAACATTCAGAATTTTAATGACCAGTTTTTAGCATGTGCTATGTGTCCAGAAGCAGGATTCTACAATGCTTCACTGTGTCCACCAACAGAACATGATGGGTGTGTGGGTGTACCTACGGAAAATGCTATAATGAATATCACCACATCTAAGGGATGTTTAGAAGTTGGTACTATCATGACATTTATAGGTATTTATGCTAAGCCACAAAATAACTACATATAATTTGTCGCTAAACTACACTTAGTGGGTAATTCCAGGCTTCAATAATATGTCCCGCTGATTCTTATGTCTATATTGTTTCCGGAACGCAAGTTAGTGGACCCCATCCTGCCACTAATGTTCAGGTTCATAAAACTACAATTCTTCTGTTAATACTTTAATGCTCATGCCCTGAAAATTTTGACTTAAAAGTCATGAGTAGATTAATGAATCATATAAAAATTGATGTTTAGAACTTTGGCAGTTTAAAGTTGTTATTAAACATAACTCAGGATGCTATAGACAGCATCTACTGTAACAACGATAGTACATGGACTATTCAAAACCAAAACCACGCTCAACTCGATCAACTTGTCTGCTATAAAAAAGGCTAGTTATTAGAAATCTTTTATTAGATGGTGATTTTATATAAATAAAATCTTTAGGATGTTCTCTTTGTGAAAGCTCAATAATAACTAATGATGGTTGCCTCGAAGAGCTTGTATGCACAGACCCCATATCATTCACTTATTTGTAAGTTCTGCAGTTTAGTTAAGATCCTATTCACTAAAAATTTATTCATAACTAAAACAAGTGTGAAAAAGCGAAAATTAAGGATATTTGGCAAAGTATTTGAAAGTAATATCATTTCAGGGGTGGTGGACTTGACTGCAAAACTTTTGTGGTTGAATGCAACGAGGAAGAACTATTATTTCTAGGACTCGGAGGAGATGAAATGCCATCAGCGGTCAGTTATTCCTTTTCATGTTAATTATAATTTTTAACTTTGTTTACGTCTCCTGCTGACTCTTTGGTCTATTTTCTGTGTTACTACTACTTATAAATTTAGACTAGCATATCTCTTTACAGATTGCTGTGGAACGAGCTGATATTGAAACAACATTAACATTCTCATGTAGTTCAAATTCTCAGTGGACAGTTACTTTCTTGAAGGGAACTCTTCCTCCAAGATCTGTGACTAATATCCGATGCGCCAACTTTGCTCCTGATATTGGCAGATAAAATATTACTATATTAAAACTATCTCAGCATTTAATATAAGGAAAACGGAAATCAATATATAGCTTTATTTTGTTATCCCCATTATTACCAATTTTGTTCATGAACCCTACTTAATTATTTTATTGATACCATTAAATTCCTCTCTCCAAATGCTCTTAGATTGAGTGCGTATGAAATAGTTGCCCATTTATTTATTATCATGATTTTACAAACTATTAAAATTCCGTTCATATCTTTTTCAATATCATTGAGTATTTGGCTGGTCTTCTATTAAATGCCTTCTCGTCTTTCGCTGCTAACTGTGGTGGAAGAGAGGGATCAGGAGAAAGCAGATATCGTTGTATGATATTGCCAATGATCTGCAAGTAGCGCTTAGTAACTACGTTCTTAGCGAGAAGGAATTTATGTGATGAACATACTAGGTAAAGCTCTGCGCGAGCTAAGCCCTCTCCAGGACAAGCCCTTTTTCCTATTCCGAAAGGTATCACATAATCAACAATTTTACCACCCTCAAAGTACCGGTCGGGATTAAACTGAAATCAAGAAATACTTCTCATTTTTGTAACATTTCATAGGCTTATTTGTCAACGCTGTCATATTAATATAGAAACGTTCAAATAATAATGCCATTTAATTATGTTAAATAGCTATTAAAACAATTATGCTGTAGGTTTTTTTGATTTATAATATCTTATCTAAAATCTATTTGAAAGATATATGACACATACCGTATTATATCCTTTAAAAATATCTTCATTGCTCATAATTAGAGATAACTGAGCACATATCGCAGTTCCTTTTGGAATTAAGTGTCCTCCAACTACTGTGTCTTGTTTACTACTTCTCCAGAGATTTAATGGAATAATAGATGCCATTCGCTGAATTTCCTTAAAAAATACTGTATTAAAACAGTTTCTTGTAGTATTTGCGTCAGTCTACATTTTGAAAATATAGGTGCAATTGTGTACATAAATTTCCTACAGAAATTTTCACAAAAAATCCGTTATTCGATGTGAAACAGTTTAATTTTGTTCCTTAAATTATATAATCGTTTAACAATAATATTATTCACTTGAATAATATTCTATATTTTTGATGACTTACTAGAAGTGTTGCTGTTAAGTATGGAGTGGATGTTTTGTCTGTTAGAGATAAAGGACGATTATTTCCTGTTGCATTCTCAATTTCTTCACGAATCCTTTGTTGTACCTAATTAGTTCATTTTCCTATCTTGTTATGTATAGATAAAACAAATTCACTTTAGGCTTATATTTCTCACCTCAGGTGATTTTAGCAAATAAAGGAATCCCCATAATAACGTCGTTGTTGTGGTTTCCTGACCAGCCAGCCATAGATCTAGCAGTGTAACAGATAGTGTTTTTTCACTGAATTTCAATAATAATAAAAAAATTTGTGTAAGGATTATTTATTATTACTAAAAACTCACTCAAAACTGCTCTCTTTCCCTTCCTTCTGATCTTTTTCCATTTGAATTAAAAACGCATCGACGTAATCGTTACCTTCTCCCTCGATCACATGGGTTTTGTCAGCAATCATTTTTTTCCTAAAAATGATGTCCTTTACATATTTTAAGAATTCCATTGTTACAGAGTACTTCACTATGCATTACATTCCTTTTATTTCTTATCTAATAATCTTCAATATTGTTACTATAACATTTAGTAAATAGAGTTAAGCTTTCTCTAAAATAAGGTAGGGAAATTACAGATGCATTAAAATACATTATACTACTTAATAGAATATTTCTTATACTTATATTTACTCTATATTTATCATTTATGAAGTAAAATAAACTAAAATTGATAAATATTATAATGCAAAGACGTGCAAAATCTAGCTCAACATCCAAATAAGTAGCTTTAATAGGTCGAATTATTAAATTTATAAGAAAAAATTATACTCAACTCTGATATGAGTAAATTTTCGACTACGCCATAATGTAAAGCAACCAATTCTAAAATTATAGAGAAAAACTGCACCTTTTTTCTATTTGTTTGTTGATGAACTCGTAAATAGCTTCTATTGGTTCTGAAAAATTTTGGAATCTTTGTTTCACAAATGGCAGATCTTTGCTCCAGTCATCAATTATTAAATCAATAAATGATCCACTGTCCATCAAACGATCTATGCGTTTTTTCAATTTGAAGAACTCGACCTCTTTCATCTAAAATAATTATGCCAAGTAATTATGGAATTTATAATAAACTTAACATTGAAGACGATAAAAATGCATATGCAAGTGGAAAAGTAAACTGTACTTCCTCAAATCTCTCTGAAAATAGTATTCTATTGATGATATTGCCGACGAGAAAATCAACTATCTGGTGAGGACATAGGCGACCTTCACTAGCAGCCAATTCTTTGTCTACTTGTTCACATCTTAATATATTACAGTATCTGAATTTTCTGTAAATTTAGACTTATTATGTGGTAAATATACCTTAGTTCAAATTCATCCATAATTCTCTGCTCCATAACGTTTTTGCCAAGACCAAAGTTTCGAAGTGTGTGTAAGGCAAATCGCCTCTGCTCTATCCAGTGTTGGTCATTTGAGACAATTATCCCACGACCATCTGTGCTTGACTTGAGACAGTATGGCTTACTTATATAAGATATTCATGAAAAATTGTTACTTACTTTTTACTTGAAAAAATTGAAATAAATAAAATACTTAGTACCTTAAAGGATATCTGCAACCTAAAGTAATTTTATTTAATTGCAGACCAGCAAATATTTGTTATATTTTATAACTGTTCTAACTTGATTACCTCTGAAACAGTTCATAAGGAATGGACCAGCTCTATCAGCGTATAGCGCTCCAGATTTAACCATCGCCTCCTGCGCAATATCGAAATCCGCAATAGTCACATTGGCGAAAGGTCCAAACCAGAGAGTGAACACCGGGCCATACTCCTATCAATAATCCACAGTCAGTTAATTTATTTAATGACAGTTTTAGCTAATAATGTAAACAATGAATATAGTTCTATAACTTAAACTTTCAAGATATTTTCTTGTAACTTTCCTCAAGAGTAAATGTTATAAGTTCAACTTTAACCCACTTCAGCCCATTTCTTCATTGCATTCACGAAACTGCCATGTACAGCAAGTGCATATCCAATTTGGAATGCATTTCCCAAAATTGGTAAAGGAATGGGTCCTGTAATAATACATAATGAAGAATCATTTAAAGCAATTTTCTTTCTCTTCACTTTATCGTTAACTATATAGCGCACCTGGAGGTAATTTTCGTGCTTTCAGCCATAGCTTGGCGAAGAAAAAAGCAATAAAACAGGTTAAAATAATAAGAATAAACATTTCTGAAAATATATTTAGTAATTAAATTTGTGAAGTTGTCTGCGAAAAACGGATTAGAATAGAAAATTGGCAATACTTATTGTTGTATTCCTCCTAGGAAAGGAATATGAATAGATCAAAGTAAGTTATTTATCACAATTACAAGGGAAATAAAACATTATCGAGCGAACCCGGTGACCGTGTTAGGTGCCTTATATACGAGGTATACGAGGGGGGTGTCACTAATTAAGGTAAGCTTATAATGGAGTACAACATGTGGTGTTACGCAATGTTCGGGTGAACGTCTAGTCTGTAATAATTGTTGAGGTGTAGAATAAGAGGGACGTCTGTTCCCGACACTTATATAGTCTTCGTGCTCTGGTTTGTGCTCATATCGCGCTGTGACATATTACGCAGTGTTGTGTAATCTCTGATTAACACGCTGAACGATCTGAGTACTCAGTAAACAACAATCTCTGTCTACTAATTAGAAATGTACTTTTATTTTTCACTTGATTTAAAGTATAAAGGAGAGAAATCTATCAATACACCATTATTATATAACTATATTTTAAAAATATGCATATACCAAACATATCATTTAATTATTTTTGTTTACTTCGATATCAAAACAAACTATTTCGGCAATATAATGATAAGCTTTATTTCACATAAACAAAAAGTAATGCTATCTAATAAATAAAATTATTAACAACGTATTAGATGTTTGCCAAATGTACTTATAAAAACTATGTAAATTATCGTATTTAAAACACACTACATCATTTTATCGCCGTCATAAAGCTACAGAAAACCATTCACTTCATTTCTAAAGACTATCAAAAATGTAGGTGAAAAAAGGAAAAACATTATGCCAAATAAATTTGCATTGTGTTAATTATATGTTCTACTTACTAAATATTAATGAATGACATACTATTAAAGTGTGAAAATGGAGTACCAGTGGTTGCTATAGAAACCACAATTTTCATCTCCAAAACTATTGCTAAAAAGATAAATACTTATTTTAATAAAATTAGCACGTTAACTACTTTCATTAATATAAATGTGTTAATAAGTAATGAGCCGCACTGGATAACACTGGTCACCTTGACTCTTGAGTGCTTCTGTGACTATTTTTTCAGTTGGCTAATAAGCACATGAAAGTGTGAAGTAAATGTGTTGTAAAGTAAATAATGTATCTCTAAATTGTATAACTAATATACATCAGAGGTGCATTTGACCCTGCGCGATCTAAATAGCACAAAGTCGCTCCGCGTCCCCAATTACTCGAAGGTCACTATGGCTGCATCCAAATGGTATTAGTTCTACTCCAAACCAACTTGCTTCATTTTTCTACTTCCTTAATAAGTGCGTTTAGTCGATAATTGTTCATCATTGATTCAATTCTACTTATCTTATTTTGCCTATGTTTTGTTTGTTAGTCAATCCATCAAGCAGGGACCAATTATGAAGAGTGCTTTACACATTCACTATTTGACACTATCTCACTATTTACCTATTAGATTAATGCTAGCAAGGCTTTCTAAATAAAATTATGGCAATGATTTTTTACAGAAATGCAAGCAACTACTTCGTTCAATGATTTGCCAATTGAAATGAATGAGGCAATTCTGGAAAGACTTCATGCTGGTTGTTATAAAAATGCACGCAAAGTGTGCAGATTGTGGGCAGAACTCGTTGATAAAATAAGAATAAAGATCAAGTGGGTGTTTAAGAGTTTTCTATTCAATTTGCTGACATTTGATCATGAATGGTACTACATTATGTAGGCTTAGCGATATCGAAAAGTTGCGTATTCGTTTAAGAGAATTTTAATGTTAGTTAACTTCTGATATTAATTTCACCTGAATTAACGGTAATTTTCAATAGTGAATTATGGCAAGTATATCTAATACAAATATTCATTAAGAAATAACAGTACTTTATTTCTTCATTATTTAGTATATTAAAGTTTTAATTATCACATACAATGAATGCACTCTGATTTGCTTCATGCAAAAAACTGAGAATCCAAGATAGGCCTAAATATATTTATAAATATCAGTATTTTTTATGATAATAGCTTTAAAGAATTTTTACTAATAAAACTAGACATATAAAATTGTAAATATAGACTAAAGTAAAAGAGCCGTAAGTTTCTTGTTATTTTTCTATATTTCCGTAGACAAGACCTTTATGTATATATATTAGGTGGTTACAGAATTTTTAGTTTTTTTTCAAAATTTAAATTTTATTTCCATAATATACAAAATGCAGTTCAATAATCAAAATATTTTCCCTCGCTTTCTATGACCTTCTGCCATCTCTCAGGTAACTTTCGGATTCCTTCATGAAAAAACGACATCGGCTTGGAGCCAATAAAATGATCGGTCCATTTTCGCACCTCAGCCACATCTCGAAAGCGCTGTCCGGCTAAACAGTTCTGCATCGACCGGAATAAATAGTATTCCGAAGGCGTCAAGTCCGGTGAATACGCCGCGTGCGGAAAAACTTCCCAGCCAAAGTTCAAAATAGTTTGCTGAGTACTAAGAGCAATGTGAGGATAGCATTGTCATGCAGCAAAATAGTCTTCCGACTCAGTTATCCGGTAAAGGGTCGTTTTCGTTACATCCCCTCGAGCAAGTGAGTCCATTGGCGACTGCGTCGCTCGAGAGCAACAGTCTTATGCGGTTGCAGGAGCTTACAAAACAGCACAGCCTTCATGTCCCAGCAGATGCACAGAAGGACTTTTTGGCCGCTGATTTTGTTGGCTGTCCGGGGTCTACCCATGATGTATGTGTGTTTAGGATTGTCGTGCATAATATATTTTCCCTCACCAGAAACAGTTTTCCACAAAAAGTTCTTCTTACGTTGTCTGGCAATCAACGGGATGCATGGATTAAGCTGGCGGCCAATGCTGTCTTCGAAGAGTTCATGTGGCACCCGCTTTCCGAACTTGCGAATCTTCCCCATCTTATGCAATCGTCTCGAGACTGTCGCTTGACCACTCCCAAGCTGTCCGCCAGGTCTTCTAGTGGCTGTGACGTATGTTGGTCCAATAATGCTTCGAAAGCACCAGTCTTCGATCTTCATGACGTCCCAGAGCGTTGTCAGTCATTGACATCAGATTCACCGGCTTTAGAACGCTGAAGCCAACCTTTGCAAGTGCTGTGGGACACAAGACCCTCTCCTAGTACAGAGCATGTTGATTTGCATTCTTCCCTTGCTGGATCTCGGAGAGAATACAGTGTCGAATATGCAGTTTTTGGTGGCTCATCTTTTTCGAGTTGTTTAGTGAGGCTAAGTTTACCATTAAATCTTGACTTATGGCTTTTCACAAACTACAAACCCAACACTGCAAAAACGCAAAAGAGCGGGAATTTATTTAGGTTTAAAATATTTGTACTAAAGCTCTAAACAAACGACTAAAACTTCTGCAGCCACCTAATATATATATTAGGGTTGGCTTTTGAGACTAAAATGCCAAGTTACCGGGTTTCTAGGTTTTCGTGGTATTTTAATAAGTCTATTTATCGGGTTTTCGAGATTTTTAAAAAGCCGGGTATTTCTCGGGATTCAGGGAATAGGGGGTCCCGGGATGCCAGTCCTAATATATATATTTGTATTTTTTCAATCTAAAAAGATTTTCATAAGTTCATAGTCTTTTTGAAGATGTAATGAGTGTTAAATAGTCCCACCCCTATCAAGTTGATAAAGTTTATATATTCATTACTATAATTTTTTTAGCCTTGGTGTTTTTTATCCAATAACAAGAGATATTTTGCCATGGGATTTTCTCGTTTCTCGAATATCTGAAATTTAACGCTTTTCCTGGAACCCTATAGTGATTATGTAAATTGTTGCTAAGAATGATATAGTACTGACGTTAGACGAATATTCATGGAGTGTAAATAGATATAACTGCAAAGCAGTTCTCGTATCACTTCCAACTTGAAGATATTTTTTCGATAACTGTCCAATATATATTTATAAGAGATAAAAACGCTGTGACTAATATTGCAGTCAAACCATAATCTTACTTTGCCAAGATATAATTTTCAAATAAAACTGAAATTTTAAATATTCAAAAACCTTGTAAACTTTGCCGAATACACATTTGTTTAAACCGCACATATTCGATTAGCTATGTTGATAATCACCTGAAGAAAGCGTATAGCCGATAATAAAAAAGAAAACCGACTATCCTGTGGTGGAAAATAGAACGATTAACATAACGTGACTCATCTACATATTTGCATCGTTGAACATAACGTCAATATAAAACTGGAATGTCATAGTTGTATTGGCCCGTAAATGAGGATTCCAGTTAGTGAGTTTTACAATTTAAAAACATGCAAGTATTCATGCCCAAGATAAGCCTGGGACGAATAATATCTGCCTTTGTATAATCAAATAACAGTAAACGGCAGACGGATTGGCTGAAATATTATTAGACACAACAACTGGTTAACTAGACCTCGACTATAATAACAACCATTTTTTATTTACATTTTTTCAACAACATTGTCTCATTCTGTGCAACAAAATATAATCTTCTCGCTAGTATTCAAACAAAGAAGATCTCATGAAACTGCTAGAAATTCTCAAATAAAGTATCTAAGAGATATACATAATTACCAAGTTTTTAAAAATGCATATTGTTACAAAAGTATCCCGTCCTCAGTGGTTGTTATAGAAGGAAATGCCGACAATTAGACATGAAAACAACAAGGATGATGGACACATTCGTGATTCTTAATTGCATGGAAATCAATTAACCGAACCTGTTATTATAATGTTTTACTTACCGGCTTCTTGATTTGATAAGACTTTTCTGTACTTGAAACATGTGA
Organism: Heterorhabditis bacteriophora; assembly: GCA_964036235.1. Classification (NCBI taxonomy): domain Eukaryota; kingdom Metazoa; phylum Nematoda; class Chromadorea; order Rhabditida; family Heterorhabditidae; genus Heterorhabditis; species Heterorhabditis bacteriophora. Next base: position 3,970,851 of record OZ038426.1, read on the forward strand.
GCGCGGTTACATTGTTTTTTCGATTAAATTATTTGCTGAATTCATAGATGCACAAAATTTATAGATTATAATTATATTTCTGATTTTATTTTTGCCTTTAGAAGGAAACCAGTCAGAAACGTTTTAATCTCCGATGTTGGTACTGACGTTTCGATCACCATCGTATCAGACAGATCTTTAGCACCCTGGGAAGTTTGTTACTTTGACTCATTATTTTCACTTTTAAACTTAAAATTGAAAATACTATACAATTTCTGGTTGGATTATCACTGAGTAAATAAATTATTTGTTGCTAGAAATAAATAAGTTATTCTAAGTAATTAAGTTGATATTCATATGCACAATTGTTCATGACGGAACAAAAATTATTCCAGGATATTTTTCTCACAGCTAAACTTCCACATGAAGACGTATTCAACTTCCTATGGCCGTTTGCAGCTCACACTTTTACTATCAATGCTACGAAGAATGAGATGAGAGATATGGTAAAGGGCATTCCAACTTGGTGGTTTGATGGAGTTATCGTGGTAAGATAATGAAATAAAAATTTGTGAAAACAAATAGTAACTATATCAGTAAAATTATCTTCGTGGACTTATAGCTATGCATCAAAGAGGACGGCTGTGACGTCGATGCCCTCGCCCTCATCTCGCGCGTGCATTCCTGTCATTCTTTATGCATTGGTAGTCGAACTTTCCTTATTAACTATAACAACATTTTAAGATATTATTAATTCATTTTTCGTAATCTATACATCAAGATTGCTGTTTCTAGATCCTTGTTATACCATTGACAATATCACATCACTAATACAGCGAATGAACCAAGTACACCAAGTGAGGTAAAAGGACAATTTCCACATCTTTATAATTAGTTCTTTATATTTTTGAATAAAATGTATTTAGATTAAATAAGACAGTAAAGACGATATGGGCAGATGATTCAACTATCGATGTACTAATTCCACGTTCACATAAATGTGCCGATGGTCTACAGTCTCTATGGGTTCACAGCATATCAACAGATTTCTCTTTGCAAAAAATATTTGAGTTATTTGAGGTATTTATTTTTTTATTTGTAGTCCATGGTTTGCCATAGTATTGCTAATTTTTTATCCCATAGTAGTTAATATAGCATGGTAGGTTTATATATGGGCATTTTCTTCCCAGCAAGCTCACTTCTCTCCCCACTGCATTCTTCAGTTGGAAAAGGTCCGAGGATCCGATCAAGATCTTCGTAATTGGATCGAATCACACGCTCAATTGATCTACATTTCAGGGCAAACATACAAATTTATATATCGAAAATTTGAAATCACTATATATATCGCACAATTTGAAAGCATTTAATGTTTGTAAAACACATTATTTTAATGCACAATATTATTAGTATTAATCCAGCCAAATAATAACCCTAGTTTTCAGCAATAACTTCCTTTTCATTTAATTATAGCGAATCTTCACTGAATATCAGGGAAAACATTGTTTGAACAGTAAGATTGATAAGCATTTGTTTTTGATTGAAACCGTATTTATCGCAAAGTAAAAATACAGTATGAATAACTTTCAAATTTGTTAGGGCAGTTCTTGTAGATCTCCAGCAGAAAAAATAAAGGTGTTTGAAACACCTTACATTAAAATTTTTATTTACTTTCCTGAATTTCAAGTTTTATAGCTAGGAATATTCTACTGTTGAAAAGATCTAGAATAACGAGATATGATTGAAGCCAATTTAAATTTGTGCGCAAAATTTATTAATATTATTATTATTTTCAGAATAGTCGTATGTGTGTCCTTGCAATATGGTAGACAGATAGGGTATTAAAATCTTAAGCATTTTATTGTCACTATGAACTGTATTTTGAGTTATTTAGGTGGTTCGTAGATGTTATTAATATACAATTTATTTCCTAGTTGTTGATACAGTTTATAAATACTCATATGCAAATCTTATTCAGGTTTTTAATCATTTCAGTTCTGATAAAATATTAACGAAATATTAATAATATAAGGCATAATAGCTTTTATAACGTCATTTGAATCGCATATAGTTAGGAAAACAGAAATTTCATGTTGAATGGTGATAAGTTGTGCTTGGAGTTTACAAAGTTAAATATATTGCGTTTACTTCGAATAAAGCTAATTTTCCAATTTTAACAATTCCAGTACCGGTCTAATGCAAAGAAGACTGGTTTGGGTAAGTTTATCCAATTGGCTTTGCCTCCATGCTTCAGATTCAATTTGTGTTAAAACTTGACTACTCGTTTGCTTTTCATACCTACTGATTGAATAGAAAAATCATAAATCATGACTTTATTTTAGAACCCTTATTTTTAAGACGTAATATTTAGTTAAAAATATTTACATTTCATTGTAAAATGTGGACAAAGACCTCTTAGAATGCTCCACCCATTTTCACCTGCTGTTGAGAGCAGAAAGTATATACACCTTATATCTTGTATATATATGATCTTATTATAGGACCACTAAATTATTTATTAAAACTTAGTAATTTTTGGAAAGAATAGAAATTTCTTAGGTGATACAGTAGTTCCGACGTCTTATGTAAGCTATATTTTTAGCTTTTATTTATTATTCATATTGTCTGATATTCCTGGTAAAATTTATAACTTTATTTTTCCTATATACTCTTCTCAGTATAATTAGAGAAAAGGTGAGAGATAACTCTTCTTTAATCTTTCGATAACACGATAGTCACCTCAAGCATTGTTACGAGCGGCAAACAGTCTCCGCTCTTATTTACATAGGGTAGAAGGAAGGGTAAGCTGAAGGGAATGAGGTCTAAGTGCTAAGCAGGACCACCGGCAGTCCATCTTTCGTCGTTCATATTTAACTATACAATTTTCTAAGATAACATCGTTGATGTTATTTGTCATTTCTAGCATTGTGATTGATTGTTTACCCTTAACAGCTGACTTTCTTTACCGAGTTTACATGAATTATACTCAGTATTACAATATTTTATAAAATATTCCTAATAATTTTGCATAGAATAGAACGAATATATTCTATGTCTTAATTAATTATCTAGTCAAGATTTTGAGGAAGTGTCATTGAGCAATTGCCATAAAACGCTGGCAATAATGAAATATTTTTCTGAAGTTTATTGTGGAGCAGATATTTTTGCACTATTATGATAGGTGACAGACAAACTCAGCCAACGCTTCTATAGTTTAATTTCTCATCAGGATAGGCATATCAGCGGTAATATCCTACTAGGATTGCTAGATATTATAGTAAATGACACATCCTATCACTCAGGTGTACCATCTTTTCAGTATTTGGCACCATAACTGTCACAATTTCACACTCTTGTGCACATCAACCAATACTATTCGCTGCGCATCCATTTTTTAAAATACAAACTTTATATATTTTAGGCTTAGATTTATTTTTAAACATTTACTGTTGTACTTTTTAACAGTTCCGAACCAGAAAGACTTGTACAATTATTTTTATAATAGCTATACAATATTTCTATTGGTAAGTATTTGGCTTTCGTGTAATAACAAATTTGTTCTTTATCACTTACTGTGAAATTAGTTTTAAAAATTTAAGCTAAGACGAAAATTGCTTAACATATATGCTTTGAAAATGTTGCCAAAGACGAAATTCAATTTAAATAATTTAAATAATCAATAATGACTAACATATTCATGATTTAAATAAGGCTTCTTTTGTAAGGCAGATGGTTGTCTAAAAGTGCATCGAATAGTACAGTAGCAGAGTGAATTTAATGTGTGGATGCTTTACTTCCTTTTATTTTATTAAATGATTGAAGGAAACTATCTGCATGAGACTAGACTTTTTATTTAAGCTGTTTAGGCTTTCTACAGAATACAGGACGAAAAAATAAGGCATGCGTTCCTATTATGAACAATATGTGAGACTTTTTTTAAATATTCGTAAACAAGCGAACGACTATACGACGAGCCCCACTGTTGTTGAGCTCACCATTGATACCCAAAATCTAAAAACAATTAAATAGACGTTAGTTGTTTGCAACCATAATTAAAGATTATAGCATATGATTAATTTATTTACCGCTCTTCAAATATATATAGTATTGAGTAAAAGTTCACCAACTTTGTTTTTCATAAATATTTTCGTAAGTGCTCATTTAAGTTATTTCAAATTTTCGCCTATCATTTATTATTCCATATTTATATGTATAGGCTATTATGTATGGTTTCTGTTAATCTACTTCGTTATTTATTCATACTTGAAATATTTCAGAAAGTACAATGATTTGCAAGTCAATGCTGATTTTACCACTTTTGATTGCTGAAGGTTTGTGTGCTTAATTTTCACTCATAAGTTGGAAAGCTCACTTATTGTAAATTTTTAGAATGAAACCTTCTTTAGGATAAGTTTCTTGAGTAATTAATACTGGTGTCTTATTGCTCAGTATCTTCCCGCTGTGACTGTATGAACAAGATAGTGCTGTTAATTGACCACGAAGATTTTCGAATTGTTTCGTCACCGGATTATCCAAGGTAAACCAATTATTTAAATATTAGTAGAAACATAATAGGATATCATCTTACAGATATTATTGCCCGAACCTTTCCTGCATGTGGAGGATTGTTGCGCCTGATAACACATCCAAGGTAGTTCGCTGTTTCTGTTGAAAGTCTTATTTTAATTCAATATTTTTTCTGCTATTTTTATTATGTATGCTCTTAATATATATATATATATATATATATATATATATATATATATATATATAAATTTACTAAAGGTTCATTTTTACGCCGATAATCTTGACCTTCGTGATGGGAAAGATATGATCGAATTCTATGATCATCGCTTTCTTATGGACACTGACAAGAGGACTTACTCACATAGATAAGTGAAATAACCATTGAGTAGCCTTTGTATATAAATTAATTCCACCGTAACTATACTGATAGGACTTGTATCGACAATTAGAACTAGTGGGCAACGATCAGTATCATAATCTGTTTACGCACTAATGGACTTCTGAAAATAATTTGACTTGTATATAACATGGTACGAATTCGAGAAAGTATATTTTGATGTAGCCGTTTTTAAATTAACTACGTGAAATTGTTCTAAATTTTAATTTTGTTTTTTTAGATGTACAGGCGTAGAAATCTGCGAATTCAAGAGCTCTTCACAATATCTAACTATCAGGTCACGTCCACAATATAATACATCTACATACTATACCATATTATGATACATATACGTCAACTACTTCATTTCTCTATTTAAATTTCATTAGTATCATAATCAACTTGAATAGGTTACTGAGCTTATTAAGTCATAATCTTCTTTACTCACCCATGTGTATTATGCCCAATTTATAAGATAGAAAGCCATAAAATAAGTGAATAAGCATTTCAATATCCTTAAAATAACCAGTCCTAACTTTTATATAAATTATGAGAACTCTATTAATATTGTTTAGCTTTAAAACTGCGGATGGAGAGCCGGACAAGTTTGGTTTCCAGGGGATAGTATCAGCAAGAAACAGACAAGTTAAAGGTTTGAAAGAAAAAAGTACTTGCCCTTATATCTATTGCATTCACTAAGTAGCCAAAATACTTTAACTAGCTGACTAGTTATAAGTAAATAAAGACAAAAGGGAAACCATTTATAGGCTTTTCAAACGTCGTTTCACGCTTTTGTATTCCGATATCTCTTCTGATTCTCATAGCAGTTGTCATCGTAATATTCATCTTCTGTTGTCGCCGACAACATACTGAATCTAAAAGGGTGGCATTTCTACCAGAAGACGAGAAGGCTAATATTCAAAAATTACTGCATTAAACTCATTTAAAGATGTCGTAATAAACATTTATTCACCATTTTCAAGACATTATTAGGAGATCAATGAATTTTACAATAATTTGGTCAAAACCAGACTTTTAACCAAATGCTATAAAAGCTATATATTTTAGTGAGACTAAGCAGATTTAATCTGTACGAATTGAACTATCTAACACAATTTATGAAAATACCAGTTGTGGTCTTGATCAGTCTGATCAATATTGCCAAAAATCTAGTCTATCAGTAGACTATCGGTTGTCATAGAGGGTTGTCTGGAATAAATTAATAATTTTGCAATATTTAAGAGGTTTCTTTAAAAAAATGATAAATAGGAAAGAAGAAATTTAATGGAACGCGTATGATTATGTGTGGGCAGATGGGAACGAGGAAAATATGCCATTTGGAAGAAACATCCGGATAACTCACAGGGAAAAATAGAAGTGAATATAAAAGAAGAGAGTAAATGCCCTATTTAACTTAAATTGGCATGCACTCTATTTATGAATCACCTCGGCCATAATCGAATCCAACTGTGTTATACGATTTCCGAACACCTGAAATATTAATTGCGATAGTAGCAAATGTAGTATATGTAAAGAGCGTTAGAAATTATCAAGATGGTAATAATAAAGATAGCATTGTACTCACAGATATTTTCTAATCTATCTTTAAAATATGGAAAAAACACTAACTTCATCTAACATCTTGGGTTCCTTACAAATACTGAACATTTGAACATCACTATCTTTCTTAATTGGTTTCCACTCAAAATTCGATGTATGTTCACTGTTTGGATTGCTAAAACAATATAAGTTAGATGAACACAATTTTTAATATACGTCCCATTTTAATATATTTTAATATTAATACTTCATATAATGAAGCAGACGCATTCTGTTTTTATTCTGAGTATTATGTATTATTCATAATAGATTACATTACATACACTACTAACCCTTTTTTTACAAATTGAGCAAAATAGCTGCTAGTCATTTGACTGATCCTTCGGTCGGTTTTGTTCATAGGCAATGGCGCTGTGAAATAATTGCAGTCGAACAAATAGATTATGTCAGACGAGTGCGTGCCAGCTGAAAAACCAAAATATACAGTTTATGTCATTAGAAAAATGGAGAGAATTACATAATATTAGTATAAAATGAGTAGGCTATCAGTTAGAAAAACATGTAACTCACCCATGTAAGGAATCATCGGTATCAGCCAACCCCACATGTTTTTGCTTGTGTAGTCAAATGAGTACGCATAAGTATCCTTCATGTGACTCTGGCTATGCTGCATGTAACGGTAACAGGCATAATTCGAGATCACGTCGGACAGGCACTACAACGAGCACACATACATATGGAAATCTGATATCTATCTGTGTTTCTGCTACTAAAATAAGACAAATATTATTAGCAAATTAAATCGTTTGTGTTTAAAACTGACGGTTGCAAAGATTTTCCGCATGGCCTTTTTGTTATAAGAAACCATGTCTGTATATCCATAGAGCTTTCTAATAGCCTCCGTAATATCTTTCTGTCCTACTTTCTTCGTCTTCTTTGACAGAGCACCAATCAACTTATTCATATCCTTGCCATCACATTTAATAGCGTCAAGGGCAACTAAACAACACTGTTTACTTCATTAAATATGGATATCTCAAAATACTCAGTCAAATTTACTTAATTTACTGAGATTTTAAATAGACGGAAAAATATCTGCATATTTAAGTATAAATTATCTATAAAAATTAAGCCTTATTATTAACAAAATCGATTAAAGATTGTAAAAATTCTCTTTATAATTATAACTAACTAAAAAGTAGTGATTCCTCTTGCCCTACTCCTACGATAGATTCTTTAGGTGGAGCCTCTGCTCTCATCAAAGGAATCTCTTTAGGAAGAATCTCTCCATCAATTACAGGAGCCAAAGGCAATCGGCACTCTTCGAAGACGACGCGACAACCAATCATATGAGTTCCAAACCTATAAAAAAGAAATACTCTTATTATTTTAATAGTTTTTCGCTTATAGATATTCTAAGGTATACAGTAGTATTTAAGCGATATGAGAAGGTTGCTCACTTCGCCGCAGGCACTGTGCGCAGATACTCCACCATGCTCTCGTTTTCTTCCAACTGCGAAGAGTAACCTGATGTTAATTGTTTGTATATATGCATTAAAATATATGATGCTGGATCTATTAATATAATTAATATTATATCGGGCTAAATGCTGTCAACTCACCTTCTTTTCTTGGCTTCCACCCAACTTTTATTGCCTTTTGTCGACAATAATCTGTTATCTCTTCCTTAGAAGAAACTGCCCAGCTGTTAAAAGAGCTACCACCCATGACAATTTTCCGATGAAACATATCTGGAATAGTTAGATTATATTTGAGCAAGAATGGCAAATAATATAACACCTAACCACTTCCATAAAAATCATTATCTGATGTAATAACAGTGTAAAATGAGGTGAAAAATATTCAAATACTAACCACGTGAAAGTGGTGAGATGGATAGAAGGTCTGTTGAAACACCTCCTGCACTTTGACCTCCTATAGTAATCTGGTTAGGGTCGCCTCCGAATGAGTGTATATTCTCTTTAGTCCATTTTAGAGCCTATAGTGAGCATTTAAGAATCCTATAATCTTTTTTTGCGATTAATCTGGCCTTGATTTGCATGCAACTTTACCTCGAACTGATCCCATAGACCAAAATTCCCTTTAGCAGCATCGTCACCAGTGCAGAAGAAGCCCAAATAACCCAATCGATATTGAATAGTCACTACCACAATTCCATGAGACACGAGTAGTCTGCATGTATATAGTTGAAAAATACTTTTGCTTTAATACTGGATGTTAAGCTCAACCTTGTTCAAAACTTTAGCGCAAAATGCATCAATGAAAAAATTTGTGATTGTTGGCCTATGAGACCGACGGAAACCGTTGCAACAACATATTTTGCAGACCGAAACACTGCCATGAGAAATGCACCGAGTAAGGTTACAACAGGAAAGTCACATTACAATCTATAATGAACTGACTACGTGTTTTTCACAAAGGGAAAAACTTGTGTAGATGCACGTACATATGCAAATTCCCATTAATTGGTTATGGAATTATAAGCATATTCTAAAACCAGATCAATCTCATGATAGCTATACTTTACAAAAATAACTGAGAATTACTAACCGACACACATTCTTAGGTGTATAGCGAATTGCTGAGTCCATCATGAAGCCACCACCATGAATATAGAACAACACAGGATAATTCTGGAAAATTAAAACATCAGAGCGATGAAAACAATATGAAATAAACGATAAAAGTTTGCTATAGAATTAGTACATAAATATACAGCAGTCTTCACCTTGGTAGGATCAATAGCAGGTGCGAAGATATTGAGATAGAGACAATCTTCGCTTTGTGGCACATTAATAGTAAACTTATCCCAAAACATATCGTTCTGAACAGACCGACATCCGAATCTCCGACATTGTCGCACGCCTGTCCAAGGTTCTGGAGGTTGTGGTCGCTACAAATAAATACTTCTTAAGATTTATTCTACACATAAAACAGCTGTTGAATGGTATTTTGTACAAAATATTAGCTGAATAAAGCTTTGAAAAAATTTCTTCATAATCGAATTTGTGAGAAATTTGTATTATGTTTCCACAGTAATTTTATCGGAAGTTAGTGATATCTTTTCACTTATAATATTTTTGAGTATGATATTTAGATGTCATCACCTAAAAAAAACTAGGATTCCTTATGTTGTTCATTTTTATTGTCTACAACTAAATAATTATTTATATACCTTCTATATCTATTTTAGGAGTCAGGCAATTGTAGTACTATGACCTTCTCTGTTGCAATGACCAGTTTTTCGACTATGTTAGAGTTTGTGAAGAATGAAGGTACAAGCAAAATAACGCATAGAAATATGCTTTAACTATATAGTTTAAGTTTTACAACAGCATTTTTACTGCACGTTTAAATTCAAATACACAAAAGACTCTTCACCTTTTTTTGACAACTTTATTATAATTAATTATAGTACGAAATCAAAAAGGTCAAGGATAGCGACCTGATTTAACATTTGGGTTCCATCACTTACAACTAAGAGATTTGGTTTGCATGTGATCCAAACCAAACAATGAGACAGAAACTAGTTTGGTACGATGCGAAAAACGACCTTATGATATTGTGAAAAATTCGGCGAAGAATCACAGTCACAAGAATAGTCTAGAAAAAGGAAGTAAAAGATAAACTAGAAACTATAGTGAAAACCATTAATGATTTAGGCTACATGAAAAAAGAAAATTGTATTGTTAATAAAAAAAAACTATTATTGCACATCATCCAATCTTCAAATTATTCTGTATCTAGTATCTTTGTTATTTCATTTTAATATTAATTTGATTTACAGAATGTTGACCGATTTTCAATAGAAACTCCTAGGCTTTTTTAAAAATAAATGTGGACAATTTTTATATAATACTTCTATAGCTAGGAATACTAATTAACATTTAACTATGAATCGTGTCAGTAGTTGACAATTCATTTGGTAAATTAGTCTGTACCTTTCAGTTATACTATAATAAGATACGAAAATATTCAAGCGAACCTTAAACCTGAGTTCTCCAATTGGTGGCTTAGCATAAGGGATTCCAAGAAATACATCGCTGAGGAATCCATCAGCTGTTTCATGACGACTGCCTTCGACTATTCCACTTGTGGTTGTGATCTGTTTCCGTGGAAGCACTTCTTTTCGTACAAGAGACTCGCATGTCCCCATTGTAAAACTCGAAACACGCGCTTAATTCATATATTTATATACATCTGTATATCCCAAAAATGTTTGTTTGGATTAATTAGATTAAGATATCAATTTTAGATGAAAAGGTATACACGTGTTACTACTTTAACAATTTCGAAATTAAGCTGTTTTAATATCAGCGATGCTAATAGGAATAACTATAATGGTGCTATCATACGGTAATTAGCTATTTTAATACGAATATTAATGATAATAGAATATTATTAATAATAATGGCAATAATTACGATTTCTTTAAAATGCTGTACCTTTTCGAAGTTTTAGTTTCATAATGAAAATGGTGAGGAATTCGGTGAAGGTGAAGAGTGGTGCGTAGTGATGACACTGAAGGATGTACAACAATAGGCAGAGTGCTGTACCAAAAACTACAACGTTGTGCGGCCTTATATTGGTGAAGTGTAACAACAGCACGAGAATTAGGGAAACGAGCATGACGTATGTTTCCATCGAAATATAGCCTAGAAATAGTGCAGCGAAAACAGAGGTTCCAGATAACCGTGAGACTACAAGTGGACAGTAACCAACTTGTCATCTAATATCAAACTCCTACACTCTATCCTGATGCTGCTCCGTTAGAACTACACCTCGGTTAGCGAGAAAAAATTACACTTTAAAATGCCAATACAATTTCCTATTCTCAATATTTTACAGTTTCATCTTTTATAATTCCCTTTACTCTGCATAATCTAGAAGCTTAGTCTTCATAACTTACTATGATCACATTTTTAGCGACTTCGAAAGAAATTAAATACTAGACATGATTAAAATACCGAAAAAAAATTAGTTGGACTTCAGTCATTTAATCACGCGGTAACCTTCAATTTTTACTAACCTGAAGCAAATGTTTTTTACTATAGATTTTCTTGTTCCGCCTATTGTTTTGCCTACGTATTTTTGTCTACATATCATAATCAAGTTATGGAAGACTACAATATTTTTTATAGCCTTAATATACATTGTTTTCATGAGTGAGTGATATCTTGTTTATGCAGGTAAAGTCGTTGATATGTTCACTATTTTGTGGTATTTCATCTTACAACAATAAAAAATATCGTCGCCAGTCGTTGTGCAGATCATATGATGTATTGCATTCCTAGAGTAATAACATATTTTTAGTCCTTTGTAGTTTCTAACAGAATAGTCTATGGAAGTCTTTAGTATAATTAAATTTAAATCATTCCTAATAAAGTTTGGCTATATATTCGCTTATTTATTAAAGTTGATTTCAACATGATGAAAAATAACCTGAACAATTGACTTACTTAACGATTAAGGGATGATAATTTCTTGAAGGTCATTAGAAATTTGTACTTCACTAGGAAATGATTTTATTCTAGGATAGAATTCTAGGAGAATTAGTGAGTTGACTAAATGTGACTGAGAGAGAATGTTTGAAAAGCAGAGAAGCGTATATTATTTCAAATAACGGCCTAACTCTGAAAACAGACAATTTTCAGTAGAGGTAATAGTGGAACTGAAGAATCATATGTCACTGTTACCACGGAAGCATTTCTAAGAGCAACACTTGAAACCTTTTTCAAGAGAAGTATTCCAGTAATTGCTGATTTAAAAAGTGATTGATTTAATATGCTCGTCGATAAAATTCAACATTTTTAGGCAATCATCGAAAACAGCGAATAAGGAGGCAGTAAGAGAAAAAAAAGAAATGTTCTCCCATTAGAAATTGGGTCTTCGAAACCAGCATTATTGGTCGTCTAAGCGTGAAGGTTTAACTATTCATAGAAAAGCATACATTGTATAAGTGTGACGAAAAATATTCAACTATTGAGTAGTCATCATAAGTTCCCAATTAAAACTCTATTGAATATCTCTAGGAAAGATGTAATATATTAAAGGATAAACTACTGCACGAAAATTCACAGTTCTTTTATTAGAATAGAACAACAATTAAACTTGCACACTGAGAACTCAGTTGGTCTCACCGTTCCGTTGATGTAAACATAATTCCATTGCAAACTTCCACTAAATATTTCGTTTGTTACCGTTTGTTTGTCATTTGTTTGCTGTTTCTTTATCGTTGATACTATTAGCAACTACTTCTGCTTTCTATGGTTTACACATAATTTTTCAGTAATGAATTCACAACAAATAAGCAAAATAGACATACATAAAGAGGATAAAATAAGTCCTTATCTTTGAACTTATCTCTCAACTGTAAGTTGCTATTTTTGCGCTTTCTTTAACCTTCCTATTTACGTATTTTTCATTACATCATATATTTTTATTTTTTGCACTATTACTAAATAATAGGTCAGAAAATTTGTGTTATCTATGCTACTTTCAACAACAATTTTCATTCCAGTTAAAGAATTTGATGAAAATTTGGAGAGGACACTTGTGCTGACAATGTTGTAGTTGACAGTAACAATAATTAATAGATCATTCAAGTAAACGTTGTAATATATCACTGATCGATCCTAGCCGAGGCTGCGATTTAGAGTAGAACTATAGAAAAATAAGATCCATTCGGTGGAAAAAGACCAAAAAAGACCTTACGCTTTACCAAACCTGCCCACATTGGCAGATTAACATTAAAGAGGCTTACTCGGGAAAGGCAGAAAGTGTGAAAAAAAGAGTTATAGAGTCTTACATCTCTCAATGTTCCATAATCTTGTTTTTAAGGGATTTATAGAAAGATACAATAAATATACCTTATTTTTACACTATATTTAATATAGTGTACATCTAAAAATTAATCATGCACATTTTCAATTGGAATACTATTAAAGGAGTTAAATACTAGGGGCCTACATCGAATATATTTACTTTAACTTATAATTTTCTAAAGTTCGATGTATAAATAATAAAGTTAGCTTTTCCCACTGTAGCTTCTACGTTGCCTATGAACATACATTTACAGCTGTTTTTTAGTAGAATTGTTCTTTCAACCCTTTTAACCTTATTATTACAACCTCAATTCCATCCAGCCCTAGGCCAGAGCATCTAAAGACGCAAAATCAAAGTAGCTTTCGTTCTTAAGATGGAAAAAGGTTTTAATAGCCTTGAATATATGGGCACCCGTCTGCAGTTACATAAAATATTTTTAGCAAAATTTGCGCCATGTTTTCTATTAAATGCTTATTTTGGACGAACAATCATTTGTGTTTATATTTTTAGTGAAATAAAATGGCTTTTCGAATTTAGTTTTATTGCTCATTTTGACTGAAGAGAACGCTGAATTTTGTGGATAAAATGTTAATCATCAAATCGAAGCTTATTTTAAATTAACACTTTCTAAGATCGAAATTACCTAAATCTAAAATATTGTATTAGCATTTGTGATATCTATCTACTAGCCTTATATTGAAATTAGATACGTGGATTATTAATCTTATAATATCCGTGTACATGGAATATAATGCACATGATACATTTTATATGCACACGCAATGATTGGCAATGTCAGTGAAAGTCAAACTAAGCTTTTTCCTTAGGATAACTGTTGTTGATAGACTCAGGAGAATTGAGATTCCTTAGGAGTACAAATAATTGAGAATTATACAAAAATAATTAGCCAACAGTTGAGGACCAATTATAAAAATTCTTAAATCAAAGTGGAAAGAGGGTATAATAAGATTCAGAGTGTCTTGAATAAGCTATTACGCTGTAATTATCTACTATCAACCCCATATACTGAACAGTTTTACTATCAGATTAAATTGCGACAGTATTGTTGTTTTCTACTCCAACTCATTACTCATGATACAAAATAAATAATAAATAGTAATTTCAAGAGAAACAGTTAGATTATGCGATCCTATTTAAGTACCATGATGACAAAAAGTATATAGAATTCTATTTGTCACTTTCTACTTTGTGTTCGTATAGGTGTGACATGTAGTAACTAACGTTGCAAACAGACTATGCTCAAAAAATTCCAACCTGATATTTTATACTGTCTTTATAGTAGAATAAGCATATTATTTCCACCAAAACCAGCTATTTTATGCATGAGTGCATGTGTTGCGTAATTCACAGAGAAACATAACAACACAACTCAGTTAATTATAAAAATAATGAAAACTTTTAATAGAAAGATTAGTGAAATGTAGTGAGGAAGAAATATAACAATACATTTAGACATGAATGTTATTTGATCACCATGACGATTTGTTTACCTACTAAATTCAAGTCGCCATTGTGTGGTTTATAACCAGGTGGCTGAAAATTGTTTATAAGTGATTCTAACTCAACAGGGTGCTCCATTTTGCGATTTCCAAACCTATTAAGCATTATAACACCATAAAAATAGGAACTACTAACTACTAACCACAGTGAAATCTTAAGTATGTTTTGATGTCAAGTTGAAACACAGAAGTACTTTAATACATTTATGAAGTTTGCAACAGATTGTTATCTGTTTAAAATTACGATAGTATTTGTCACTAGTTCTTGATTTCTATTTAATATTACAAAGCATAGACAAATTTTTTTCTTATTAATAAATGATATTGATAAGAATGGAAAACCAAGAAATGAACTTAATAGATGAAAAGTGCAATTTGTGCAGCATTTTTATGACGATTTATATCAGAAATAAATAGGATAAATGCTTCAGTTAAGCTTTGCAATGCAGGCTTCGATTTGCTTTTCCCAAAGCCATTGAGTTCTTAGTCTTTTTAGGTGTGAAATTGTCAACAACATCCATTTAACGTGTGGTTTCTCCCGCCGCAAACAAAGTACCAGCTTAAAACACGAAGAACACCACCTCAGCTGAGGATGGAGCGAAGGAAAAGGACCAAGCAGAGTGACACTTTGTCATCATGACTACAGTCTGTAACCAATAACCACGCGTGCTGCATTCAAGTAGTTATTAATACTTCTAGAAGCCATTACGGATAATCGTTCTCATGCAAACCAGGAATTTCCAGCTTTTCTTCAATAACTCTAAGTGTGACTATAAAGCAATATATCATTTCTACATTAACAATCAATATATGTCAATTTACACGGACTAAAAGAAGTAATCCTTCTCATACTCAATCTTATCACTATTCCTTAGTTGTCTACCAGATTTATCGTACTGATAAAGGCTATTCCGAAATTTAAAAGCAACTTTTGATTAATCCCTTGTTTTTGGCATTTTTGAACAATTTCGAGTTGTTTGAATAGATCAAATTTACTATAGCTTCCTTTACAAAGTGGAATCTGTGGACATGAAAGTTTTAACTTGAAAGAAACCTGTGATTATAGTTTATCGGCGAAACGGCCACAGTAAAAATGGCAGACAAGAATAAAAAAAATTTTTTTGTGATTATCGATGTATTTTTTATAATTTTTAAACGAATTTCATTCAAGGTACATTTATGTGAAATATAGTTTTAGAAAAGATCTCCCACTTGGACGTTTCCTGAATAATCGGATATAAGGATATTGCATAAATAATATAAAACTAATGAACGTTACCATATTAAAAATGTGAAAGACCATTAAAAGACCAAATATTCTGAACCACGCAAAAACACTTTTCTAAATATTTTTGATCATAATTTCATACATCTTCAGTAATTTAGACAGAATATTTGTTATGCCTATTCGACGGAATATTTCACATTGAAATCTATGTATAAGAGAACAACGCGCAACATCACCACTTTACAGTCTCCATAAATCAACTTTCCTAATCAAAACTATTTTGTTTCCGAATTCTGCCATTTTATTTTTGATGTGTTCAATGGTTGGAAATGGCCGGTCGATCTTTATTAATTCCAGAGATAGAACACAAAAGCATGATTTACATACACTTATATATCTTAGCTCGGGGCGGGATTTGTATATTACCACTTATATGCTAATGTACCTAATAACGAGATACCTATGAACTATAGTGTTAGATCAATTAATATTCTAATTAGGATACAAACGTGAATACTACAATTTTCATCCTTTTTGCATAGTTTGTGTAATTTAAGAGTTGACGATTCATCTGTACTTTAGTTGGCCCAGATATAAAATACGTATTGAAGGTCTCTTATATTTAAGTCTCCTTTTTAATTTATTTAACACAAATCATATTTCGAAAATATAATAAAATATAAAGGGTAAGTTTTATTCGAAAAAACAAGAGAACGTTACGAAAAAGGTGGTAACTGTTAAAATAACTAAGAGAAGCCAATAAGTATTCCTACTTCGTTTTGGTAAACGAACTGTTCTGATGACGGCTTTTCAGATTATTTAGCCAAATATATATTTACCTAAATATTGTCCTTTAATCATATTTAATATATTCTTTTAAAATAACTTATTCGCCACTCAATAATTCTGGGAATTGTAACGATAAAGAAAAGAATGGAGTCATCTCAATGGGCTTATGTGAGTGCATAACTAAAAATGTTGTATCTTACTTAGATATAATTTATGCTCCTAATACAGCTTAATTAACGGTAAATATTAGTAGAGAGTTCAATATATTAAAAAAATAAAGCAAATATAGATAGTATCGATCATTCTCCAAACGATATGTGATGTTGTAGCTCATTTTTAGCACCTCAAAAAGATACGTACTATTTATACTAAGTGTATAGAACAATCACACATTTCCAGGCTTTTTTCAAACTATAAATTTCACTAATTATTGCAATATTAAAGTACATGTAATTTATAAGCTTAATTTAAGTCATTTTTATTGCTGTGAAAAAACGTTTGATTAAACAACGCTTTCCCTTCTTTTTGCTTAACTTCCAAATATAAGTTGTGCATTTTTTTATTTGTTTTAATCTTATTATCACTTGTTTAATTCCTACTGATAATAACTCAGTGGTGTGCATTTGTCAGGCGGTTGGTTTTACTCCCACAGTTGTGATCTACACCAAGATGAAATAAGTTTACACGATTATTGTTGGTTTTATTAAGAAAAACAAAAACAAAAGTACATGGCATCATAGAGAGTTAAAAATCAATGATAAAACTAAATGAGAGAGGATTCCCTTGAGTATGCTCTTGAAGATTGTGCGCAGTGAGACCACCAGAATGACTAATACATAAGCTATAGAAGCTGTGTACAGCAATAATTTAAGAAAGGAGGTAACCAAAAAAGTCCAATATCTGTGAATTTTTTCCAACTCGAAAATACATCTGAGATCTATTTAACTCATATCCTATAAATACTAGAACATTGTAGATTGAAGCTATGTTTCATTAGATTATTCCTTTAACGCCAATAACTACTTCAGATCTTTCTTTTAGATATCGTCGGAAGAAAAATTAAACACCATTGCACATGAAGTTTACCTAGTTGACAACATGGAATTCTCAGATCAAACTTGTGAGGCACTTCATAATCACAAACCATTTGCTAATTTTTTCGTTTTGATAGTGTAGCATTTTAAAAACATGGGCTTTCTGATTTTGCGAATCCTAAAACTCCACTCTCAACGTCCAAGTCATACTCGTTTCTTAAAGCTAACGTTATTTGAGTATTCATGAGTGTGAAATTAATATTATATCTAATTTTTAGATGTTCACTTCTAACATAGGAGGAAGTAACATCGATAGCTTTATTATAGTAGATGATTAAGTAAAGTTGGAATATAGCATCTTGATAAAAATTTATAATGACATTATGCCGCAAAATTAAACATCAATTTTCCACCACCATAAAATATAATTACCAAAAAGTAACATTATTTTAAGAATTTATTGTTTTATAGTTCATACTGTAAATATCCAAATATCTTATATAGTTTAAATAGGACTTAATTTTAAATATAATTATCTTATTAAAAGCTCTAGATAATCGCATCATATAATTCAGTTAACAAGCAAAAGTTATTAGTTCCCTTCTGATTGCTTAATAGTTTACGAAGACTTTAACCATTTAACCTATAGATTGTAACAAACTAATTAAACTA
Source organism: Heterorhabditis bacteriophora (assembly GCA_964036235.1). NCBI lineage: Eukaryota > Metazoa > Nematoda > Chromadorea > Rhabditida > Heterorhabditidae > Heterorhabditis > Heterorhabditis bacteriophora. The sequence goes on from OZ038426.1 coordinate 3,989,382, forward strand.
TAATAATTTAATGGCGATTCAGTACAAATTCTGAAGTGTGATCATGAAATTTATTTTACTATATTTATATTCCACTAAAACGGGAATAAATCGAAACATTGACAAAGTACGAATCTATCAAAGGCGAATCAGTAAGTATAAAGCTTTCCCTATTATGTACTCAGTACATTAATTGTTAACTATAACATTCAAAGCAGAAATAAAAGAAATAACCACAAAGATCGTACAGGAGAATAGATTCATATAAAGCATAGATCAAACATAGGAGCAGCATTGTACTCGTTAAATAATAATATACATAATTAAGAATTAGCACTAATAAAGGAATGATACATGAGATAAAACAGGCACAGGTAAACCCTATTTCTACTAGGGTAGTTTTCCATAGAAGAGAAAAAAAGGCACAAGTGAAAACAGGCAAACCACGAAAATGGAAATTCAGCTCTTTATTCAACTATTCAAGCATTTCCACGTACACGACTCTCCAATTCAAAGAGATGGTCGTCTTCATCTTGAGGAAATAACTGACGAACATGTTCAGCCAATTTTAGAACGTACCTAATTATCAAAAAATGAGTTTTTCCTTAACTAATCTGTTAAAATATGCAAGTATTTTATATTGTCTAAAAGTATATTTCTAAATGTAAAACCCACTCGCAGTTGGGTCCAGCACAACCACGTGCAGTACGAATCTCATCAGCCATTTTTGAAATGTCATCTGGTCCGAGATAAAACTCATTATTTCTCCAAGCAATGCAAGTCAGAGCCATAATCCGAATGACTTCATCAGAAACTACTACTTCTACGGGAATCATGATGAACTCGTATCCATTGTCTAACTGAAAAGAAACTAATAACCTTAACTTTTTGCATGTACTCTTAGTATATATTGAATGTCTCATCAGCCTCAATTTGTTTTTATAATCCTACCTCTCTTTCTTTTAAATGTAAGATGGCTTTTCTGATGCTTACAATTCCATCTACTCGAAAAACAATTCCATTAGCAGCAGAGGAGGGATGCTTGATCAAAGTGGCCACTCGTCCCGGCTGGAAAATAATAATAATAGTATATCAATGATATGTGACTCATATTATTTATCTTGCTATAGGTTTTAGCTTTGTTTGATAGCATAGAAGGTGTTCAACAGTAAAGGATGCGTACAAAGGGGAATTGTTGATCACGAAACAAGCACGTGAATAACATGGAACGGGAAAAGCCCCGCTTTATTTCCGCTAAAAGGCATTGATCAGATTGCATGAAATAGCATACTGAGGAGACACTGCTGTTCGTTCCTCTAAAGTTCAAACCACAGATTTTCCAATAATTTATGTGCTTTTAATATAGTACAAGTAAGGGCAAAACAAGCTCTGATATTTGAGGTTTGCTCTATGGCTTACTTCATGGTTAAATATCAAAGTATGAGAATAATCTCATCATACATTTTAAAAATCCAATATTTAATTATAAGCTCGTTTAAAATGAAATTCCTAATTATAAGATCATGTAGCCAGCTAGAATGCCTCAAATAGGTCGAGTCCTAATAGTTCATTTCTGCAGCGCAAAGATCGATTTCACTGGAAATGTGTGACGCCTTGCTATACGAAAACTACTAATGAAAGTAGATATAAAAGAAAGAGTGAAAATGCTAAAGAAATAAAAGAAAAAAGCAGAAGATTATAGAAGTACTAACAAGAATCCTATCTCCTCTGTGGTATATGTTTCCTTGATACATTCGCCTTGCAAAGCCAAGTGCATATCCCTTTTTTGAATCGGAATAAGAGAAACCTGGATTCCAAATGAGAGAACCATATCCAAAAATCCATAGTGAAGGTTGTTCAGAAGAAGCAGAGAATTCGAAGTGCATTGCAATCAGCTAAAATGGCATTATTAGATTAAATATAAGTATTCCCAATCTATTAATTTAGGTGATTTATAAAAATATATGTAAAATATAATAGTTTTAGAATTCTATACAATAACATAAACGGTAAAAGAGTACTTATTGAAAAATAAGATCCGAAATGCTATGAAAGTTGAAAATGTGAGTTTTGAGGGTAGAAATAAATAAAACATCAAGATTTCTTGAAATTTATGATAGGTTTATGCTATAGACACTTATATAGAGCAAGGGGCGGGCGAGGCGGACGCATGCGAATGACTTTAAGTATGGAGCTATTGCGTCAGCCTGCTACCAGGTACAGTATGAGCACTACCTGATGGCGAGAGTGAGAGAAGAGTGATCTACATGCAAATTAAATAAGCTTAAGATTCTATCTAAAAAATAATGGGGAAAATAAGAAACAGGAACAGAAAAATTACATATAATCATAGTCACGATAATAACAAACAGAAGATCCTAGAGAAAGCTGGTAGAATCGTGAAAATAAAGTCAAGTTATGTTTTTAAAAACTTGTAAAATGAATATTATAAAAATACTATTATATTTCAGGAATAACTCTAGATAACCATAGCTAGAATGAAATAGTGGAAATGAGAAAAAGTCTAATCAGAAAGAGGAACTATACAGATAATGACTAAATATAGATTGGAAACGTATTGTTCAACCTAATTGCATTGACTACGTGCAAATACTCAATTTTGTTAGTTCTGTGTACCGTACTATTTGCATTCATCCATATTATGCCTGAGAATGATAGAGTTCAGGAAAGACATGCGACGTTGTTAATGATCATTTGTGAGACAAATCAAACAGCAACTGCCAAGTGCTAAAGATAAATGAACGCCTCATTTAATAGAGCAATTGCCATTTTGTAGTTTCATATTGAGACAAACACAAGATAAAACTTAAACAAATAACATGTGCTGAATAATCTTCCGCTTATACCTAAGAACCACCTGAAAACCGAGTTACACAGTCGATGTTTGAAAATTAAATTTACTAGGTATAAAGATAGGTGTCATTATTTTGGCATGAGGTGCAATAATATTGGATTTCAAACTTCAAACCAGTACAAATAGAGTGCGTATATCAAAAACCGCTAATATAATTAAGGGTAAATTTCATATTTATGTTCGATGTAGCCAGTAATATAAGCCATATAAATTTGCTTTTGTAATATAAATAAGAAAATAAAATCTGCTAAAATAAGAGAGAAAGAGAGAGAGGAAGAGGAAATGAACTATTGTCCTAGATAAATTCATTAATCATATTTGTATACTGAACCATACCTCAAACCCACTAACCGTACGTACACGTGATTTATGAGTGTACTTTGAAAACTACATATGACTTCCAAAAGTAAATAAATTAAGTATGTTTTCGCTTTATTTTGGATTTCTGTAATGTTAGTCAGTGAGGTCATGTGCTGATAATTTAAACTATTTAATTGTGTCACTTTATTATTTTTTGAAAGTCTCTAAGAAGATCATTAATTTCCTTTAAAATGAGCAGATTCCATATTTCAGTCCTTTTCATATAATTATCGAATGTGTCTTTTATATTACTTTAGCAATTTATTCTATTCACTCATTGTTACCTCCAAAACAAAGTAACAACAACGATAACAACAACACAACATGAATCAATCACTCTTGTTACTCTTAAGTATATCTGTATCATCAAAGCTAATTGCTCCTCATCTAATACGTGCACCATTCTTGGAATTATCTTTTCTAATTGAAGTGTCACAATGACGTAGATTGACTCAACGTATGAGATATTTAAATTTCAATGGAATCTATCTATTGATATAGCTATATTATAACTTATTTTAGAGAAGCGTCGTCTTACTTTCGTTTTTGTCCTAAACAAGGATTGCATCAGACTTGTCAACCATCTATGGGCTAATTTGATTATCTTAAGACATTTTCAAACCAAACAAGCAGGTTCTAGGGACTTCTATCACTCATCATGATGTTTTACACTTAATAGAAAAAAATATCGAAGGTAATGAAGATGCGTTTAGTAAATTACACAGGTTTTCACACGATTCTCTAATTGCAACTCATGGCCAGTATTTTTTAGCAATTACCTAATTCAAAAATCGCTCTCTGATAGAATACCAAGTTGGATGTTAGGAAAGATGCAGGTAGCTACGTCTTTATTTTCTTATAAACATTCAAACATCTTAGTGAACATGTTTATCAACAATAACTGAGTGTGCCACGACCGGTATTTCATTTAATGTGCTTACTAATAAATAATCTTCAGTCCTGGAACGAACTTTTGTTCACCATATGGAACTGATTGTTAGTCAAATGGAATATCCTCTCTGGTTAAAATGGCATTCTTCATCCCGTGATCTTAGTTTCTCCATAACTAACTATACTCTTTTTTGTTAAAACCAAGTATTAATGAGTACCAGTCATAAGAGCAAAGTACTGTATTACCCAATAGTTGAGCTCATAATTTTATTAAAATAAGATTTTAATAACAAAATTTCTAGATATAAAAGTCAGCGTGAAATCTATACGAGTCCTTTATTATATTTTACTAAAATATTCATTATTAACTTTAGATTTCTGTATATTAAATAGTTTTTATCCTCCTAAATTTCAATTCATTATATTTTTATTTTAAAACTGTATTTAAACGCAAGTAATACAATCCTTCTTAAAAGCTAATTTTTTTTCCAATTCTCATTTAGTAACTTATCCGATTAGTACGGATACATCAATAAACAAATGGCAACACTCACAAGTTGAATAATAAACCTGATATTTTATAAAAGGAAATTTTTGTTTCCTTCTTGGAACAAGCATTTACTTATATGTCGTAATTTACAGTAATGTATAGTTTAATTTCACAAATAGAAACCAATCATTTAAGTAGTTCGTTTACTAGTTTCTACATTATAGATAATTAATACTATATTTCTTCTCTTAAACTCAAAGCATTTTTCATTAACACGTTAACAGTGAATAGATCGAATTAAAAGTATATATCAACATTGAATTTCTAACAGAAATAACATAACGTCAGTAGATAAGATAAAATAGTCGTTGAACGTTAACATGTAAATGACGATAAATATCACTTAACCTAAAATTACCTTGATTTTAACAGTAGATCTAGTTTTAAAGTATGTAGAAATTAGTTCTCGACGGTGTAACTACAAATATAATGCCCAAAGGTGCGATTGACGAATGAGGTAGTCAACTTAGCTTTATGTATTGTCGTCTTACATTACACTGTAGCATGTGATATGATATAGCCACTTTTCTCCTCCATTGTGTAAACCTTAGCTATCAGAAGAGACTATACGAAAAATAGACATAAATTAAACAATAAGGGTAAGTAGCAAAAGCCACAGAAATGAGAATTGATACATATATTACTAACTAGCCATTATCCCTTAGTAATACATCTACTAAATCAGGTACATAGGATCGAAAAATTTACCATATAAAATGTATTATAGTAAAAAGCGACTTCCATATAGAACCACAATCGCTGTAATACCTCATATTAATCTATAACTTTTCATTAATGTTCAAAATTTTTATTTAACAAACTCGTAAAAATCTCATAAATACTGAAATATGAATAAGAAACGTCAAAACGGGTTAAGAAAACAAGCCATCGATACTAAGCAAGGTTATCGCTGACAAAACCAGATAATCATACATTTTGAATGTGAAAACTAATGGTCAAGTCAAGTACGCGGCATATCACAAGGTAAGACTAAAGAAATAGAAATTATGCCCAATTCACGACTTCAGGGCTAGACTTCAAGCTCTGCTTGACAAAAGTTATTCTTTGACTATACGCAGATTCTATACGTATACGTGTATCGGAAAACTAAATAATGGACTAAGTAACGATCACAATTAAAGGGCTTAAATCGGCCACATGAACAAACAAAAGCAATTACCCTCCCATAGATCAAGGATAATCAAGTAGAATAAGACAGAAAAAAATCAATAACAATTTTTCAAAAGTGAATCTAGTTGTTATTTGATTATACATAGGTGTAGAACAACAACAAGCAAAGGTGCCTAGAATGAAGAAAAACAAGAAGACAAGAAATAGGAAGTGTTTTGCTAAAATATGTTTGTACTGACTATCAGTGGTCTATTCATCGTCCAATTTAGGGTATACAGTATCTTGATTACGTTTCGAGGGAGGTACAAGATGCTTTGGCAGGTCAAGAGGAAGCTCATGACCTGCAACGATGACTCATAACTATTTCTATCTATATAGATAATAGATAATGGCCATCGCCTAAGACGTGCATTGTGATGACCAATAAATAGTGATATTAGCTGTTCGCATACCTTCAAGTTTTAAATTGATCAAGTAGTTGGCAAGGGCAAACTCGTCTGCATCGAGCTGCCCATCTCGATCCACATCTGCCAATTTCCAGATCTTACCCAACACTGAGTTAGGCAACTTTGACTTCACCATATGTTCTTTAGCGACGCGACCTTCAAATAACACTTTATTTAGATCACGTTTATTAATCCTTATTCGTGTAAAAAATGCATTTTAATTTCGAAACTCGAAGATGATTTAACGTAATTAATAATTATATGGAAGAGCACATTGCCTCAACAAATTATTCGCATCATTTTATTTTTAATAGAAAAAAGATAAATAAGCGTTTATAAGTTAAAACATACCACTGATAAATCCATCAATTGGTCCTAAACTTTCAAATGTGGTGTCGGCCTGGTTCCGCTCACGGCTTACTACCCATTCCGTTTCATCAGCTCCTTTGTCGAAACCTTCTCCCTATAATATTACCAAAGCTTAATAACAAAAAGAATATCTGTGCTTATAGGGTTAAGCTTTAGGAAAATTCTTTAGCGGAATAATAATTTACAAGACAGTGAAATAAAATATTATAATTAAAGCAAAGGATAAAACTAAATTCCAAATAGATAATTGGTCACTTATATCTAAAAAATGTAGGTAAATTTGTTTAACCAATATTAATATAGAGCTTTTTTGTTTTTTAATGTACAGAAATACGGATCTAATAATTATGGATTCCAAAGGTAAAGGGAAACTTCATTAAGGTAAAAAGCGGGACGATGGACTATTCAAACATTTAACTTTTACGCAAACGACTATATTTTGTCATAGCAGTTAAACCCATTCCCAAGGTTAGTGTCAATATAAATAAATGTCATCACCAATTCGGCAACTGACCCATTCTGATGAATACTAAAAGTTATCTATTATAATGGTCTGTTAATAATGACAATTAAAATACGAAGTAATAAATCCTTTAGTGCACAATTTAAACTAGTAACTAACCCGCCCAAAACCAAATGGAGTCTCAGCTTCCTGTGCTTGAGTGAAAGCACCTCCCTTTACCGTTGGTTGTTCCACACTATTTCCATTAAGAGCTGCGCTAATCTGCGCTTCTTCTTTTGGAATTTGAGCCATCAGACGTGCTAAAAATTAGAGTTAAATTTTCACTATAAACATCAAGTCCTATATAGATTGATTTATTTTAAAAAAATATCAGTACAAACCAATATCGCTAGCTAGCATTCCATCAACAACTTCGAGTAGTTTGGGCTTAATGGGATTGAATTTCGTAAAATCTTGGGTCTGTAGCTTCTCCCTCATTTTGTTGACATCGGGGAAATCTCCCGGAGAGATATTATGTTCACGCTAAATATGCTGATTACATTACAGTAATGAAATTAACAACATTTTCGTACCTGTAACTGTTCAAAAATCTTGTCCAAGTTCTGGATGAGTTCTTTTTTCTTTTTGTCTTTCCCTATCATACTCGGCATCTGTTTACGTAACTCAGCAATTATATAGGCATGGACCTAAAACAAAGGCACAGTAAAATATACAAATATAATATTAAAGAAAGGCAAATGACAAAATCAAGAAAATAGATAGATACTTTAGCAAGACGAGCCCTTTTGATTAGATCGTTCAGCTTTCTAAGTGCTGCATTACGTGGTAGAGCCTGAAGATCTTGAAAGAGATCGTGCTGTTCATCTTGGAATAACCGCCTTAAAACAGTATCTCCACTACAGTTAAACAGCAACAATAATTAATAAACTAGTATGAATAATAGGTAGAATATAACAATAAACCTATTGATGTCATAATGTAATGGATGGTCCCAGAATGATCCTATATATACGCGAGATACCTCTGGAGTTTTGAATACCTAGAATATATGAAATTTAGATGAATATTAGTGTGTGATATTACATAAACTGGACGTCAGTTAGTAATACAATAGTGGGGGTTTAAGTATATTATAAAAGAGAGAAAGAAAATACAGAAAACATGCAACGTTTCTGATATATTAATAATCATACCGCGATGGCAGGGTTAAACTCGTATTTCAGCTAAAATAAAGGAATGTGAGCGGATAGCTCATAAAAAAGCGCCTTTAAAAACGTGAAACAAGAAAGTGACTGAAAAAAATAAATATTATGGTCAATGGTAAACAGGAGAACTAAAATTTTGTATACCTTTCCTAGAGACCACATCAATGCTCCGTATACCCTCATTAATTGTTGATGATCTACCATGTCTGACTTGTTGAGTACAATGCGAATCTTATCCTCATTTCCTGAACAAATTGTAACGATCAACATTCAGAGTGAGAAAATACTCTAACAGAAATTTCAAAATAAAACATTAAGTTTGTCTAACATACCGCTTAAAGCCTCAATGCATCTCTTGAATTCATCCGATATATCTAGCTTATGAGCGTCAAACAGCAAAATTATTCTGTCAACTCGCTCAGCAAACCACTCCAACACCCCCGTGAAATCGTACCCACGGTCGATTCTGAAGGAATATATTAAATCAACTTTTATCGTAGAACTCAATTGATTTTCACTACGCCTCATTCACTCTGCAGTTATCAGTAACGGATGAAATGGCATACAAAGCAATACTAACAAACAGCAACATAATTTATTTGCACTAAACTAACGATAGTCTAATTGATTGCCAGTTATTATAGATATCCAGTTTTCAGTAGCAAACTAAGATTTAATATAGCTTGAAAACAACATAGAAAAGTTAAGTCAATATTGTTAGAAGCGGTGAACGTTCACGCATGACACTCTTCATTACCCTCGTATATAACGCCGATCAAATGTCGATGTTAGAGAGTAGGAACTTAAAAGCAAAGACTTATTTGTTGCAAATTAATTTTCAGATAAACGAAAATAATGCAATTATATAGGAAGTCAACTTTGAATAAAAGATTTGAGTTACTTAATAATAGCTTTTAGCTTAATAAGCAGTTATTTTGATGATTATATAAGTAAACAGAACCCTGGTATTCAGTAGTCTTCGTTTTGATGAATTCTTACCTCTGTTTTTCGCCAGACAAAATTCCTGGAGTGTCAACGATAGTGACACTCTCAAGCACTTGGTTATTAAGAGAAGAACATTGGAAACGATTCAAGAAGGCGTTTCCAAATCTTAAATACTTGTCGTAGCTACAATTTGATAGCTATACCTATCATTTGAAAATAAAATATATATATATATCAAAACATCAAATTTACCCGCTGAGTGCTCTAAACTGTTTTTTTGCATCAACAACTAGCGCATTTCCAGGTACCACTCCTTCTTCCTCGCCATGCATAACAGCTATGAATCGGTCTGTTGTAGGTTCAGGACCAATTCGAATTCCCGGGAAATCCTACAAAAAGTAAAAACAGCTGCCGTATACATTCTGCCATGGTGGGTATTAAAAAAATATACTATAGCGATCCAGAAAATATATGATTAAAAAGCAACCTGCTCAAGTAGGTATCTAATGAATGTGGTCTTTCCAGTCGAATATTGGCCTACCAGTAAAATCATTGGCTTCGCATCAAAATCAGGATCATCTTTAAATATTTAAGTTCCTTTTAATAGTAAGTGAATAAACATGATATGAGAAAAGGAAAGGAAAATTTAAGTAAGTGTCAATCAAGCGAAAGCTTACCAAGTGCTGGTGAATGGAATTCATGGAATTTGAAATGTTCTTCCAGAGGGTATAACTTTTGCTTGTAAATTTTCCTCAATCCTTCACTAACTGAGTCAAGTACCTTTAAAGGAAATAACTGTTACAGATGTAATAGAGAAAAGGTAAGTTATAAATCGATTAGAAACTTATAAGAAAATTTAGCGGAAAACGCTGGAATGATGGTATATATTAAAAACTATTTAAAATAAAGAAATACCAACGGTATTGGAGTTTAAAAATATATTTAAAGGAAAGATAAGTGTTTGTGGAATTTATATTAACATTGATTTAACTGAGGTAATATATTGCTACTAAGATTTTGTATTTAATAAAGTATTGAATGATCATCTGTATTTAATTAACTGTAACTGAGATTAAATCCAATAAATATCTCAATTTTTTAACATTTCCGCCTCACCTCCCTATTTTTTTTCTTCGAAGAATCACCACCTAACCAGCTAAACATGCTCTTCGTTTTTTTTCTCCCACTGACCTCTTCTGTAATTGTATATTTTAACATTACTGATACAAGATAGAAATATTAATCACAAAGCAACTCAACATTAACATTTTAAATCTTGTAGCCCAACTCTATTAACCTTTTTAAAAATTTAGAGTGCTTGAGTTCTAAGTTGAAGCATTTAATATTTTAAAGAAAAATTCTAGTGTTAACTATAGAAAAATAGTATTTAATATCCAAAAATTAAATTTCAACTAAAACCAAAAGTAAATAAAACACAAATAAATTAATAACTAAAAATTTACTAGCTTATCACAAATATAAAGACAGCAAAGAATCTACTACTTATTTATTGGTATTCTATTTATCATACTTTAGTTTACTGAAAAATTTCTGCTACTATAGCATTTGAGATAAAAGTAAAACCTTGGGTTTAGCACAATTTTTAGATAAGTAATAGATCGTAGCAGATATCTAATATAAATCTCAGCATAATAGTGTTTGCGCCTGCGCAATTTATACACGCGGTGCACTTACACCCGCAATCGAGCACACAGAAAGACGGCCAGCGGTCCCAACCAGCAGTGAAATCAAAGGCGACGCGAAAGAAGCAAAAATGCGCAATCAATGAGAACGTTGAACACGAGAGTTGATAGATCATTAATTAGACATTTCCATCTCTAATATGGGATTCGTGGTTTTTAATTATGCTTTAACCAGTATTATTTCTCTTAGTGTGCTATACATTTAATTATTTCCAATAGCCAGACGATCGTATTATCTAGTGTTACTGTAAGGAGAAATAATGAATTACAATAGACATGTGGTTCTTAATCACACTACGGTGAGTGTATAGTCGTCAGATACATTGGGGAGTTTGTTCATTTCATGACGTAAATGATGAAAACACTGAGTCACTAAACTCCAAAATATCAATTACATATATATTAAAAATTACCGGGTACACGCTTAAATATGATACAACTTATAAGTATATATATTTTAAATAGTTATGAAATATTTTGTACGAAACTGTGGTATTTTATATATTAAATATGTCAAAATCACATGATGGGCTAGAATATCAGCAAACTTGCTATTAGGTTTTTATTTGAAAATGGAAGAACGAATAGGCAAAATTTTGGATGAATTGCAAATTATAAATATGGTACAAATTCAAGGTTATTACATTAGATAAAGTTCAAATGGTTAAATAAATAATGATGCACAGCTTTTGCGCGAAATAGCAGATAGCCTATAATCGATGCTTGGACTGGAGCAAATAGGACCTACTAGTGATGCAATGGACTATCTCTGAGTGAAATTTATTTAATAAGTGTAAAAATAAATTTATAATGGGGAATAAGAAACTAGGTGTAGTTAAAGTGAGGAGTGCGGGACATCAAATCTGAAGATGTGAACTGCAGGTTACAGCAGACACTACTCGAGGACAATAAGACAGTCGGATGTTGTGCGCAGATCGATTGTCGTTCCGATTTAGTTGATGGCCGTAGTGAGTCACTCGCTAGCACAATAGAAGAAAAGGCGTGTGACTTTTTGCGTGGTTTTGAATAAATTGATGTATAAATAAGAAATAACTGGTAATAGTAGACGATTAAAAAAATGGATGCAAATAAATAAATGGTAATTTCTAACAAAAAATAGCAAGTGTTCTATAAAGATAAGGTAAAACTAAGTGATTAGATAAAGTAAAAGTGTGCGATAAATTCATTGAAAACACCAACACTCACAAATAATATGCTAATAATAAGCAAAAGCATAATGGTAGCCGTTGTGAAACTATAAATTATAATATGACGCTATTGTCATATGAATGATCATTGCTCTCAAGCGATCACTGATATTTATGAGGCTTTTACTTTTATAAAAGGTATCATAATAATCACTTTATGTGCATAAGTACTAATTATTAATAAGTATATGCTATTTTACAAAGTGACCAATTGTAGTTGAATTCCATTAATTACCATAATAAACTTAGTTAACTATTAACTGGCTTAGGTACTGATATTGCTCTATGTAACCGGATATTCGCCGGACAGTCGCATTGATTGATTGCTACACAATCACACCCATCCAAAAATTTCCAAATTCTATGGTACACGAGATTGGGGATTCAATGAAATAGAACAGTAAGAGAAAGTAATAACATCCGTTTCTAAAAAGTGTTTGTAAACATTAAAGAAATTAACTATTGCATAGTAACGTTTCAGAACTTGGGACGACTTTACTTTTCAGACGAAAGAACTGTGATATGTCTAGATGAATGAGGTCAACGGGATTCTTTACGAATTAAAACGGATAGTCTCTTAAGAATTGCCATGAGAAGTTATCACATATATCAGATCACAACATATAATTCTTACGATGCCAACGAGATAGCTGTCTGGGAATGATAAATATGCTGAACAGAATACTACATGAAACACTTCGACAAAGACACGTGTCATAGAGATACTCTGTTTTGATCCTCTATTTTAGCCACAGGATCAAAACATGAAAAACGTCATGAAAATATGACTAATGCAGGTACAACGGTTAAATGTAGTTTAGTGCGTAAGTAAGTTTTAGAGATTTTGAAAAATAAAAAACACTTTAGTAATTAGCAGCTTTTGAAAAATTCACCATTTTTACTAATTCGGAGTGGTTTAATGAAAGAGATCATCTATCCTCTAGTTCGAAAGTCTGAAACAAAATCACTCAAAATAGTGTATATTATTTAGAACAGTTAAATTAACGCATAAGAAAAAATCGGTCACAAGCACATGGAAGAATATAATATAATATATACTGCTAAAAATATATATCTTCATTGATATAAGTTCAAAAAGTGGTAAATATCATTAGTTTTCATCCTATTGAGATTGGTTGAACACTGTATATTTAGCAAATTGTTTTCAATTAGTTTCTGTACTGTTGAATTCCTAGTTCAAACAACAAATACACTATACCAATTTATTGATTCGAGTCCCTAAGTTCAACAGTGTTTTTTTGGAAATACGCGATTAGATTAATTAAGGTCACAAATGATATGTTGATACATAAATGTCAACTGCATATCAGTGGTTGTTCAGAAAAGAGAACTGTGCTATCAAGAAGTCAAGTCTGTTTCTACCGCAAAACAAATACCATCGCAAAAGCGGGAAGAACAGGACAGAACTAGTTAAAAATCTACGGAGGATAGTTCTTCCTACTATATAACTCCCTATCGGGGAAGCTTAGAAAGAAAATAGCTTGATAAGAAAAAGTACATTTTACTTGATTGTTTATGCTAGTGAAGAGCAATTATACATATGTGAAGATCGTAAACTCCTTTAGTTCGAGTGGAAACACGAATACAATGGCTCAAAAACAGATATAAGATTGAATTGTAGAGAGAAACAAAAAATCAAGTATAAAACTGTATTAAATCATATTAGTAACTTCTTGGTTTTGTTGTAAAAATATATTTAAAAAAAAATAATAGTTATAGCTATGTATAAAGTCACATACCCATTGTTGGTGGTAGAGCGTTTCTAGGTAGAGTAGGAAATGAAAGGCGGCCTCTTGAACTTCTATAGGGTAAGGTTAATCTCTTAAAATGAGAGCTGTTTAGAGTGCTACAATGAGATGGAGTAGAAACTACCGAGTTAGATGAGGTGTTCTGTGTTGTAGACGATGCAGAAAGTGAATTTATCCCGAGAGCACTATTAGAAATTTCAGAAGGTACCACAGAAAGACGACGTGGAGGAGGTGTCGGCTGTGTTGGCAAGTTTATTTCAGCAATATCTTCTATTACTTCAGAACTTTTATTGGTTTCTTCCAAATTTTGTTGGATTTCGCTTTCAAATCCTTTATTACAAGATGAGCGACGAATTGGTTTAGGAGGTGCAGTATCCAGTGTCACGTCATTTGCAACAACTTGGTAAGAATCCATGGTATTATTATCAATTGTAGTTTCTTCAGAAATAATTTCTTCGGGAATAATTTCCAGGATATTGCAGAAATCCGATTTCTCCTTTATTTCAGAGGTAACTTGTTCCACACTTTCCACAGTATTTTGTAATTTTCCAATAAAATTTGCCGTCTTCTCTGTATTCTCAATAGTAGATACTAGTTTGATAATTTCTTCCGTTGTTTGTTTGACAGTGATTAATCGCTCACTAATCGCCTCAGTTTCTTCTTCGCTAGTTTCTTGAATTCCGTCGATTTCGATTGTAGGCGAACTGTCGTTGGTTTTAAATGAAGAACCGATTTCCTCCGAAGCAACAAGACTGTCTGCCCTGATGTTTTCAACCGTTTTTTCTAGGCCCGTTTCGATTTGCATGGCATTTGTTGATGAATGAACTGACATAACTGGCGCGATTGACCGTTAACTGTCGGAAGAATGCCGGCAGAGCGCCATAGTCAGTGATAACGCTGCGTCTCCGCCCGTTAACACTATTTTCAATGTCTTTGCATCATATTCTTATGCTATTGTGAATAAAAAAGCTTAGATAGCAACTGTCACTCTGTAAAACAATGAAAGTTTTTATAAAACTGAGAAAATGTTAAAGGTCTTCTAAACTAATATCTACAGAACTGTTGGGACTAACGAAACAACACTGCAGTAATCACTAGCTGGCGATATTCCTTATGGATAATTAATAAACGATTAATTAAAAATTGTGAGGTTAGATCATTTTTTAGGTAGTTTTAAATATTAGTGTAGATTTATTGTGCTTATTTTATTAATGTAATTTTAAGAGTGCTAATTGATATTAAATCTGTGAGGGAGTTAACTTTAGTAAATCTATCTATTTATTTTGTTTTCCTTTATATTCAAGAAACAAGTGAAAACTTTTAGTTAATATTGTTACGTAGTGCTTAGTATAGCATCAATAAGACCCTTATAATAATTTTTTCTCAGTGGATAAATATCAAGAGATGGTTTCTCTTGATAAGATGGTCGCTATTTCTTCTTTGCAATACAATAATTATTTTGCATTACATTATATAAGAAAACGAGCTTATCTGATAATACACTGTACAAGGAAAAATATTCACTTTATGGAAAATAGTTGAATAACAATCAGGTTTAAAACTTAATTCATTCATTATATTTTAAAAAATCGTTACTCATACTACTTTAACGACTTTATAATATCTGTCTCATTTTCCTGTTTTTATGTAGATTTCAGAATATTTGTTACTCAAGTTTAATTCTACATTAAAGGTTTTTTCCATTGAATCTATAGACAATCGCTGAATAAAACTAAATCTTAATTAT
This sequence comes from Heterorhabditis bacteriophora, assembly GCA_964036235.1. Taxonomy (NCBI): domain Eukaryota; kingdom Metazoa; phylum Nematoda; class Chromadorea; order Rhabditida; family Heterorhabditidae; genus Heterorhabditis; species Heterorhabditis bacteriophora. The sequence continues at coordinate 4,005,023 of OZ038426.1, forward strand.
ATCTATAAAATGCATATATTATTTCTTGTTAATACAAACTACAAATTATAATCCCTTAGTGAAATGAATTTTGAATACCAGATTTAGTTTGTTTTAAGTTATCAGACACTTCGCTACTATTGTGACATATTATTAATGAGCACACCTAGGCAGACTTAGAAGCACGTGTATCGTCCAGCGTGTCCAAACTTATTTCTTATGTAATATATAATATTTTATTAGAATCTCATATAGTATAGGAGAATATAAATATTTGCCAGCAAAACAGTACTAAGAATCAGTAGACTGATTATGTGTTAACCAAAAGTAAGAATTTCATTCACATAATAAAAGTAGTTGTTACTGCTAATACAAAGAAATACTTTCAGAAATAATAAAACAAAGTGCAAAGTCCTAAAAATTTTAATAACTTCTATGTATTTTCAAGTAAAATAATAGGAAACAATTAAAAAGGAAATAAAAATACACTAACCATTTTCATCACGAAATCGAATATTATTATCGGGAACTGTTTTCATGTACCACATTGTTCAGCAATGATATTTGGTGAACGAGGCGTATGTACCACAGAAAAGCAGATTATAAAAGTATTGAACTGACGAAACACAGGTGACGCAAGTTGTGCTACGAAGTTCACAAATACTAAGCAACGGGTAAAGTGCCAAGAACTAATATGTATGTAAAGCTTCACGATTGTGATAAATTAAACTCCCAAATCTATTATTTGCACAGAAAATTGATCATTTCACATCATTTTTGCATTTGACACATCATAATGCGTTGAGAGACGTTGCCAACGCTGTCATGAAATTGGTCCTTGGTAACCAAACTCCTCGTGAAATCCAGATTCAACACAGCAGAACTAGTCGATTATGTGATGGTGCGTTTATTACTATATGGTTCGGTTTGATAATTTGTTCTTAAAACCACTTCTCTTTTAATGTTTATGTTAAATCTTGATTAACTAATAATTTTTAAATTGTACAAAAAAGTGAAATTTGAAGGTGCATTGGCTAATATTCGTTATTTTTAATTTAGAACTATATTGCTCACTGAAATAATCACTGGAACCTATTAAAATCTCCTTAAGTCGGTTGTCTGCATATGAATAATGGTATTTATATAATAAATTAGCAATTAGTGATAATAATATTTATAGGTCTAGTGTCCTTTAAAATCAGAAATCTAACGACAACTTTTATTCTTACAAACTTTTTATACATCCTTTGGCATGTTCTTCTAAATTTACCTATTTCTAAATATACAATTCACTGTCCATAAAGTCTCTTTAGTGACGTAGAATGGAGATCCTACTCGGGTAGGGTGCTAAATAAAAACACATTAGTTGAATGCACTTCGTGAATTTCTTGCAAGCAACCAGTGAAAGATATAAATTGGTTGCAATATTCTTAGGATTTCTATGCTTCTTAATACTTATATTTAATACGGTTGAATAGATAGTATTACAATTAAATATATTTTCTTCCTATCCAAATTCATATACATATAGTGCATAACGCATATACAGTGCATTTCATAATTATAGGACACCCCTCATTTGTCGCTCTAACTCGGGATCCAGTGTTTCAAATTTTACAAAATTTTTATCCTGACACCCTGTCACATCGCTAAAACTATCTACACTTTTTTTCTTGAATGTCAATACATTTTTTTCCACGAACGCAAAAAATTCAGTTTTTCACTGTTTTGTATTTATAGGGTATTTAGGATATACGAGTTTTAAAATTAGAATATCACTTGGCAAATACGCGTTTTGTGAATCAGTGTAGAAAACCGAAAATGGCTCGTGGTTCCCTTTTCAACGATACCGAAAAAGGAAAATTTTGACGTTTTCTGATGCCGATTCAACCTAATTGAGATTGCAAGAAAAATTGAGCGTTCTAGGAATGCTGTCGCCAATTTCCTGAGAGCTCTTGATGAATATAGAATCAAAAAGAGTGGAGGAAGGGCAACAAAGCTGAGTGAGAGGGGGGAAAAATAATTACGATGATGCTATCAAATAGCACAGTCAGTTTGGATGAAATCAGAAGCATCTACTGCCCGACTGTATCAAAAACAACAATTTGGAGGGCACTGAAGGCAAATCCATTCATCAGGCGAGAAAAGATGAGGAAGTGTCCCACTCTAACAGCAGATCACAAGAAAGCTAGGATGGATTTTGTCCGTTTACACCTGCCATGATCTTTGGAATGGACTGAGGTAATTCTTTCTCTTTTCAATGCAAATGTGCACTTTTAGTACAAGTTTCATTCTATTGAGGTCATCTTTAACGATAAAACGAAGTTTAACCTTGATGGTCCAGACAAATTTACTTCCTACTGGAGAGATTTGGGAAAGGAGAGAAAGTTTTTTTCTACCCAAACTTTGGAGGCGGAAGCTTGATGGTATGGGCTGCATTTTCATCATCCGGATCTAGCGAATATTCCCGTTTCTAACAAAATGAATAGCTTCAATTGCTAACAAGTTCTTTAAAATCATCTACTTCACTATTACAACAGATTCCTTCAAAAAAGTTCATATTTCAACAAGACAACGCTGTCGTCCATGTGAGTTGCAGCACAAAGGATTGGTTTCAGGGCAGGAACATAATTTTTATGGACTGGCCGTCTCTGTCACCGGACCTAATTCTCATGGAGAATCTTTGGAAATACTAGTCTAAGTCTATGCCCATAACATGCAGTTTTCCTCAATTGAGGATCTGAGGAAGACAGTTTCAGAAGAGTGGAGCAAAATTGACCCAGCTATCCTCAAAAATCTATCAACAAGTATAACGGAACGCATTTTTAAAGTGATTAGTGGGAGGGGTAGTTGTACCGAATATTAGAAGTCATTTGTTACCCGTTACGAAGTTTTATTTTATTTTTTGCAAGTATTTATTCAAAATGCCCTATATTTATGAAGCAGTGAAAAAATGAATTTTTTGCGTTCGTGAAAAAAAATGTATTGACATTCAAGAAAAAAAAGTGTATATAGTTTTGGCGATGTGACACGGTGTCAGGACAAAAAAAATTTAAATTTGAAACACTGGGTCCCGAGTTAGAGCGACAAATGGGAGTGTCCTATAATTATGAAACGCACTGTATATCACAAGTAAAATAGATATTGCTCTTTAGAAATGCGAGAATTTTTTTTGTGCTTAAACAATTTTCCTAATATATATAGAGTAATTTATTAGTTAATAATAGATACACCTAATTATCTTGATGTTGTGAACTTTAGATTAAGAATATTTCTGTTCTTAGTTTCTACACTCTAAGAAAACATGGGAACTTGCATCACCACTGCTCAGGAAAAAATACTATAGATAATAAGGAAGGACCTTCCAACTTTAAGAAATTTGTAAAGTATACATTAAGGGCAATTTTTTAAAATACAGGGATAATAAAAGCAATATCACTATTGCCTATTATTTAAGTGCCTCAGGAAAATATCTTATACTCATTATTATGAAACTTATTTTTAGAAAGTATCCATTATCTTAACTATCCTTCGTTTGTGCTCCGCTTGCCGTTGGCCTACTGTAGATGCTTTATTCATCCTCGATGGTACAAGTAATACGAATCTCTTTGAACACCAAGCTCAAATCTCATTCGTTAAGAAGGTAATATCAGTGTTTATCTAAAATATTAAAAAACATAATTGTCCTCATAACTCATGATAAATGTTATTATAACCGAATAAGTACTAGTTTGATATAAGAATTATTTCAGATTTTCTCGCAAATTTTTATATCAGAATCTAGATCACGAACTTCTGTTGCCCAATTTACTCCCCAAGCTAGAGTAGAGATGGATCTGGTTAAAACAAAGAGTAATGCTGAAGCTGAAATGAACTTACAGGTTAAGTTGAAATTATTATTATAGAAGGTATTTTGTCAAATAGGACTGTTTGGTATTATTAATTGCTCTGACTTTAGCGAATCGTTTATTCCCCTTGTAATGCTGAAACTGAAAGCGACAGATGTTCTCCGTTAGCCAGTGTCAATTCATTAGCCAGAATAATGTTAGCTAATGGTAACCGAAAGTGGATACACGATGTGATTGTGGTAATTTCAACTAGTAAATACAAAATACCTCAACTGGTCAGTTCATACAAGGTTAATTAGGTAAAATTGAATATTTTTCGGAATTTATAAGCAAATAATCATATTAAAACGAAAATATTTCTAGCTGACAAAAGAGATTCTAATCTCGCCATTGTCACCTATTCATGTATTCTACATAATTGTTGGAAGCCTAACATCAAGTTCCGATCATTTTGAACCATCAGCTAATTCAATTCAAATGAATGCAGTCGATTTTAACGCCCTTAATCACCTGGTAAATCCTCTTTGTGAGAATGTCAACACATTCGTAAGAGGTAAGAAATAAATTTTTTAGCTAGTATCTTTACCATTTAATTCATGAGTGATTTATAAGACTTGAATTTTAAATCATAATAGCTTTAAAATGATAATTCCTATCAAAGGTGTATTCTTAGTGTTTATAGTATCCTAAAAAATCTTCTCAAAATAAATAAGAAAAAACCACGCGGCAAATTAGCCATCATGGTAACCATGGCTTTTGGGATTTGTGTCTTTGGCCTGAAACCACTTTTCTATGCTTATGAGTAAGTCTATTCCCGACCTAACATGGTGGAACTATCTCAACTGGAATATATCTAAATGTACGCAATATAATGAACAAAAAACAGCATGGTGGCTTACCGCCTGTGAGTGACAGCAGTGTTAGCTTAGTTTGTTAATAAACTAATATTGTTTTCAAATAATACTATGCCTCTTTTCCTAATGAAGCTTAAACTTGCCTTACATAAAACTATGAATTTAAATTTTTATGATTAATTAACTACTCTCTGTTCCAAAAATACTTGGATAGCAATAATCCATTATTTTATAATTATTTTATTTAACGAATTCAAGGTAACTCACCGTCCTATCATACTTTTGGACCTATCTGTTGGATCGTCACTGGTATTCTCGTCATAGTTTTCCTACTTCTTATATTCATATTATGTTACACCATTTTTTCATATAGAGATCAAAGTAAGATGGAATATTTGTTTACTTATTGCGATATATCTTTTATTTTTAACATATTGACATTACTGCTTTCTTTATAAGTTCGATATCCTTAATTTCCCTGATTCAAAGTAATATTTCAGATCGGAATCTAATAAGCAAAGTATCTCAAACAGAGAAAGCTCTTCGTTCTCAAAATGAATACTTCACAGCTAAATTACATGCTCAAATGGAAGATCAGATAAAAATAGGGGAGAAACACGCAGAAGAACTGCGTAAACAACAAGAAGCTCTGCAAGTAAATACATTTTTTATTGTTTGAATAATAAGATTTAGCAATAAATGAGCTATTCGACTGCAATTTTTATTTTTTATTTTAACTGCTAAGTGAAAGCAGTTAATTTTGACATTTTCAGGCTCAGAATTTAGAACTACAGCGAAATTTCCAAAAATCTACGACACTTATCTCGGCCCCTTCGCAATCACAGCCACTAATAATTCCTTATTATAAAGAACTTCCTTTTACCATTCAAGATGGTGTGAAATCATTAATAATTATCTTTTCGATATTATTAACTACAACCAGTTCAACTCTTCTTATGAATTATATTCTGAGTTGTTTAGGCGTGTCCCAGCAACCACAAAGACACCACGCAACAAATGGAAAAAGCAAGAATACCCCAATAAATATGGATTCATACGATAGTGTACTAATAATTTATAACGAATTGTAGAGAGAAAAAAAAACCAGTATTTCGAACGACGTTCTACTTGAATTCTTCTCTAACTGTTAACTTCTTAGGCAGAGTCTGTTGGTCACCAACCCTTGACCGACAATGCAGTTAAGAATAATCAAGCACATGGAAATCTTAATCCTATAACAGTCAAAATGAAGCCAGTGGATTATGGTAATAATAAGACCCAATATAGCAAAATCAATTCATAAAAAGAATTAAATCTTGTAGTGGTTATACCTATCAGTTTATATTTTTCAATCAGGCACCGCTATATCCGACAACGGCGATAATAATGGGTTGGACAAGCTAGATGAAATTCTCAACACTTCAAAAAAGGTTAATGGTGCTATCACAAATCGTAAGGATAAACGAGAAGTTTCTAGGCTAGATCTAAATGGCTCGTCTTCTGAAAAACGTGAGTTATAGTCACAATTAAAACTATATTTTCGATGAAAACTGGGTTTAGCTTTTAAAGAAAAGAGATATGTAAGTTAATTTTTCTGTTCTTCTAGTATTTGATAATTTAATTTGAGTATGGCGTTCTGAAAACCCATCACTAACAGAGGAAGAAGGCAGTGAGATAACTACTGACTCAGGATTTTCTGCTCTTCCAGGTTTGTTAACCAGAAATTATCTGATATCATCAACAAAACATACAATAAAATCAATTTCATTGCAGGCCATCTATCATTAGATCATCCAGCGAGAACTCTTCCGCCAATTGATATTATGTTTCTTGTAGATAGTTCCAGCAGCATAGGCATAACGAATTTTGATATAGTGGGTTTTAATAAATAGGTACAAATAACTAAATAAACACGTTTAATTACATTTAAAGCAAATTAAATCTTCATTAAAGTTAGTTAAAACCAGAACTAGGCAGATTCAAAGTAAAATTACTACCGTATTAGTATCTGTTAAATTGTTAGTACAAAATTAATAGTAAAATTTTCGAGTAAAATAATATAAATTTAGATTAAGTCCAATATTGTTCGCATTCTGGATGATATCGACATTGCACCTGGGCGTTCACGAGTATCACTTGTACAGTATGCGCAGCAACCGAGTGTTGTATTTGGATTTGACAAGTATTATTCAATATCTAGTGTGAAAAGTTAGTGTTTTATCCGCTAATTACACTTTAGCATACAATAAGTATATTAATCAAGTGATTTTTCTAATCGAAATATTATCAGAATAAGTAACAAGAATATTATGACACAGTGGCTTTATGTTAATGTTTTCAGAAGGTGTCATGCGCATGTCCTACACGGGTGGAGCGACAATGCTCGCCAAAGCCCTCTCCTTTGCTGCCGGCCTACTTTATCGTGAGCAGAACTTAAAACAAGGAAAAAGAAGGAAACACAAATTAATGCCTACACCAAGGCATGACAGATTGCAGGTTGTGATTATCTACTGTATATTAAACACCACTAGCTCAAAAAAAGTACTATAATAAGTCTACCTTAATAAATATGATTATTATATTGAATATGAGTTTAAAACTTCTAAGAATCGATATCGGATTTTCGACTAACATATTAATTTAATTTAATCTCAAGTTTCGTTGCAAAATGATGTCATAACCAATAAATATATAAACAATGACTCACTTCAGGTGTTGTGCATAACATCAGACGGTGCATCAGAAGACAACATTGATAAAGCAGCATCAAATTTGCATGAAAAATTACAAGTAAAGGTAGTCATAAATGAAGAAATCACAATTTTGAAATATTTCAAACATTAAAAAAATTTTCTATTGATTATAGGTCTTTGCTATGGTAACACGAAGCTTTAATAAAGAAAAGCTGTATCCAATCACAAGATTTGAAGGATCTGTATTCGTTATGGATCAAAAGGAAAGTATCAGCATATGGCTATGGAGACAACAGGCAAATAAATTATAAAATAAACAATACGCATACAATGCAATTTTTAACCTATTAAAAAAGAATATATATATATATATATATATATATATGAATAAATACATTTCAGCGACTATGGTTAGAAAACTATGGCGTATATTTCGAAAAGGAAAAGTCTTTGCCACTCAGTAGTAAACAGAGCCCAAAGAAAACTGTGAAGCAAAGTTAAAATTACAGTTATATAATTTTATATGAGTTATATATTATTTTCGCATACACAATACATGTATGATAAAGTTATCACTATAATTATCTGTCATGTTTGTGCCAAATTTGTGACATTATCTCTTGTCTTTCAAATATTTAAGAATATTGATAAATACATATTTGCTAATACTTGTTATTAAAGGTTAGCATACCATCTATTAAATTGATGTACCATATAGTTCTTCTTTATTTACCTCAACGCTCTTTCATGCTTTAAAAACCTTAAACGCGTTTTTATTAGCATATCAGATCTATTATTTCTCCAGAAATATTAAATCTAGTGCCCTAATTGTCATTTATGAATTTCTTCTTGTCTTTCTCGTTTTCATTCTTTTAATTGTATATTCTACTACTCCCTTACTGTTTTTTATTTTTAAGTTCTCACAAAATTATAATAAATGTTGACCATAAATTTTATCAGTAATCAAGTTTCCTTTGAATTTATTTGTATTTACGTATCGACTAGCAGAGAATCTGTTCACCTAGCCATATAAAACCAACATTACATAATTCATCATGCCAGACAAAAATAAAAACCTAAACTATACTACAATTATAGTTTTCTCTTTATTACTGTTTCGTTCCTATTTTTGAAATAGATTGTTATGTCTGGGTCGAGACAACTAGTAGATATTTAATAAGCAATTAACTGAGAAACCAAAAAGGTACTCATTTTATGCGGGTTACGTAGATCAAGTAGGTCATAGAAATGGTTAACACGTAGTACTACCAAAGAACACTCATTATCCTAACATAGATTATGAAATTAATATTTACAGCAAAAGATATGCAGTGATTTTTTAATGTTTCACCCATCTTTTAGTTAATTCAAAACTACGCTTTTTGAAATATAGATCAATATCATAGTTGTTCTATATCTTGTTTCCCATTTATTATCATGAAGGTTATGCGTTTATAAACTGATTCTACATTTATTAAATATGTCCAATCATATCTAAAAAATAACTAGAGTTTAGCTGATTGCATACTACCTGCTTTTAGAACTTATGAACTCTATTTGCCCACAAACTTATCACATTACAAAGAACGTCATCTTGCAAGTGTAGTCAAGGAATCTAGTCTTGTTCTGCCCCCATACTCTGTCTGACTGTACTCACTCAACACTAAACTAGAGTCAAGAGAAGAGATATGTCTATTCGGTCGTAAAACTCTTGAGCTGTAGTAACCTATGTACTGTTAAAACATTCGTAACGTCTTTATATTTTTGAAACTTTTAATTGCTGATGCGAAAATTCATAAAATAGATCCCGATGTTCAAACTGTACTCGTCTCTTATTGGCCGATGCAGCATTTGAATTCATAGTCTGTGCACCTTCGAAGAAAGAAGAGCATATGGAAAGCGATATGTTCCTGAACATTGGGAAAAGCAGGCAGTACAATAAATATAAACAGTTTAAAAGATGAAAATCGTCAAAATAGATGACTATGGTGTTGTCCCAATTATTGGTGTACGAAAAATTAAACTATTTGACCTAGGAAGTTTTCGGAAAGTCTACCCTGGTAAACTTAAAACTAAGGTACGCTCCCTAATAGGTAAGGACGGGATAACGGAGTGCAACAACCTCCGTAAGAATATTGTCACTGGAAGAACAGGCCAATTTCGCCGCATTCTTAAGATGACATTATCTAAGCAAGAATATGGTGAGATCAAACTGCATAACTTATGTTTGCGTCTAACCTGATTTAGTCTACATAAATTGCTATAGATGATCATGGGTCTGCTAAAAAAAACAATGATGGATTTCTTGGTTGTAGAATACAGTGATCAGGATATCTTGCAAAAAATCACCCAACGCAATAAATATAAAAATACACAATCTACTGTCGGTAATATAATAAGTTAGTTAAAATTTCACGATTTTAGCGTTGAAACTATTAATTAAAATATTTAGGTTTCTTATATTTTACGTTTATACCCTCACATCACATACTTTTATAATTAAAAATTACGACAAATTATTGCTGCGTTACAGACTCTAGCTCGGTTTGTTCTTTCTTTTTGTTAATTTTTACATAATCTATATACTGTGCACGATTAAATTTGTTTAGATCTTGGTTAATTTAGCAAATATCTGTATTATAATGAGATATATTTCAGGGTGGTATTACTTCCCCTCTTAGAGATGTGTGCATGGTCATAATTCCGTAGTCTTATAATATTTTTAATAGACTTATAATGTAATAGATTTAAACTAAGTGTTACAAGAGATTTCTCTAAAAGTTACTTTCAAATTTGCTGTTTATATTTCTCAAGGTACATTAAGAAAGCAGTAAATTTGAAACAATTAATCCTTTTCAAAAATACATATTAATTGCCAAATAAGTCCCAAAGTAAATTTAGAATTGAACAAAATATGTTTTGCAGTACAGTAAAAGAATCCGCTAGTTAAAGCTATATAAAAGTTTGTAGTGTAGAGGAAAGTGACGCTGTTCAATTAGGTAGCTCCATGTATAGTCCAAAACTACGACGATATTCTGAATTAATTTACATAGGAATAAAGAAAATATACCGTTAAATAAATATATAACTGACAAGTGAACAGACGTACTAAAGAGTTATAATTAATTTCTATCAAAAATGTCTTTCCTCACTATCGTAATCCATTATATATCTTTCATAATATTTATAATAATATTTTTTTTACAAGATTCAGTACCACATTCACTATTCTAGTTAATTTTTAATCGCCATAAGATTATTATGTATACGCTGTAAAATAAAACATCCTAAGAATCTTTTGTGAAACTTTCTAAATGCCTATCCGGAATTACGTTGCTTGCGCTCTATCCATGCAAGCAGTTCTAAAGGGGCGTGGCTTCAGAGTTGTCGTAAATCTATTTAACAGAATATAACGAATAAACTTTTGTTTATTTGGACGTAGCAACTGTAACTTAGTTCCCATACTCTTTTTCCCCCTCGAGATTGAAATGGAAGATGAAAAGGTTATTTTTTCTATTATGTGTGGATATATATATTTTCTTCGCTCCAACTTTTCATCTTATATTTGGTTGCGATTTTTAACGAATTAGCATTATATAAGTAACTTTCCTTAGTGAAATGTTTATGAAATTTGTACTTGATTATTTATATTATTTGGTTTTTGGACCTATGCATTTAAACGTACTTACTAAAATATTCCCACATTTAATCTTTAATATTAACCACTTGTAAAATTAATACTTCCGCTTGAATGGTAAACTTGCGTAATACAGAGTTAAAGGTATGTACGGTACTCAAGTATTATTCTAAACATCTATGGTCTTTAAGCACAGTTCTTATTCCATAGAATGGCTGAGAAATTTAAGCTATACAAGTATTTTTTGAAGGCTACTATATTTTTTTAAGGCAAACGCAGTTTCACTTTTGGAACTCGATCGCACATATGCTGAGCACAAGGCTAGTTTCGAAAAGTGGAAAGTAGAAAATAGGTTAGTATAATTTATTCTGCTTAATATACTACTATTCAATAGTTGTATGTTTTCCTAAGTTTTTTTTTCCTTTATTGCTAATATTTTTTGTCAATTGTACGACAAAAATACTAATAAAGTCGAGAAGAGGTTATGCAACCACAATTTATTTATTTTACTTCGTATTTTCCCTTCGTTAATTTAAGGCTTCAATAATTTGAAGTCAAACAGTGTTCCTTCAATTTATTTACGAGAATAGATGCATAGGCTATTTGACTTTTCAGCCGTCAGATAGGAACGGATTCATATAACCAATATGTGAAACAGTTTATGGACTGGGAGAAAGAAGTTATTAATAGGTGAGTATCCTTATACAGTAAAAAATTCATGAATGGCTCGTTAATTTATTTTATGAAATGTTAAATATACTAAACTATAGTATTTTGGTTATAATAGTAGATTTGCAGCATATTTATAAATAAGTATGAAGAACTATCATAGATAGCATAGGTTCAAATCATTAGGGTTGTTACGTCCTCTTACGTATATACACATAAAAGAAAGTATGTTAGTTACTTAAAATTTATTTTATTATATAGGAAGAAAGCTCTCTCAACTGCTTTGGAGCCGAAACCGGTTTCCGGACCTGAAAATATTGATACTATCTTAGGTTTATTTTCTACAGTCTCGAAATTCTTTAATGTGATTTTCTTACTATTATTCTTGTTTTTCATGCATGATGTTAAGGTGACCTACTGGTCGATATAAAACCCATGGAATTTCTTATGGCATTGATGACCATGCAGATGAACGATGCTACTTTTTTACCTAATGTATTAGCCAACTTCCAGAAAGTGCAAAGTTTGTGCCTATTAAAGTCAAATACATATTTTTTTAATGAGTTTGCAATATTTTGTATAGTCAAACAATTTTTAAGGTGGCCAACTAGACACTCAACCAAAACTTGTTGTTCCTACTCCACAATTCAATCCTGCTGTTGGTAAGTTTATTGCTATACTGTTAAGTTCTTCATTTATTGATTTAATATGTTATTCATCAGTTTACCCTTCTGTTTACAACTTTCGATATGATTTTTTTAAGCTCCTCCATCTGTTTCATTCGGATACCATTCTGCAGTTTCTGTTCAGCCTCAGTCCACTGTTGTTCATTCAACTCCATCATCTGTGTCAGGATGGGGTGCTTCCCAGTTACCTAAGGCGTACAGGTAGGTGGTAAGTATTGTATTGTGACTTATTGATAGTTATAAAGCTTACCAAACACCTAATTATGTCTTTTCTGGCCGCCGTCTCCTGTGCGAGATTACAAGAATCCTACCGCTACGATGCCTTTTCGAGACTTTAGTCAATAAGTTATTTACTTATATCTTCTCGCATACTGTTTAATAAGTATTCTTCGTCTGCGTTTAAGCTATCGTCATTAAAATCGCATATTGAATAGTTCGTTTAGATACTTTATTCTTTAAAAAAATATTTCATTTAACTTACAACTAGTATATTATTACAATGTTGATTTAAAACGTTAATTTGTATTTTATTTATATTATTATAGCTTATTTCTAATATTATATTGCAGTTCATGTTAAACGAGTAATTTAAAACAATTTCTGACAGTGTTTATCATTATTGCGCCAGGTTAAAAGATTAATTTCGCATTCAGATTAATCACCTGTCACTATTATTATTGTTCGTATTTATTTTGTTGGTAGGCATTTTCTCAAATGATATATAAATTGTTGTGTAATGGTTATAAATTCACAAATTATTATTCCAAAATACAACCATGAAATGCTGAGAGTATGTTGTGAGAAAGTGTCAACTTACTCTCTTATCCTTATACTGAGGAATGTATTTATATATCATCATTTGAATTATCTATGAGAAATATTGATATGGTATTCCTATTTCTTATTTATACGATAAATCAGGGCGGTCGAACAATAGTTCTATATGAAATCCTTCAAGCAGTGTAAATTTGAAATTTCCATCACTTCTACTTTCCTGTACTATTTTGTATCTATTAGTAGATCTTCAATTTTATTTAGTTCCAATCTGATATTCTTATCATGCAATACTTTCTTTTATTTAGTTTTCTCATCATTATTTCGGCATAAAACGCATGAGGACTCTAATTCGAGAACTAATGTTGAGGTGGGCAAAACAGGAGAAGTATATGTGTAGTGATATGACTTAGCTGAAGACTTATTACAAACCTTACATGAAGCTCAGGCATCCCATGAATAATTCCACTTAAAAACCATATTAGTGTACTTTTAGTTAGCATCATAATAATACATATAGTTATTACCATGATTTTCCACGTGAATTCATTAGATCAGATTAGATAACTGTAGTGCTCCATTAAGAACGTAAAAATATTTAGCGTAATGCAGATTAACGATAATAAGTAATTTTCATTTTGCTGTTATGTCGTAGAACAAGACTCGTTTTATAAGCGCAAGTGATAAATTTAAAATAAACCGTGAATAATTTATATTTACATCTAACCAACTTTAATGGAAAACTATTTTTACGTTTACACATTCTTATTTTAACGTTCCAAATATGTTAAGAACATTCTCCTATATAAAGTGATGGAAAATTAAAGCGGTTATTTTTTACAAAAGCTCTTCTCAATTCATAGAGAACAAATAGGGTTAAAATTATCAGGCATTGAAAAGGATGCTAAATCTTCATTTTATTCAATTATTCAAAAATATCTTATGACTGATGGGAATGGTAGTTTTTAGGAAACAGGGGAAAAAACGGATTGGCAAGAGAAGAATAGTTCCCGAAGTGGAAATAAGTCAACTCATACTGCAGCAAAAAAGTTGAAAACTCGGACACGGTAGATTAGAATCGTATTATCAAAAGAATGCTGCTAAATATATTTAAATATATCTTTGTATTACTAGAGAATAATCATTACAATAAGTTTTGATTATTTGTAGAAAACTAAAGGAACGAGATCCCAAGGAAATGTCAATATCGACTCAAAGAAATTCTAAATGTACCAAAACAAGGACTAATGATCCTATTTCAATAAATAATCAATCAAATTTATCATCTCATAAGACTGAATCAAGAGATGGGTTAGTTAGAAGACCACAATTATATATATATATATATGCAGTTTATATTTAGAGATAGTAAATCTGAAAGTAATTCAATACGAAAGAAATTCAGTACAGCTATAGAGCAGGAGATTTCAGACGGCAAGAAGAGTATAAGTGAGCTCTATATTTATTTATTGTTATTACTGTTTGAGTTTAATAGTAATACTAATAATTTTAAAGGACGCTTAAAGAGCTTCAGTGAGCGGGCGGTACATAAAGTAAAGACTTTTGTCAGCAGACCCATAAATGAGACTACGATGCAAAGGTTCATTACAAAATTAGAAGCAAGAAAGCATGCTGATCAGGCCAGCCGTTCGAATAACGTAAGAAGCTATGTTTGTTCACTTTTGAATCCGTACTTTTGTATTCTATATTCTAGTCTAAATTAAGTCATGGTGAAGATGTCTACCCGAATACAAAGAATAAAGTCTATCAAAGTAGAAAAAAACAAGGGCCTTCAGATGTGCGCTAGTACGCCGATACTTTTATTTCTCCCTTTTAACTTATCTACTTCTTTCATGATTTTATAGGATCTATAGTATAAGAATGTTTTTCTTTTTCTTTAATATTACACTTAGGTTTTTGCTGACATTGAAGAAATGCAGCGTCTATCACCTATATCATCACTTCATACTCAAATTGAACTTACGGTAAAATTTTTTACCTTAAGAAATAAAGCTCGATAAATGAATAATAGTGATTAATTAAAATAATAGCTACTCTTTATGTCACTAAGCTGGAAAATGGTTCATAATTTCTTTAAAAAAATTTTCATTATGTTCAAGGCAGTCTCGTTTTAAAAATGATTTTTAATGGCCATAAATTGACAAAAATTACGTAATATCGACGCATACCCCTATTTTTCTTAAAGCTTCTCCTTGTTCACAAAGATTCTATTTCTACGCTAGAATGAATGATTTGTGCTGTGACTTACTTAGTTAAAATAGGTTCTTCCACTTTTACATCCAACCAGTATGATATATCAAGTTCATCAAGGTCAAAGTTCTTCGTACTAAAAACGATAAAAAATCAAATAGGTGGTGTGTTATAATTATTAAGCACAGTGCCATATATATTAGTAATAAGCAGTTTTAGAACTATGCAGCATGCAAAGGTAAGAAAAGGCACTATGACAAATAATAATAATTGCATAAATTAAATGGGAGCACCAAGAATAGATGAAAGATATAATGTTTGATTACAGAGTATTCAACAGTTGTATCGTGAGGACATAAAGATTTTACCAAGTGGGAATCCAGTTATCAAAAATAATAATAATAACGGAAAACTTTTTGTGGAGGGACAACCGTTTTGGACTAAACAACGACGACCCACAGACGAAGATAAAGTAAGCCAATGAAACATATACATATAAAGCCTACAAGAATTTCTAATTTCATTTTTAACAGAAAGACAGTGACACAGAAGATGATTTGCCGTTGAATTCCGAGGTAATTATTGATGTAAATGAAAGAAAGATTGAACTAGTCAATATGCCATCCATCCCGTGAGTTATCTTTGTACTCTATGCTATTCACTTCTTGGAAAATTAAGGAATGAGAATTTATAGAGTTGTTCTCGATCCAATGAATGAAGTAGAAGTGCTAAAACGGAGAGATAAGCTATTTTTTAGTAAAGACGTACTGTTTGGGAACACTGTTCGGAACATGATTAATCTAAGTGGTTTGTTAATACATATGCAATTCAACTTGAAACTATTATATACCATGGTATTTTTTCAGAACAAATTCCCACATTAATTGTTACAAAACGGGATAAATCTCTAGGGATCCATTTCACTGAACCATCCACCGCCATGTCTTACAGTGTAAGGTACTATTTTGGTCACCATGTATTAAAATGAACATTCTGGGTTAATGCCAATTCATGAATGTATTATAGATATAGAAGTCTTATTTAATATAAGCTATTTATACACTTGGATTATTTTAATCATTTAGAGAGGAAAATTGTCATCATCTGTGAGGATTAAGTTCAAACCCTCCTCAGTGGAATGCATTTCAACAACAAAATGAAATAACCTTTTGTTCCAATTTTGAAAAACAACGATTCATATTTATTGCTTCTGTTGAATATTCTTAACTAAGATAAATGAAATTAGTGCAGCAGAAGTGCCTAGTAAGTGAGACGAGATGGTTGTATCAAATAAGAGATTACAGTTAAAAGTAATAAAGGCTAGAACAGTAGTGACTGTTTCATAGCGGCTTTCAACTTTTATCATCAATCAAGGAGACCATGTTGAAAAGCGTATCATGTAGACAAAGTTAACTAGCTTTTATTTTTGATCTAGAAATTTTCCGTGATAAAAGACAACTGTGAAATGCGAACAATTTAAACATGAGATATATAATAAACCCCCATATAAAAGCAATATAGATATCAGTCTTAGTATTCATTAAATAGAATACACTAAAAACAGTCAAAAATGTATTCCAATGTTTATTGATGGAAAATTTTGCATTATCTGAAATTCTTATTTTACAACATGTGAGACACCACTACAAGTATTGGTTATTGTATTCACAAGAAATATGTTAGTAAGTTATATTATCAGTACCCTTAATAGATGATAAACGTTAGACGCAGTCAGTAATCAATTATCAGTATAATTAAAATAAACATGGCCATGGGATCATCTCAGAAATATACTCTCTGCGATCATACGAGTCACCTGATACGGATCACAGTTGGACGATGGACGGCGATCCTCAAGGTAACCCTAAAAAATGAAATAGAAAACTTTAGCAAAAACTCTTCGTATTAATAGATAAAACTGAGTATATTTTTGAAAGAATAAACTCACTTTGCCCGCTTTTGCTACACCCCTAGGAATACGAACGGACGCCGCTCGATTAGCTATTCCCCAAGAAAACTCTTCGGCTGAACTCGTTTCATGTCGTCCAGTTAATCTTTAAAAAAATCATTCCTTGTTTGTCTTAGTTTTATTAACCTTCTTTATAATGATAATAACCTGTGTTTGTTGTCTTCACCATTATGAGGATCATACATTCGGATGCATTCTTTGTGGGTCGCTTCCAGTTTAAGCATTGCCTGATTATATATATGATAAAACTTTCTACTGTACTTGATTTTCAAAAAACGACAATCAGCAATAACTCACAGCCTCAATAGTTTTCAGTCCACCATCTGCACGCATTTCATCTGTAGAAAAGTTACAGTGGCAGCCTGCCCCATTCCAATCTCCAAGCGTAACCTAACACAAAAACTGGCTTTTTAATAGATTCTATACATAAATTTTTTTAAATACTTACACTCGGTTTAGGGTGAAATGTAACTGAGACTCCAAACTGCTCAGCGACTCTATGAAGTAAATATCGTGCCATCCATAGCTCATCACCCATCGCTATGCCAGTGCAACACCCCAATTGGAACTCCCATTGTCCAGGAGTAACTTCTGAATAAAACAATTAGTGTAGACATAACATTCAAGAGAGACAAAAACACTATATTTGGGAACAAATGAGAGAGGTTTATCAATAGAAGCAAATATATAATGTACACCATAAAACTTCCGGTTATTTTAGTCTCTTTGAAGTTCTGAAGCATAACTACAATTATCAAAACATGCGAGAAATCTCCAATACTCTAATGGTATATTAGGAAATTTATGGCTATTATATAATGGGTTTTTTTCTAAACAGCTTTCTATTTCACCTGCATTAATGCCGAATATGGCCAGTCCAGCGTGAAGACAAGCTCTATAGTGGGCAATGACGACCTCACGACCGAAAACTTTACTCGCGCCAACACCACAGTAGTAAGGACCTACCAACAGGTTATGAACTAGATTTATAGTAGACATTATCACAGGAAAAATAAATGAAGACTCAAATATAATTAATCGTTCCTAGTTAGCTAACCCTGAGGAGCAGGATATCCGTGCTTGGGCCATCCCAGTGGATATCCATCCCTATCAAGGAGAAGATACTCTTGTTCCATCCCAAACCATGGATTCATATTCTTGATCTTGTTCATAACTTTAGAACATGCACTACGATGATTTGTGGCTGAAATACAGAACAATTAGTGCTACATATTTTTCTGAATACAAACAAAAAACCCACAAATATATATTCCTCTATTACTTTAAATAAAATAAGTATATGCTTACATGTTGGCCTAAACTCCGCATCCAGTGTCTCACATAATACTAGCTTGTGTTTACCACCAAGAAACGGATCAGGGTAAGTAGCAATAGGCTAAAAGTGGCTCTCAAAGCAAATAATTACAAAAATATACTAATTTTCATAATTATTTTTAAATACACACCAAGGAAATTAATAATAATTTGTAGCGTAATACATGTAATAAAAATAGACGTCAACGCAAAATACTACTCCATAAGTACATAACATTTGTACTAGAAAAAAATGGTACCTAGAGATATACAAGAAACTTTAAATTATTACTTTAAGGTTCATGTCGGAATCGTTGCCCTTCTCCGCTTGATATGTCGATGAGCCATCGAAACTCCAGAACGGATAATCTGAAACAATTTTATATTTAGAATTCTCTTGTAAAGACTACCTCCTTATTTATGAAAGAAACCAGTATGGCATATAGAAACTAGCTCTTAATTAATAATTACTGAGTGGCCTACTACATACTCGTAATCAACACTATGGTTTTTTTTTCTAATGATGGGAAAATATCCCATAGAAGACCACTCAACATCAGGACCATGATCATTTGGTAATGGTTCTCATCATATGAACTTCTGGACTATTTGATAGCAGATGACCGCAACTATCTTATCTAACTCCTTTATCATTTAATAAGTAAAGGACCATTTCACGATTAAGCAAGACTAATAAACAAATATATGCCACTCAAAGATTACTTAGTAGTTTCTGATATTTATAATCAACATTATTCTTAATAATTTACTACGCAAATCAGTTTAGTTTGAATCAATTAATTGGTAATTTTGTATATGCATGCTCTAACCTAAAATTGTAGTACCACAGAATATAAGAACTGAACTTCCCAGCTTTTGAAAAGTAAGTATTTACTTAAAATATTGTTATGAATATTTTTACAGATAGTCTGAAGCCTTGCGATAACATTTTGTGTTGAGTTCTTAATAATACGGAGCTAAAAGAGCAGTCATAATCTCAGCACAACTCTAGGATAAATATCCTTAGCGCTAAAAGACTACCGTTGTTGTCGGTCCATCCCTAGATCACATATCATTTTCTTCACCGGATGTTTGCTGTTACACTGCTTTGCTCCACCTTCTATATTGGCTATTCGCTCTAATAAAAGAAAATGCGTACATCGTTATCACCTAGTTCTTCTATGCATAGTCGTAAAATGTTTTTTGTAACCATTCATTCAACACAAAAATAAACCTTTGTTAACAATCTAATGTTTACTCCACCATTTATAGCCTTCTCCACACTACCAACATTTTGTCTATGAAAACCAAAATTGAATGAGAAAGTTAAAAACATTTGATCGCTCACTTTCCGGTTCACCAGGATCTTTTTCAAGAGTTCGTGTCTTTTCGCGTAGGTTCTCACCGGTGCCATCGATCCATACATAAGTTGCCTAAACACTTTAGACGTATTTTCCAACTACTAAAACCTTATATTTTATATTCACATCTTTTTCCTTATTCACTTACCAATACTTTAGTGTCAGGAATTGTTATATCTAATGACTGGCTAACAACTGGCGTCCCTAAAGGAAGCGCAACGTTGAAGTTTGAGGAGAAGTTGCGTAGACCCGACTTGGATAGACTAGATCCTACCCTGAGTGCGACGCGGAATGTGAACATGATCTGAAACTTTTAATTAGTGATACCACGTTAGCTCAGGCGCTATCCACCCCGAAAAAATATATAGTTTATTATTGAATAGACAGATCATCACATAATCTAATATAGAACGAAATAAACAAACTTTATAACAATAGAATTATATGAGAAAGTCGAAAAGATGCTTTGGACGAAATTTCAGTTGACCAGGGTATAAAAAGAAGAGTGAATAGAATGATAAATAGAAACTTAGGTGAAATCCCACGTGAACTTAAAATATATTGATTTGTTTCGCTAGCTGGGACTTATAATTATCCTTATTATTATGTGAACGCTATGGAATATGATGACGTAGTTGAGCAGTATTGACAAACGAGAATAAAGAGCATATTCTAAAGAATAGTAATACTGTCTGAATATTGATGAGAAAATGACAGCTATATTTTATGTGATAGAAACAAATCTATAAAGTCGATTAAAATTAAAATCTGATATTATAGAATAACAACGTGAGAATGGTATACTTATATCCAGTATGAATAGAGATACTATCAATGAAACAGATTTGAGGAAGTAGAAAAAGTATTTCACGGTGGCAAATTAATAAGATTTCCAAGGAAATAAGGGGTCATGAAGAAAAAATATCTATAATATGGAAGATATTACAGCAATTACGAGAGCGCCAGGCTCAATAAATGTTTAACAAAACATAATCTGGTGAGATTTTTTGAAATTGTATAACATACGTTACGTAATGTATCGAACATGACATGACCTACTGCAGCTGGGGACACAAGAACATCTCTATAGGTAGCAGAACACGATCTGGGACGGCCTAAGATAAGCAACAACCCTGTGTGGCAAAGTACAATAGATATCGTTGTATTAGATAACAATTAACAGTGAGAAACACAAGTGCAACAAGAAAAAATGGACATATGAAACAATGGAGTTCGAGGAAATATTGAATAAATTTACATTCAAACATCACATCTAAACTATCCTCTGATACATTTACGCATACAATTCTATCAAGACGACTTCTATTAGAAGGAGTACTGAATAATTTCAACTAAAACCAAAAATTTTCACGAGCAAACGTGATTTCTACAAAATCCAAATTCCTATAAAACGTGATATACGTAAACATAATCGCACGGGAATTGGCGCTCTTGATCTACAATTGATATGCGTGAGAGACACGTGAACCAATCAGCGAACTTTTTAGGAATGGTTTTACACTTCTTGTATAGAACGACGCCAGTGTCAAAGGAAAGCAATCATTTTATCAAGGCGGCTGATCTATGATTGTAGTGTTTATAAAAGTGGTTGGAACTTCTGTTTCACCGAATTGGTGAAGAGATAAACGACCTTTATAAAACTTTTTATTTAAATATGATCTTAGAAGAGATCCTAATGGTATCCAATATAAATAAGCTACTAAACGATAATACTATATAATTACTTTAAGGCAAAATGGTTATAGAACTTGGGACAGTAAGTACTGCAACCGCACGTGGACGGTGAAGAGAGTAATATTATTTAAGGTTATTTACATATTCACTAAAACTTTGTTGAAACAGGTTGGACTTGTATTATTCCACTGAAGAACAGATCAAAACAAGTCTATGGTGCTAAAATAATGTGCATTCTTATCATCCAAAAAAATCAGAAGTATTAATAATCTTATTATTTACTGTAAAAGATTAGTTTGCAAGTTCGATAGTGTCGCACTTCGCCATTTGAGAAAGACATTTTTGTTAACATAGATCCCCGTTAAATATGAAAGGAATATACTTCATTTTTGAACAATATAGTATAACAATCTTTAGTGCTTATAAACGTTTTGCTTATTTATTTTATTTTATCTATATTATCGTTATTTTTTTTAAACTACTGGCATTTGATCTTATTGGTTAATTGGATTATTGATAAATTGTACTTTTGAATCACAAACAATGGAATAAAGCAAATATCTTTATTATAGAAATTTGTGCAATAGAGAAATCATTAATACTTTTGGTACGGATATTCTCTCTTCTTTTACTTTTTACCGTAGGTATAGTAATAGTAGGTGTATGGAAAGTATGAACTACCACAGTTTGAGCATCCATTCGAGTAATAATTGGGATAGTAATAGTTTGAACCTGAAAATCCACTTATTTTCTCCTGTAATTTCGAATTTCCATCAGAGGACTTACTTATTTTAAATTAAGCCTATTAAATTATTTAAAATTGTGAAATTCAACTATAACTCGTGTATTCACCAGTGTCGTAGTAGTATCCATTGTTATTAGTGTAATAGGGATAGTAGTAGGATCCCGAATTATAGGAATAAGTATTCGGGTAGTAATAGTAGGTCTGAAGTACAAGTATTATTTCTCAAACAACTAATTTTCAGGATATATAACAAGTCTAGTTTAAAAAAGCTTTTAGAATATTTTTTAACTGACGCATTCATCTCTGTTCCTTGATAATAAACTAATTCAGATGCTTAGTTCATACGTTGTCATGATTATTTAGATTAATAATTATCTTAACAATTATCTATATAATATCACAGAAAATTGTCATTATTCATTCGTTAAAATAACTTACGTAGTAAGCCTGGGTTGAGGCGATGATGCACAAAGCAAGTAGGATAAAACTAAAAGTGAAGACAATAATTAAAATAAATGGTCTATATATTTTCTAATTTTCCATTAGTCTTACAGTGTTTTAGTTATATAGAACAGAATAAGGAAACAAGGACAAGTAAAAAAACCGAAGGGAAAGACAGAAAAATAGAAATAGAAATGAAAAGGAAGGATGGAATTGCTTACATCTCTGATCTCAGGAAAAATCAAATTTGAAAATATAGCAAAGAGAAGACTCACTTCACAGTGTTCATTGCTCTATAGTGTATTTGCAGTGTTCTGGTTTTACCCTACTTTTGCTCTCTTTTATACCTCATCCGAGACTTCACCATTTCCGAAAGACTATCTCTACCCAGGAGACACAGGTATTGCGAGACTTTGTTTGTTGACTACAGTTTTTGAGAGAGTGCAATATAGAAGGTATTGCTGCAATGAAAGTGTAGAAATAGCACACGGATGCTATAGGGTGCCAAGCACTGTGTTGCTCTCTGCACCTCTCTGTAAATCTGTTTGGAATAACTGTTTGTACACTTAAGAGTCGGCATCCTAATCGCACTGCCATACTCATTCACGGGGCTCAGGCCATTGAGTAATACCTTCCAGAGTGAGATCATGCTGCGACTGAACAGCAGAGATTCTCTTCCGCAGTAACAAATTCCTATTTATACCCAATAATAAGTACAATTATATTATTCATCATCTCCTCGTATCATTATTTTTCAACTATAACTGGTTTTCAGTTACTTTCAACAACTAGACAAATAAATATGCACTAATAAATGTGTATCAAACCAAGCAATAAATTCCTTGCACCATAGAAAAAAGCAGTTAAAAAATTAGACCTGTTTCATATTTGTGCAATTTTTCTTAATTTGCATAAAAAATAATAATAATATACGAGTTACATGAAAAAAACACTATAAAGATGTAGTTTCTATTTATGTATAATTCAGCTGTCTCAATGAAAGTGACTGTTATGTCGAAAAACTCTTTTCAGACGTTCTTTTAATAATGAAAAATAATTCACATTATGCAATTTAGTGGAGGCGAACACGAAGTATAATTCAGTAGTTCTGACTAATAAGTTGTATGGCGCTAAGTTTAAGCCTACTCTGTCTCGCTTACATCGCTTACGCGTTTCAGTATTTGAAAAACTACTCGAGATCTCAAACACACGCGGACGTGAGACCCTTCTTCAAATGTGTAGAGATCAAATTTATCTACCTCACTTTCAGGTCTAACCTCCTTGATAATGGGCTTAGAAATTCAATCTTTAATAGTCTAATTCATTTCCTTTCTTCTTTCTAATCATTACAGATTATCATTAAATGCATATACTTGAAGTTAACAGCTTTTTTCTGATATTTTACTCATTAAGTTATTGCTTGAAAAAGTAATTTGCTGCATGTATACTTGTAAGCATTGATATCATATTTAATAATGAACTAAATTCCATTGATTTTGTCTACTTCTGTTGAGACAATTTATAAAGATCATGGATAGTTTGTGTAAATAATGATTATCGGACGTTTTCTCGTGTATGCGCAGGAACGCTGATAGGGATTGTGCCGTTCTGTAGATTCTGACTAGTTCAACATTGTTGATGACAAAGTGGGTAAAACTTATTATTAAAAGAAAGGTGATTTTCAAAAAAATTCTAAAAGTAAACTACAAACTTAAAAACATTTTTTTGTCTTCATATTAAATGTTACTACAACTTTAATCATTTATAGTTACGGTTTAGTTATTCAACACACATATTGTTCCTACACATTACAATTCATAGAATTAATTGTCATTGACAATTTAGTGACTAAAGCCGATCTTATATAAAGCTATATACATTAGGGTTGTTATTCGGGATAAGAAAAATATTGGGGATTTCCCGATTTTCAGGATTCGAGACAATTCCTAATAACAACCCTAATATATATATAATTTGTGCCTCTTTCATTTCTTCTTCCATGTCTATAACACATTTTAAACACTACACTATTCGCGATAAGTGTCATAAAAACTGTTATTCTTAGCCAGTTTTAATATAGTATAACAACTGATACATGCAATGAGATAAAAAATTCCACCTTTTTTGGGATAGACGTAATTATATGTTAGATTATTAGCTTAAAATCATCACTACAATCTATTTTTTGTGACATATTTGTTTTGATTAGTGTAGCCTTCTGTAAATATACCTGGAAAAATTTTATAAATTATAATTTTTTTGTACACAGTATTCATTATATTAAAACCAGTTGGTTAGTAATATAACACCCAGTTTTACCCTTTTGCCTTTCGGTTTTAGTTTTTCCTCCCTTTACTTTTCCTGTATGATCATATTTAGTTGAATTTTGTTATTTAAACTTCCTTATTTTTGATTTCCGTACAGCCAGTTTTTTCCTATGTTCAAAATTGCTGTACTATTATAATGTTTTGTAGAATTAAAGTTACAAATATAACATTCGATTATGCTTCAATTATAATCATGCTTTGAAAGCATTGAGAAATCTTTCAAAACTCAAATATCATATTTTAAATAACTGTAGAATGTTCTAGAGAGATTGTTAAATCAGTGCCAGTCTTCCTTGTCTTTTCGATCCAACTCTTGGATGGGTGAAGGCAATATTACCAAATAACTTAATCAGGCAATTAACCTAATAATGAAAAATAGACACTGGAGCTACGCTGTAAATAAACAAAGATATATTAAGTTCTTAAGCTTAGTTATAGACTCAAATTAGTGACTTTATAAAGTAAAAATTCTATGAAAGGTGACACAGAATTAGGATATTTAAGTATATAAACAACTAAGCCTAAAGAATAACAATACGATTCAAACAAGACGTTTTGTTAAAAATTCCAGCGATCTCGCTTCAATGAACTTCTATTTACAGTTTATATACGACTTAAATGTCTGGCTTTTCGATCGTATTAACCTCATTAGTATATCTTGCATACAAAAAGTGCAATTGTCGACTTTGTGAGAGCACCCACTTTCGTGTTTTGCCACACATTCCCCTCATTTGTCTCGGATTTTCACTATTCTAAGAAGTGAAAATGGTTTTCCTGTCTTAATATAAAACTACATATTATTTTATTGTTCCAATTTCCGATTTTGTTGTATCGCAATTAGACATGCTGTCTTTCGTGACAACAGCCGTCTGCACCCTTCCCTTGAATTTCAAGCACCATTTCTTGCACATCTCCACAGCTAGTTCGTCGCATACTTCAGTGACTCCTCTTGAGATCATCAACGGAGATGAGGCCACCTTCAGAATAAACTCGGGATTCCGGCCAGCCCTTAATCTGCAATCACAAGGATTCGAATCAAGCGAATTTAGAGGCCAGTGAATCAGGGTTATGAATCCGGGTGTCTCTTTCGTGAGGTATTCCACCGCTTTTTTGGCTGTGTAAGATGGATCAGAATCCTGCGTAAAAATGAATCCACGTTGGTACAAAGAATCTGCAGTCGAGAAGAAGACAGTTCTTGAAGAGGACATTGATGTAGTAGGTGGAATTGATCTTCACTGCAGACTCCACACAATTTGTGAGTTTTTTTTCGCTAAAATTGATCCCTTCGCTTACACTCCATTTGTAGAAGAGTTACTTCTTGCACGACCAATCTGTTGGCGTCAGCGTCTTTTCCACGACTGGGAGCAGGTCGTGGTGCTGATTCCGGTGCTTTTGCAGCCGACAAATTGTAGTGAAACCCCGACATAATTGAGGTCGAGTACATGTGGAAAAACATGAAAATAGATGTCTTCGTAAAATCGATAATTCTACTTCTCACATATGGCATATGCTAATGAGGTTAATACGGTCGAAAAACCAAATAATTAAGCATTCTGAAATGCCTTCACATGATAGTTTTCAGTTAAATTTGATGAGAGTTATAAAAAACTTTTAAAACCGCTTTTTTCATAGAAACCCTCTATAATTTACTTTTGTCATATTAACTATCATGTGCCTAGACTTCTACCGTTATTTGAATATTATTTTCTATAAGTACTTTTTATATTATATTTGCGACTTTAGTTTATGATCAATATTTTTTTGGAATATAGTAGTTGTTCAATTTTTAAATGTGGTTTTAAATTTATTCATATTTTACTTTATGTTTTTTTTTTATTTTTGGAGGTAACTAAATTCTTAAATTATTTTCATTGAAGTCCAACATAATTTAATATGTTATTTTCAAACTACATTAATTGATAAAACTGTAGAAATGAATTTATGAAAACTAAATATGTCTTCTTTGGGTAGAAATAGACAGAATAATTGGTGCTTTCCTAATACTTTAGATCAGGAATTAATTAGTCAAATGAGTTAGGGAAAGTAGGCTTGTTTGTAGAAACGGATATAAGGTATTGAAACAGAACGAATAACGATAGGTTGCACTTGTGCCGGAACAATAGATTCGAGAAGTTTATTTTAGATAAATAGCAAAGATTAATTAAGTAAGCAATGTTATGGAGTAAGATAGGCTTAAGTTTTGGAATATATCCAGGTCGAGTTAAAAAGCAGCGCCCCTCTAGTTTTTACACTTCTTATATACGATCCTAGATCCATTAATTATGCAGGTCTACCAGCTGGCCGTTAGTATTAAGCTACACAGAGGAAGTTAAACAACAGTTTTCAGAGCCTAGTTGTAAACACTGTTTAAAGAATGTACTACGGTCTATGCTTTGCATGACAAAATATTTTCTTGCAAAATAAATAGTTAAGGATGTACTGAACAAGTAGTTTTAACGAAGTTCAAAATACTTAAATTTGTTTTCAGTGGTTAAGGATAGTATAATTTAATTTATATTGCTCATAAATCATAATTCAATATATGTGCGACAAATATTGTTGACTATAAACAAACACAAAGAGTTTGTTGAACTACGAACTATATGTTTTACGTGTATTTCAGTTAAAAGCTTCATATTCTACACTTTTTTATTGTCTGTTTGTTTATTATCCGAGAGGTTTAAGAATATTTATGTATGTTCTGACCGGTTAAGAAGCAACGAATTCTATTTTGAAAGCTCTTTGCCAGAGAATTGTTAACAATGTCTATTTTTCTAGGCACTTCAACATAGAGATTCTGTTCAACAGTTGAACAGTTGAAAAATCTTTTTAACAAAAGATTTCACTATACATATTTCTATAAATATCGGCAAATTAATGATAAAGAAGGATATACTTGAAAAGGTAAGGAATATTTAAATACATATTGGGTCGTGCCTTTAGTGCCCATATCACTAACAGGATCTTTACACTGCATATGATTAATGGAAGCAATATTTCTGGAATATAATTAGTAGAGAAAATTATGTACTTTCCAAAAGGGGTAACTTCTAATGTAAAGTAGCTTTGATAATGAGGAAAAATAATCGTTTTATACTCTGAGAAAATTACTTCAAATTTTACTCTATAGAATTATCTGTTATCACGGATTTTATTTCAATCTATTGATGTCAATTTTGCTAAAACCTTAATGTTATATTTAAAATGTGTCTGCTGATTTGATTTGGTGGTAATTATATCGTGGATAGCCATATAAGACACGTTTACTTGACTTTGAATATCATTAAATATTCTATAACAATGAAGAACAAAATGATTAATAGATTAATAGCAAAAGTTTATCACAACTAAGAATTTTTCAAAGTGTCGGACAAAATATTGCAAATAGATTTAACAACGAGTGAAGACGGTTGATAATGAAATAAATACTACTATTCGTTGCTATTTTTAATCAAAATTAGTCAATTGATATTTTCTATAATTCCTAGAACAGTGGAAAGTACAATCGAAGTATATTTTTTGACCAAATAAATTAGTTATGATTTAAAAAGTCATGTATATTTGCTATAAATGAAAATCATAAGTACCATAATATGCTAGGAACGTAAAAGTTAGGATATAGGCAAAAATTACAGCTCTTTAGCCTAGCTTCGTTTTTTGATTCATGTCTGTATGATAATTAGACTGTAATTAGAGAAATATATTATCTAAATTAACAAGTATAACTGAAGATATTTAAAAATCTTTACACTTTCACGTAACTAAGGAAATTTAATTCTGTACATTTTCGATGAGGTTAGGAAAACACAATCGTAGAATTTTCAGTGTTATGCATTTTATAACAGTTAGAATCTTACATGACTCTAATACCGTCTGAGATAGAAGTGCAAAACCACTCTACAGTCAAGATCTCGAAACGAATTAATAGTGACTGAAATCACATAAGGAGATATAAGGCCTTGGTGCCTTCACTATTCCACCTTTATTAACAATGACAGAAATCAACCATAAAGAAGACAAGACGAGAGTGAAAAACCTCAAGATTCGCGATGTTCTAATGAATTCCAGAATATTTATCAGAGCATGGTTATTAACGGTATTAATCTTCATGTCTCACGGTTAACAGCTTGTTTAGATTAACAGAATTTTACTACCTTTAGCATTATATTAATTTTTAATATAAACATATGGTTGTCATGGCGCAATAAATATAATACAATCACAGGAAGAAAAAAATCAATTTTTTGGCTTATTAATTCTACTTGTGTATATCCCCTAAAAGTGTTTTCCTTCTCTTTTAGAACGGATGGAAATTAATGTTGCATTCAATCTCACGATAGAGGATTTCGATGATAAAACTTGGTTTGCTAAAACGATGTTCATAGTTGGTAGCATTACTACGCCATTTAATTTTTTTGGAATATTTGTTATTTTATCATGTGCTAAAACCCAGATAAATGATTATAGGTGGCATCTTCTAATTTACCAGGTAAAATATTTCGGAATTCACTTTAATTAAACAATTGCATTTTTCTAAAGGCAAGGGATTTTTATCAATCCTTGCACATTTTTTTCTAATAGTTAACTATTTTATTGGCAGATATGGTCTACAACAACGGATATTTTAATGAATTACGCTACGGCACCAATTATTTTTAGTCCATTTCCAGCTGGTTACACTACAGGGTTTATGTCTAATGTCTTTCAGATAAAGGAATGGATACAATTGGTAAATTCAAAAAAATTTCAAAAGTAAATTAAGTCTACTAACTCTCTGTAGATTTTAAATATTACCTCATTTTTGAAAAAAGTGTGTGGCTAACTGACGGGAGACTCTTATTTGAGGTACTTGTTTTTACAATGATGTCTGGTACCTATGGAGCTATAGAACAGTTGTTCTTCTACCGTTACCAGAAGATTCTTCCGACAGGACACAAATTCAAGATGTCACATAATAATTTCCTTCTTGTTATTATCTCTAGTTATGTGATATGGATCATTATTGTTGGAGGCTCAAGTTATGTGGCTGCCCCTGATCAAACAATAGCTATAAACAAGTTCATTCAAGTAGGATTATATACTTTCCATGTAATCAAGTGACAGACAAACAAAGACCTCATTTAATAATATATTTCTTATGAAAGGGATAATAAAATTTCTTATTGATTTATCGCTAAATTCATTCTAGCCAAATAGTACATTTTTATAGCGATATTTTCGTTCAGATTAAAACCAGTAAATAAGATAATTTCTCCACATTTATGCAAGAAAATTATCAGGACTTCTTAGAGGCTAAAACAATCTCTGTTTCATCATTTTCAATCATGATAACGAAAAGTGTTCCCTTGTAATAATAGTATTTGTAGTTATCCAATATAATATATAAAACTCCAATTTGTTTTAATGGATGGTTGAATATAAGCATTTTGTTATAAACAAAACCTTTTTTTCAGAAATACCCACAGCTGAAAAATTTGACGATGAATCCTCATTTTTATGCTCTTGACATCGATTCAAGCATAATTTTGATGATATTTTTGATGTCTTGTGTTATCAAGATATTATATACCATATCAATCGCAGCAATATTAGTCATTTTATCGCACAAGGCACTAGATAAATTAATAATGTCAAATAAAACTAAAAAAATGCACATAAGGCTAATATACACACTGTGCCTACAGGTGAGAGCAAGAAACTACACAAAATATTTCCGATTCAACTTTTACATTAATAATAAAGATAGACTAGTTAATTTTTTAAGGCAGCTATTCCTTCAGTTGTTTTCGGCATTCCATGTCTTTCAGTTATGGTGCCTCTTGCATTTGGAATACCACACACATACAGTAAGTTCCAAACTTTTCTATAGAATTAAATCTGATTGATATTATTGATAAAAAATACAATTTTAGCTTTGTGTCTCATTTCATCTATCATTTTATCAACCCATACCTTTTTTGGAACAATTTCTCTTCTTATGTTAAATAGACCCTATAGGATACTGATATTTACGTCACTCAACTTAGTAAAGGTATATATTATACTATCTTTTAAAACTGAGCGAACAAGAAAACAGGAAAATGTAGTAATTTATAATATATAATGAGGCTTACTTAATATCTTTTAATAATGGAATTGTTATAAATTTCAGGTGATGGGAATTTATAAAATAATTAAAAATTACAACAATATTCATGAGTAGTTCACATAATATGTTAAATCATCTTGCACTCTGCAAACTTTTAGTCATACACCTTATCACAAAGGAAAGCGAAAGATTCTAGAATCTGTAGCCAACTATAAGCCTAAGTGATGGTCAGTGTTTGTGCCTAATTAATAACTTCTAATAGCGCCTATCCCACCAAATAGTTATGTTTAAACTTTACAAGAAGTTCAGCAGGCTTGCAAGATTCATATTTTCATATTTGAAAATGCTAGCATAATTGTAATTCTTATAAAATATATAATTAATGGTAACGCCGTCTTTTTACAGAGCTAAAAACGTTAAACGTTAGAATTCCTAAGCCCCAATAAATTTGTGTTTTGAAGTATAAGAGTGTATAATTATGGTATTATTAATTTTGATGAATATTTTGAGAAAACTAATGGCTTGTTTTGAGATTAAAATAGAATATACTCTTAATTAATATTTGCGCAATGCATATAATTAATAAACAACCACTATTTATAAATACTTGCTAATTTTTTCTCATTGTAACGAGATTAAAAACCACTGACATACTTAGTAAATATCATATTTATAATTAAACAACACGCTATATTTAAAGTAAATCATACTAATTTAGAGCACATTACATGGAAAATTACGAATTCAAAGAAAGATTAATGATCAACAAAGCAGATCTACGGGAGCAAGAAATACAAAATACCTAAAATCTAATTTCTGAGAATCACTGGATATTTCATAGCAAAAATTAGTTTGAAGTCAATATAAGAGAACGGCACTTGTGTATAGGTTGCACAAAGCAAAGAAAATGGTAAGCTTTATATGATCAACAGGAAAATTCGTCACGAACTTCGTTTCCATCCTTATAAGGTAGTAGAAATTTTATTTAATTCTCTTAATAGTCTATTTATAGGACTATATCTGGAAGATGGGGTTTTCGCCTACTATATATTCATTTAATTTACACTTTCCCACTTTGAAGAGTCATAAATAAGAGAGCTTTCGAGTGCTTCTTTTGTACATTACGTACGCAATCATTTTTTGGTCTTTGTTTATGACTAACATTTTTTTTATTTTTATGCTTTCGAGGCTCAGAATATCTCTATTCTCTAATTTTGCGACTTTTCTCTCTGTATTTAATAGTGTTATACTCTATTCATGAACAATATTGTAAGTACTTTAAAAAGTTTTGACCTTTCTTAAAATAATTTAAGGATAATAATTGGTGCTCAAAATTCGAATAAATTAATATATTCATTGAAACTGAAATCTTTTAAAGATATATTTATCTCATAGAACAAGTCATATGCCGCGTACCAACAGGAATGACATTACGACAGCAGTCACCAAGCAAAGAATGCTCAGCAGCGTAAATACAATACAGATCACCTTGAAACAGGGGTGGCCTCGCTTCCTAAAACTCGAAATACATTATGATTATTATTAAATACATGCAATGAGAAATCTAGGTAGAATTAAAATTATTCGAACAAAATAACTATAATTTGAACTCTTCAAATGATAATTAATGCATTAAAGCCAACTTGAAATGCGCTGTTCTTTTCTTCTTCTTCTTCTTTTTATCCTTCTTTCCACTTTTTCTACGTTTTTTACCATCACCTAGAACACGAATCAAAAGTATGCTTAAAGATAGAGTTGAACAAGAGGTACCTATTCTACTGATTCGATTGCTTTTGTCATTCTCTTCAAGCTCTTTTTTCTCATCCTTATCGTCAGTTCCTTCTTCGATTTTCTGAGCATGAAGTTGCGCTTTAATTCCAACAAGAAATACCGTTATTTACTTTTATGATTACAGTTTTAGTAATTGATGCCACTTTGTTCATGATTCAATATTAAATATTAAATAGCAGTAAAATTGTCTACAAGTAATCTCAGAAAATTATCCGCAACACATTTGTCCTGATATATATAAATAAAATCAATCAATTTAGGTATTTCTATGATATTTAACATTGTATTAAAGTATGATTCAAATCATATTTCACTAATTCGTGCATTGTCAAATATTCACTTTAAAATAATACATTTTTGTGATTTCGAGAAAATTCTGTTGAGAACATCTAAAGTTAGATAGTTACCCCGCATTCATCGCCATCTGCAGGCGGAGGCGGAGGAGCATCTGAAGGAGAAGCTCCACTAGATGGAACCAGACCTTCATACAAATCGACCATCTAAATATATTACTAAAGAGAAGAATACTCAAGTACTAAGAATTTTCACGAAACCTGGTTGTCGTATTTCTTTGCTTTTTAAGAATAGTTGTCAAAAACTATGTGTCCAGTTTTTAGTTTATTCTTTGCAGTATCTAATTCAGCCTTTCCAGAAATTCAACTGAAATTTACTATTATTAGCAGTTAAAGCTGTTTGCAAAATCATATGTCCTATTAGAAGGGCGTATAAAATATTATTCATTGGATCAAGGTAGCTATGCAAAATATTTATCAATTCCCTTAACTAATTTTATAAATCATTAAAAGAATGCTGAAAATAAACTATTTGGTTAACCTCATTATTGTGGCATCAAAAGAAAACGAACCGTTTGAGAACGAGGCAATTATAAATAGTCTTGGATCTTTATTATTCATGAAACTTACTTCGATAAAACTTGAAAAAACACATATGCTTGTTGATTACTCTAATATCATATTTTTAAGATCGTATTTCTATTGGCTAAAATCATTTTTAATTATCTAGGTTATTCTGTAGTATATGCTGTACAACAATTAAATTGAGATGAGAAATTTTGTAGAAACAGTGGCATTTAGAGTATTTGTTGTTTGAGTTTTCATTTTAAAATGCATGAAGCTGCTTCCTTTTCCTTCCTTTAAATTACTCAAAATACTATATATATATATTTATATATATTGTGGTTATTCAGGCCAAATATGGTAGATATCTGAATTGGTGCTAACTTTCAATTTTACAGATCCATAAACTGCTTTATGAATAACGAAATTTGATGATTGCTAAAGTACTACATATTGACTTATGATTGCGAGATAACGAGTTCATTTCACGTAATTTTTAAAAGACAAACAATAGACTAATTCGTGATATTTAAAGTTATTACTATAATTAATGAATTATTACCTGTCGGTAATGACGTTGAAACTGGTTCAATACTCTGTCTGTATAAAATAGATAATTAAGACTCTTAAGAAGCTTTTGATATATATGTTATTTCAAATTAAGCCAAATAATATAAGGAAGTCAATTATTTATTAATTCATATTCATATTTAATTAATGCAACTTCTAAAAATTGGTTTGTAATTTTGGTTACATTACATTAAATAACTCCTGTTTGCTTAAAATTTTCAGAAATGATTATATCTGTGGCGTTGTTCAGCACGAGCTGCACCTGATTAGTGTCGGTTGCGCAAGTGAGATGAGAATAAAACACCTTTTCTTTGTCCTTTTTTAACTTCTCGAAACACTTACGAATGTAGTGTGTAGTATGATCGTAGTCCCCACTACCTATATATATATGTATATTTATTTGTCTATTTGTTTATTTAAATCAAAAATACATTGACACTTACAATCTATTCATGAATTACAACAGTTCATTACTATTGTATTTTTAACTAAATAACTTTCTTTGTTTATAAATAGTATAATTATTATGAATTTCCCTCACCTTTATAGTTTGGAAAACAAACTGTTAGGGGAACTCGTTGTATCTTTTCAGCGAATAAATCCTTCTTATTCATAAAGCATATGACCTAAATAGAAGCCCTCATTTATGTGATACTAGTAGGCTTACTTACTAAAGGTGATTTTCATATTGGTTTCCCTGTTGCACTTTTATATGACTACCTTTCTTACCATTCTCTTCATAAATTATTAGGTGGCTGCAGAAGTTTTAGTCGCTTGTTTAGAGCTTTAGTACAAATATTTTAAACCTAAATAAATTCCCGCTCTTTTGCGTTTTTGCAGTGTTGGGTTTGTAGTTTGTGAAAAGCCATAAGTCAAGATTTAATGGTAAACTTAGCCTCACTAAACAACTCGAAAAAGATGAGCCACCAAAAACTGCATATTCGACACTGTATTCTCTCCGAGATCCAGCAAGGGAAGAATGCAAATCAACATGCTCTGTACTAGGAGAGGGTCTTGTGTCCCACAGCACTTGCAAAGGTTGGCTTCAGCGTTCTAAAGCCGGTGAATCTGATGTCAATGACTGACAACGCTCTGGGACGTCATGAAGATCGAAGACTGGTGCTTTCGAAGCATTATTGGACCAACATACGTCACAGCCACTAGAAGACCTGGCGGACAGCTTGGGAGTGGTCAAGCGACAGTCTCGAGACGATTGCATAAGATGGGGAAGATTCGCAAGTTCGGAAAGCGGGTGCCACATGAACTCTTCGAAGACAGCATTGGCCGCCAGCTTAATCCATGCATCCCGTTGATTGCCAGACAACGTAAGAAGAACTTTTTGTGGAAAACTGTTTCTGGTGAGGGAAAATATATTATGCACGACAATCCTAAACACACATACATCATGGGTAGACCCCGGACAGCCAACAAAATCAGCGGCCAAAAAGTCCTTCTGTGCATCTGCTGGGACATGAAGGCTGTGCTGTTTTGTAAGCTCCTGCAACCGCATAAGACTGTTGCTCTCGAGCGACGCAGTCGCCAATGGACTCACTTGCTCGAGGGGATGTAACGAAAACGACCCTTTACCGGATAACTGAGTCGGAAGACTATTTTGCTGCATGACAATGCTATCCTCACATTGCTCTTAGTACTCAGCAAACTATTTTGAACTTTGGCTGGGAAGTTTTTCCGCACGCGGCGTATTCACCGGACTTGACGCCTTCGGAATACTATTTATTCCGGTCGATGCAGAACTGTTTAGCCGGACAGCGCTTTCGAGATGTGGCTGAGGTGCGAAAATGGACCGATCATTTTATTGGCTCCAAGCCGATGTCGTTTTTTCACGAAGGAATCCGAAAGTTACCTGAGAGATGGCAGAAGGTCATAGAAAGCGAGGAAAAATAATTTGATTATTGAACTGCATTTTGTATATTATGGAAATAAAATTTAAATTTTGAAACAAAAACTAAAACTTCTGCAACCACTTAATAATTCAGTACCTGAGCAACTTTGAAGAATTCACTATTAACGATATCTGAAAATAAGGCCAAGGAGTCAATCATGCGATTCTGAAAGAAAGTTAGTCTCTCTAAATTTAAAGATGAAATATCAAAAAACAAAGTAGATTTTCATGGCTTATTTTCACACTAATTATGCTGGGTTGGAATTTTAATTACCCAACTAGTTAAGCTCGTAAAATCATTTCAAATAATAAACCTTTTTTCGCTTATTTATTATTAAAATGAATATGAAGATTTCATTTTCAATTTTGAATGATTTGTAACAGTATTTCTTGAAATAATTCTGTCACTGAATTAGATCTACAGTAATACAATTATATTTTTGGCATACCTGCCAATTCAATGTTGCCATTGCTTATTAAAAGAGTCGTTCTTAAAAGAATCAAGGAAAGTCTCGTACACTCAAAATCTCTTGTTGAACAATGGGAATGTTGTTACCACTGAGAATCTCGGAGAATTCAGTTTCGTAATACAAAGAGTTGTTCTAAGACACGTATGAAATATATTTCTGCTAATACGTGTTTAGAAATCGTATCTATTTTTGTTTTTACTTCATAATACAATTGTTGTATAAGATACATTAAAAGAGTGCCTAATTTGTCGTTAGAGCATATCGCTATTGTCATTTTCCCATTAATAATACAAGGCAAAGGAAAAGCTAATAGATGGTAATCCCAGTAATTATAAGATATCAAATAACCTTTTTACTATCCGTTCATTTTGAAAAGTAAATTTAAGAGAAGTGGTCATGTCTTCTAACTTAACACTCGATTCTACGAGCTGCAGAAGAGAACAGAAACGATTAGTTGGTTAGTCTTCCCCGTTTTATCATTCTACATCCTGAGGATCACAAACTTAGCTAAACCTGAGCGATACTCATTTTTCCTATACAGTTGTAAAGCATTTCAGCAAGTAGTAACCACATACATGAAGGAGATATGAGGAAATCAAGATCTATGCAAAACAAGGTCCCACATTTTTTTTTCTGAAAGTATACAGTAACTTAATGTTAAAACAAAATTTGACCGGAACTGTTCTAGGAAACTCAAATCTAATACATGTTTAAACTAATGATTAGCAAATGAAGTCATGCATGATTGACCATAAATAATTCTAACAAAGTGCTTCTTTTAGCACTAATTACATCGTTCTTTCAATGAGTTCCCTGAACTCTGATAAAATCCCCAATACTTGTTGTTTTCAGCATTGACTTAAAAAATAGGAGGGTTTACTTAACTTGTAAATTATACATTATCCTATGTATTGTCGTCTATTTTTGTTTAAAATCACTCTTCATCTCTTCCTTGAAACTTGTTTATATGGTAGTATTAGAAAGACTAAAATACTTTCTAACCATTAATTCGTTTTGAATTTTCGGTATGGAAAAAATTCGTATCATCTTCAAAGAATAAATATATTTCTCGATTTCAACGGACTGCAAATGAATTTTATACACCACTTGATTCGTTTCTTCTCTCTTAACTTCACCACTTTCAGAATCATTATGGGAACTGGTTACAAAGTGTTACAAAGTAATATATTACTAAAATTGTACTAATTACTACTTAAACTACCTAAGGAATATTTACGAACTTGTATGGTTTTAAACCGTTCTTTTAATATTGGATGATAATCTAGTTTCCTATAGTATTCCTAAAATAGTATAGATACTTTAGCGTCACACATAGAAATAATAATTTCTTCTTTCACTGGCGTCTCTAGGAATATAGTAGATTAGTTTGACAACCATCAATTTTAAATGTTATTGTTAAGTTTACAAAATGTGCTACATTCATCTATAATTACAAAAATCTATAGGCAGAGAACATGTATTTCAATTTAATTAAAATGAAGTCTTTGGATCCAACATATACATAAATAACGAACAGAATGTGAGTAAATGAGAACAATTTAGTAGTTGTGTGCAATCTAGTTGTAGCGGTAACTACATTATATTATACATTTCATAATAAACGCATATAGTTTTGACACCAACTGGTGTATACATTTAAAAAAATATAGTAGGAAATTTTAAGTTCCTAAATTAACAGTAT
The DNA here is from genome assembly GCA_964036235.1 of Heterorhabditis bacteriophora. Classification (NCBI taxonomy): domain Eukaryota; kingdom Metazoa; phylum Nematoda; class Chromadorea; order Rhabditida; family Heterorhabditidae; genus Heterorhabditis; species Heterorhabditis bacteriophora. The sequence goes on from OZ038426.1 coordinate 4,043,607, forward strand.
ACTATGTAAAATACTTGCTTATATTGTGGTAAAGATTTAGGAGAAATGTAAAATAGATCTTTTAATTGTGAGTAAAGGAATATTTCCAAAATCATATCATCCTCCTGTTATAATATGATAAAAATATAGCTATTGGTTATATTACAATTTTCCTAGTTTCAGACCAGTAAAAGTGACCGATTCCAACAGTCAATGTGTGAAAAACGTTCCAATTCGCATAAGTTTAACAAAAGTAAGGAGATTTAAAGTAGAGCAAGAATATAAACTTATTTTAAGTAAAAAAGATGAGTGTCCATAACAGATCCCAGTCCACCCACATCAGATGAACCAACGAAGAAATTCACACAATCCTCTTCTAAGCCTCAAGTAATAAGTGATTTCAAGTGTTAGTAAAATTTAACATCCCATTTTTTCTAACATATCAGGACGATAGCTGTCTCGATAATGAAAAATGGGCAAGGGCACAATTTACTGGTGAAGCAACAGGAGCAACAGATTCAAAAGGTTAGTCTAGTGTCTTCTAAAATGCTGTAAATAAAAAAATAAGCTGAGAGAGTACTGCAGCTTCCGTTGAGATATTGAAGAGTGGACCACCTCCTTTGTTGAATGAAGACCGACAAAATTTAATGGAACGCGGCGAACACCTTAAGGAAAAGCCTATTTTAATCATCACCCTGCTTACGTTTGAAATGGTAGACACCTTAATCTATTATCGAAAATAATAAAGCTCATTCCTGCTATGATTCATAATTAATTTCTTTTTCTCCATAACTTCATGTTCGGCTAGTTCTATTACAACAAACAACAGTTTATAATCAGAAAAATACAATTAGTTTCATAAGTTATAAAATTCTTATTACGAAAGAAAGAGTGTGAGCAAATAAGTGTTTTAGGTAATCAATATTATATCAGTAGTAATATGGAGGGTTTTTGCCAATAATCCACTGACATCAGCTATTCTGGTCTCATTCAATTTGATTACTGCACTCATAATTTTAATCTTGATAATTATCATTGAGGTAAGATTTTTATTACCTTAGTTGCTAGTGAGCATTTATTGCTAAAAGTATTTAATCAAATAATTAATAACTTTCTCTAAATATGATTTTCAATTTTTATGTGGCGTATATAAATGGTTTATCGCTAGAATTTTGATCGTTGATTCGCCAATATCTATTATAAATTTGTGTATTCAACTGATTCTTCAAAACTAGTATAAATTACTTGATTAACATATAATCTACGACACTAAGCATCTTATACCATACTTAGGTATAAACAAACGAAAGCTATTGTTTATTCTGTTCTAAATTGCAAAAATATAACTGGAAATACTTTTGCTAGAACTTATGAAATAATTATAGATAATATTTAGCTTCTTAGTGAGTAGTAAATGAGTGATTTTGTTTTCAATTTGAGAAGCACGCTATTAATATGTTCATGAGTATTAGAATAGAACAGAGTTGACAGATTTGCATTACAGTATAGCCGCATTCATGTAAAGAAACTTGAGGAAGTAAACGGAAACAATCATTATTCAGTCTCAAAAGCATGGAGGTTTCAGGTTAGACATGTTGTAGTCTTTATCCAATTCTTTTGAACTCCGAGAACAGAAATAATTCTGATATTTTTCTCAGAATATTTGACATTAGCAAGTAATTAATACACAAATTAAAAAAAAGAATAGCGTTAGGGAAGAGAAATGTTTTCAAATTTCAGTTATATGAAGGCCACCTAGCACGGTTTATTCTTCTTTGTGCAAATATAACTATAGTGGCATTTGGGGATAACCTCGATAAGGCAACAGTTTTTCTTCTCGCAGTCTCCACTCTTCATGTCATGCTAGTTATTATTCAGCTGTTCTTTATACTTAAACCCAATTTCAAGCATCGATGAAAGTTCAAAAAATTTCATCAATCTTCATTTATTTAAATAAAATACTTTTTTCACCTAGAAATCCTAGAACCTCTATAAAAATAAGTTTAGTGAAATTTACGAAATAGAAAACCATTTTAACCAGCTTCAAAACTATTCAATTTTAGAAGATTTAACTAACCGTTTTCCCATCTTCTCTTAGTGTTTGGTCGTATTCGGATATTGCCACAATAAATAAAATAGCGTTAACATTGTCGAAACAGTGTATCCACTTTCTTCGTTCTGATTTTTGACCACCCACATCAAAAATTCTAAAAAATCAAGGTATTAGAAATTATGTGTAACGACTAAATCGATTTAGACGTTGTAATTTGCGCGCCATGATCTACCTAAGGGAGATCATCGGTGCGAATTGTTAAAATAACATGAGACGACACAAAAAAAATCAGTTTGAACATATTCGGGCACAACATTATCAATTGGCACTAAAAGTAAAATTTTGCCGCTTTGCAGAACTATAATAGATAATTCTTTAGGAAATCAACAATAGATTCGAGTTTTACTCTATTGTGTGTAAATATTCTGACATAACTATTATAATAGAAATGCTGTCCGGATTATGAAACTATCAACTTAGGGTTGCGTTATTTGTCCTCGTGTTTATTACTTAGTTGACCCCTTGTGACCACATTCCTCCATTAATCCATAATTGCACTTGGTTAACATAGTACATTGGCGTTGAAGTCCCACCCCTTTATCTTGGAAGGTATTTAAGGTTGTTTACTTGATTAAGAGATGGAATAAAAAATTCTCAGATTGATTTGCCTGAGCTATAGAAAATATTAGCACGCACACACAATATGTACCCCGAACGGTATAAATGCTAAGTGGAAAGTCTAGTGAAATTTCTTGTTTAGGTAATAGAGAATCGATTATAAATATTGATTTACCCCCAATGAAAGTACTTTTCTGGTTTATTAATTTCAATTACTGGGAATTATCAGATATCTTTATTAGAAGCACTATACTAATGGTAATTTAATATAACTTCTGTACAGGATGATCTGCGTTGGTACTGGAGAGAATGAGTGTTTCTTGTATATTCATATTCTATGACTTGCCTAAGAATAATGCAACTGAAAAACTAATCTCAGGATAAAAATAAACATGTATTTTCTAAACTTAAAATAGATTAAAAATGCAAAAAACACTGAAATTGGTAAGAAATATCATACTCTGTATTTCGTAGCAAAATTTATATATATATATATATATGTCCATAACATAATACGAAGAAACACAAGCATATAAATATTATACAGTTAATTTATTGTGTAATTCGTAACTCACCTGAAATGAATCGTTTTGTAAGTATACTGTATTTCTTGAACACCAGTGGTTTCCACTTTTGTCATAAGAATATCTTGTACAGTAGGTACATAGTCATCTGAGCATATTCGATCTATTGCTTCGAAGAAACTGCAATTTCCAAAGAATATCACTGAGCTCTTTGCGCTAATAAATTAACATTAAACGATCATTCGAATTAGAAGATATGATCTTTATTTCCTCATCTGTTCTTACTATGGAGCAGAATCGTTGAGTTGGAACTCGCTTCGTCGACCAAATCCTTCCTGAACCAATTTGTCCGCCCATAACCGCTTAATAGCTAAAGCAAGCTCTTTGGATAAAGGCTCTGAAGCCGTCTGCTCTTGTAACGTTAATATGACCAACTGAGCGTCTGCCTGCACAAAGTAGTTTATAGTGTTTTAGTATTGCAAGAGTTTCAAAAAATCGATTAGTGTTCTCTTATATTATGTTAAATCTATATAACTCAAGTCTGATAATGTATCTTCATATAGAAAAACGAACTGTTCTCTCTGGACTGAGGTTCATATTGAGAATTTCAAGACCAGTCAGCAACATGGCCATCGATTGCACCGTATTAAAGTATATTGCACATCGTCTAGCTAATTTTTCTGCTGTCGTAAATCCATCTTGATGAATGATTCTACCAAATTCAGAAACTAATTACAAATAATATATAGTATTTTTATCCAATTATATGATTTATTCCTTTTTTTTTCATAGCAAGCAAAAATAATTAGATCAATCTTATATAAGCATTTTCTTCTATTATAATATCAATTATAATGCAATAATCACTAGAATTTTCATCTACTAGCATTAATTAATAATTGTTGGTAACAGCTAGTTGTGGAAATAAAAGTAAAATAGATTTCATATTAATTAAACGAAAAATGAAAGCGAATGCAATGTACTGACCTCATTTGCTTCAAGACAGTACTTTTTCCAGATTCTCCAGGACCTAAATTCTCAAATCACTATACCATCAATTTACAATATTACTAGTTAGATGCAAGTAAAATAAAAACTAATAAAGAAACATGTATTTTTAAAATAAACCAATATATATTAATTATTAACCTAATAATAATAGTTTTACGATAATTCTTGATGGATTTAATTCTCTTCGGATGTCTGTTTCTATTTTTCTGTGAACAGCTAACGCTTCCTTGCTTAGTTCTTTCCCTCCACAGATTCCCATAGTAAAGGCATATATTAAGTAGTTCAATCTAAAATGTAATATTGTAACTACTGTGTATACAGTGGTGTCGTGAATTTGAGACCTATATTACAACTATTGATGTTCAACTATTCAAGCAATCAACTTTAAGGCTAGGAACTTTTTAAAATCCAAGATAAATTTCAATTCATCATCATATTTCAAATTCAAGGATCTACTACATCTTTGAGGAAAATATTCATTGCGAGGAAGTTGAGTGTTATCTTCTGTAATATATTATATCAAGCATGCGACACTGTATTATGAAACGACTGATATTTGAAATCACCAGAAAATAGATTATGATTACTAGCAACAATTTTCTATTATTTTACAAAATAAAACTTTGTGCATCTAGTATTTCTAATTATATGTGCTTCTAAAAAATTTTAAGATATTATTGGGGAATAATTATAACTCTGTGGGATTAACAATAAAGGTTCTTTAATTGTTACAATAAACAGTTGAAGTATAAACAACATTATAATTCAATATAATTTCGTCTATAATATTATGTAACAGCGGATTATTTAACAAATATATTACTTTAATTTTGGCATATAATCGAATTCTAAAAATAATACACATTTAGATTTAGTCGTAGAAGTTTTGGACTTAACAGTAATTTAATTTATATGTCATTTCTTTATAATTTATTATTTTCCCTAAGCCTATGTTACATGAAGAGAAGATCATATTTCTTGTGAAATTCAGTATACAAGAGTTTTTTATGCGCTTATGTCTGTTAAGAAATCACCTTAATTTCAAATTCTGTCATTGAATTTTTTAATAATACAATGGAAATACATGATAAATGGAGTGAAGAAACCATAATGATCCGTCAGCTAATTTTTTAAAGTCGATTTTAAATCTTTGCCAATTCTTGGAGAAGTAACAAACCATAGGACTGTATGGGACAAATCCAAGCGATTCGCTTGCAGCATTTCTATTACGTATAAAATACAAGGAAGAGTTATAATTATCTGCTTTTTTCATTTAGTACCTTTCAATCTTAATATTTTTTCATGAACAAATTCAATTTCATAAATGAATAGATCTTAGTATAATTATAATCATGCATTTTTATGGAGTATTACACACACACCTTCAAACAATGTTAAAAGTTGATAGTTTGACGTTTACGACAACATTCTACCTCTAAGCCTAAGCCATAAAACTTTTAATCCGTATCAGTGTTTCAATAAATTTTTGAATCTATAGTATGCTTCTAGTCAGATCATATCTTACTAATATCGAAGTAAATAGTATATCAGAAATTCCTCATGTTTGTTGATGAGATAAAAAATAGCGAAAATTATCTCAAGCTTTCTTTAAAATGTGTTCAATATGTCATTACTGATATATTAGTTATAGTGAAAACACGGATTATCAACTATTTTGCCAGTTGTGCGCACACCTGCGCTCTAGTTAGTCATTTTCCGTGTAATAAGATATACTTACTTTTGTGAAATAACAACTTTGAATAATAAAAAACAATATTTGCATTTGCATATTTAAAACCACTAGTTACATTTGCAAATTTATATGATTGGGTTTTAGTGAGAAACTAACAAGTCATATTATTGATGACTACATGTGAATAATCGAGTAAACCGTTTAATTAGAGAAAAATAAAGTACCAAATCAATTATTAGAGAAATATTCATCGGTCTAACCTTTTTTATTTTTTATCTATTAATTACTCATAGGTTATATTGATTAAAAATTCATTGATATAAAGTAAAGTAGCTGTAAATGTTTAAATTGTTATATAAAGAATTTTTATAGTACTTACTTCAGAAAAAATTATTCAGTGACTTTGGTTTTTCAAATAGTTTTCTATTGTTTCTATGACGAAACTAGTGGAAAGATGGAACGAGAAGTAATTCTGTAGATTATTAGTCTCGACATCAAGAATAGTATTATTCGTATTATATCAGAAAAATAAATCTATGCACTATTTAGGTAGAAAATGAGTGAAAATAATCAGATCATAATACTTATATACTTAGAACTAATAGAAAGTGGTATTTATACTAAACAGCATGTATTTTGCTGTTTCCTTCAAACCACATGTTATGAGCCGTTTGATTAATTAAGTTCTACTGAGTTGTCACTATTGAATTACATTACTGTAGTTGATAAAGAAAGTGGTAAGTTGTGAATAAAAGTAACTATACTCGTCTTTTCAATTGAAAATGAAAATTAAGTGATTTACAGGTAAATACCATGTTAGAGTTCTTCATTTCTCCATAACATGGATATTGAGAGATGATGCTGATTCAACTTAAAAATGACGATACCTACGAAATAAAAATAACTATACCCGGCATAATATGGAGATAAAATCACTAACATATAGCTTGTGCATTGCTATTCTCACATCCTTCTGCGTTTCCTCTTATCCCAAGAAAATACTTCTCCAATTATGATTATAGATGGTGTACTCAAATCTTCAGAGAGGAAGATGAAATTGTAAGTTCATTGAATAGGGACCCAATGTTGCATAACATTTCCGCACTACCCGATATTGTATCTACTCTTTGTGATGATTCAAAAGTATTATTCTTTAACCTAACACCAAGTTTATTTCACATAATTTTAATATTCAAAGTTTTGATAATCACCAGCCTTGTTTCAATATTCCTTCTGTTTCGTAAAAATTTACACATACTGTGTGTAAATAGAGAAATAAATAAATACCACCGTTCTAAATGTATATGGACTGATAGAGCACAATGATATAAGACAATATTAAAACAATATGCGAGAAACAAATGTGCGCGTTTTAAAATATGTTTGAAGGAAATATCCTAAGTAAAATTGATGAATTTCATAAGAACACATGGAATTCATTTCGAAAAATGTGATGGAGCGAATAAATTACCTATATACAAAAACCTAGATGATTAAAGCATATTAGGTATAATAATATAATTTCAAGGGTTTACATTAGAAATATAAATGCGTCAAGTAAAAATCCTAATTTGAGAAATTCACCACACAGCGTGAACAGAACTAACCAAATCTATTACGTGCTTTGAATCCATAAGCCTCCCAACAAATTTCACAGCAAACAAACTACGCCTACAATAGTATAGTACTTCAGACACCAACAGAATACCTACGTTGCAAAAATGACCATGGCAATTAAAAATATTAATTTTCATCATTACCATAAATATTGTTTTTGCAATGGAATCTCCCATTATAAGTATTTAATAACACTATATTTTATACGCTAGAAATTGATTGTCGATTTGCTACACACATAAGACTAAATCAATTCGAATAAACAGCTCCCATCTGGTATATTTACCTAAACCTTGTGCTTTAGAAAACCAGACATACAGAAAATCTCGGATCTCCTAAATATTACTACTTGAAACAAGTTCACTTGTATTTTAAATTAACCTTTCTATATTATAAGAAAATCGTACTGTACTACCATAATCTGGACATTCATAGGAAACAAAAACAAGTGGCAGATACAATCAAATACATTAAATCTAATGTAAACTCTTCAAGCTACCCTCAAAGCAAATGCTAAGGCATTAATTTTTGAGATAGTCATTTGAGTAAACTTCTGTTACTAAATAATTATCACTAAAACTCGCTAGAACCTAGTCAAAAATGATCAGAATAAAAATGAAACATGTGAAGTTTGAAAACTAATAACAACACATTGCCAATATTTAAAAAAATGAAGAACCAGATTGCCAAAGTATACACGTATTCAAAATGAAGACGTCTGGCGCACGCACTCCTAACTATCCTATTATTGCGTATATAGAAATAAATACTCTAATAAAATCTAATTAAACAATTTCTACTAACCTGCAGAATAAAGTACTACAATTAAAATAATACTAAACCTATAAACATATAGAGTAGTGAACTCTTATAAAGATCCTTAATAGTATCTATAGAAATACAATAACTAATTATATATTTAAATCTAGAACTATATAAATTTTGGGGAACATTTCTGTAAATGCAATTTCGCCGTATTTAAAAAGTACAAACTTGGCTTTATAAGAGTCTAAAAAATGAAGAAAAAAAACGCGTACTAGTTTGAAAAAACCTCAATAAGCTAAAGAAAAATGCGTCAAACACAGGATTTAGACCTATAACGCCAACTAGTCCTTTAATATCCAAAAATACTAGAAAACAAATTGTTAAATTGTAAGATTTTGGAAAATTTTTGTATTACCAAAATAATTACAATACTTCTTGCATTTTCCTCAACTTCTGTATCACATGACCTGAAAAAGAAACTACTCAATAAACCAAAGTATATCAATTGGACAATAAAGTATGAAGTGCTTACTTCTTCTTCATGATCTACTACCAAATGATCACCAGAAGACGGATTAACCAAGACTGAGGAGTTATTTGAAAAAATCAATGATGAGTGGGACATTGTTTGTCGCTTCTTCGGCCTTGAAATTTTTAATGCAAATATTTAAATATACTATTTAAATCTTAAAAAATAACAGCTCGTGAAAATGTTTTCTAAATATTTAGCTTTGTAAATTGTTTAAGAGGATACTAACTTTCACTTGATTTGGAGCTGTTTTATCGAGAAAAAAAGAATATTGAAAGTAAATTTGATTATATAAACTATAAGAAAAGGTGATAAAATTACCGCTCTTGAAGAGGCTTTCGTTTTGCAAATATTTTATCGCCCATCCATTTCCCCCTCAAGCTGTCGCGGTAAATAATCTCACTTGTATCATCCACACGATACATCTTCATCCTAAGATAGGATTAGATAAACGGAACTAATAATATTAGTTACATACTTCTGTTAGAAAAACAAATCGTGAAATAAACTTTGTAAATCTCAACCTAATAATCCTAATTTTAATCTTTTTTGTTCATTAGCAACATAAATCTTTCTAACAAGGCAAGTGCACGTACTACGTCTGGGCTGATAACATTTTTCCAATTGATAAAAGTAGTGGCACTACTTTTCGTCATGTGGTCGCAATTGTTCGCAATAAATATAGCAGTAAGTTATAAAATTATGAAGCAAAATATAGCTCTATCTAAAACAATGGTATTAACGGCTTACAGTTCATATTACCAATAAAACTTACATTATATGTAAAGTTTGTTAACAATCAATACTAAATAAAATTAAAACCGGTAAAAAGGGGGGTAATATCTAACTAATGATACATTGAAATATTATAAAATTATAAAACCCAAAATAAAACTATTGAATTTTGTGGTCGGCGTCAAATCTTTAAAGATTAATTATGACGTGTCCTTATTGCCGAAGAAATATACCTTTTCGATACTGATCGTTACACTAACTGTTCTAGACGATGCAATGTTACGAACCACAAAAAACCATCCAATATTTTCAAAGATCGAATCACAATTCGTTATTTGATTAATGAGCATTTAAAAAACTACTCAACTTATTAATTACACACTAATCCAGATGTGTAAATTCAAAAAAAAAAAACTCGAACGAATTAAAATTACTATAGTAGTATTTTTGTGAAAATACATACCTAACCACTCCACCACCTCCATTGGGTGGGCATCGATGAGCGAGACCTGGCCGGAAGACGTCTTCAGCACAAGCAGTTTCACATTCGGGATGAACTGTCCACCATGATCCAGCCTCATTCATAACAAGGAAGTCTTTCCGAGGCTTAAACATATAATATATTCTACAAGTTAGTATCAAAAAATTCTTATCTTCAAGAAACATATTTTTAGTGATGTTCAATCGTTAGCAGCAACATTTCTATAATTAAAAGTAAGGCAGAGATGCAAAATTACTAACAGCACTCTTTACCTTCCGATATTTGAAAACAACAACATATTACAAAGAATCAGAGAGAAGAGGATTGTGTAACATTCCGATAAAAACGCATACGGCAAATTATATCGTATATGATTTTATCTACTATTTTAATAGTTTTATTTAGGATATCTGATTAGGTATGACCAACTGTTTGATATGTGGTTAATATTCTAGTTCAAAATGATAACAGAAATTATGAATGGATAATAGCCTACTTAAATAGAGGACGGTATTTCAAGCAGTTAGTATTATGATAAAATTTGGTATATACAGCGCTAGCTATCATCAATCAAACATTACAATGCGTACTTGAGGAAGTAATGCATTGCAGATGAAACTATTTCAGATAAACACGTCTGAGGACCAAATCATTGTAATATGTTAGATAATATGCAAAATGGAAATAAGTAAAAATTTACATTTGGAGTTAAGACTCTAACGAAAACAGCAGAAGACATAAGACAGTGTCGAATGGATTGCCTCCAATGCCGACCGTGAGCAGAAGATGGATTCTAGAATTATAAAGAATATATACTGTAAACATAATACATAACAAACGCAGGAAGCATATTGCTTACTGTCTTCAGTACTTCATGCCATAAATTAAGCTATAGTTCGAATGAATATTACTCACCGTATCCTCAAAGATTTCGAAAATAGCGTTTAGCGGTAGAGCACGGTATTCAGAGGTTAACAAAGTACGAAATAACCAACACACCATTGAGCACTCACGCATACGTTTTCGAACTAGAAGTATTATAATTGGTAATATTTCACTGTATATCAAATACTGCTTCAGCTCAAAAATCTCGGTGAATACAAATTAGAACCACGCATTTGAAAATACAATCACTGACCCATAACTGGCCTACGAACGACAACTGGTTTTTCCTCTTTAAGCGGGACAGTAATTGTTGGATCCGGTAAACCAAGGAGATCATATGCAGAAAATGAAGTTGCTGAAATAATAAAATAATTAAACACCAATTTATCCTGATAGCAATTTTAGATAGTTAAGAAATTCATTGTTTTCAATAAGAAAAGCGTTTTAAAAATTGTGACATACCAATTCAAGTCATTAAAGTGTTGTAAATCTCTTAATTCTTTCATAAGCATATAAAATAAAATAAAACCGATTTACACAATATATACAGTATATTACTAATCTACAAAATAAAAGTGGTTTGAAATACCAAAAGAGGTTATCAACGTACAACTAAGATCACAGTTAAATGATGATATACTGGAAAAAGAGGAATGTGATGACTCATCCTCTAGTGATAACAATGAAGATGGTGAATTTGCACACGAGTGATCGATAGGTTCTAAAGTTAAAAATATAAACATTATTTTAGAAACTTTCTGTACATTGTAAAAAATTAAATGAAGTGGAGATGTACACGACTTGAAAAATAAACAAGTGCAAAAAAATTATTTCCTTCTAGGTGTCCAAGATTTGTCTAACATCTAACTAAGGAACTATATATATTCTCCCAAAAAATCGGATAATGAAACTATTTATTAAAATAATTCCTACATTCACTTACTCATCCGCTTGTAAACAAACCTTCCTTAATTTCCCTTTTGACTTCCTTCAATCCCCAATCCAGGCTAAATTCATTGTCGTCCAGTGTAAGCGGCTGTGCAACAGCAGATAGGAGCATCGACAGACCACCGCCATACAACGAACCAACGTCATCCATATTTTACCTGATCGAAAAAGTGCACATTAACATTGAGAATCCAGTCGTTACAATATTAAATATTGTAATAAGTAGTGTAACAGACATCAGCATACATTTATTGTCAAGACAACATATCTAGCATACTAAATTTTCTTATAAATGCTATTTTATATCTATCATTGAACATTTGTATAATTCATTAGCAAGAGTTATCTGAGTTTTAAAATAGCTGAGAATAATTGGTTAAACTTTCAACAATAATCAGTATTTTAAGCAAAACCATAAGAATAAATAGTAAGTGAAATCAAAACTTAAAATTTCAAACTCCACAGTAACTTAAAAAATGAAAAAGTGCACTCCTTATTTTAGAAAAATAACAAAAACTAGGTATATATCCAGGATTAACATATACTATGTACATACCAGCTTTAAGATACTTCTAAAGATGCTATTAACAACATCCAGAAAACTTTAATTACTCTTTTATTATTGAGTGAAATACATACAATTAAAATAGCAAAACTACTTTAGAAAGAGGAATATTAGAATATTAGATGGTTTTAGGAAAAAAAGAGTTTATAAGAACAGTACTATGAAAAGCAAAAATGAGATTTAAAAAGCGTAAAGCCACTATGCTTTAATAGGTAGAAATTTGGCATAAATCATATAATATGAGTGAAGCTAGGGACTAATCAATACAGTCAAAATGAATTAGAACAGAGACAGTATTCAAGTTGGGCGAAATATTTCACTCGTAAGTGGAGTCAATATAATAATTCAACACAGTAAACAACATTAAAATTGGTCTAGTAAAGTTTAATCGAGTTGATGGCAAAGTGTGTGGCTGGACGCGCCGCGGCCAACAGCGGCCAACACTGCCGCCAATCCTTTGCTACTACTCAAAGAACAAACGAGAAATAATAGGAATATTTTGTTATGTGTATTTTTAATTTATCCGTTTCTACCGTATTACATATTTGAAACTTTAACATTATACCATATAATTAAATTCAGTACCATAAATATTTGCCATAATAAAAGTAAGGGATGCCTACTCACTAATGCAAACTATCATAGCATATAATACAATCTACAGAATAAAAATATATCCACGATATTTTTAGATTCCTTTCTTTTAATTTAAAAGTATGTAAATCAAGGCCTATATGTTTAAGACTATTAGGTTATAGTACCAATGTATAGTGTGGAAAAATCACATACGACCAGCTAGCTAGAATGAATCTGGTCAAAAATAAAGTATAAACAACATATTCCTACGCGCAAAAATCGGCTTTTAAGCACTTATAGAATTATTATATAATGTAAGTCGCCAATTCACCGAAGTTAATAATTATATATACATATATATATATATATATATATATATATATAAACCTACGTATGCAAATAAATAATTAGCGTTTAAGATAAGTAATGAACTGTGTAAACCAGAACATCATCGATACCAAATTCCAATTCGGACGAAAACCAAAGATCAGGACCAAAGTGCACAATTCAAATATTGTTCATATAAGAACTAAGTTATTTTATATCACAGAGAGAAATAGTTGTTTCAAGGTTTATTATAGAAAAATGAAAAACAATAAAAAAAGAACTGCACACGTATACTCTGCGTAACAAAGTGACGAAGATAATTCATTATATTCAAGGACAAAATGTCAATAGTGACGTAATGGTTCGTAACTACTCTGTAAAACTAGAAAGAACTGCTTATTTTACTGAATTTGATCTAAGATACATTATATAATAAATATTAACCGTTTGAGTGGACAATAGTTTCGGTTAAATCTTATGCGTGTGAAAGTTAAAAAAATTATGTTAGTAAAAATACGAGCTATCAGATCTGCAGATGCAGTATGCTCAAATAATTACTAGTCGTGTTCCTAGTTCGAGAAAATAAAAAACTAGTCAAATATAAGTGGTATCACATTCCCAAAAAATTAGAAAAACGAAAACGTATATAACATTTATTTCGTCATTTTAAACAAAAGTACCATAAAAGTCACCTAATACGAGTCTTGAAAAGTAAATATTTATTTATATATAGTTAACATGCTTCAATAAAAGATTAAGAAGTAATATTGTTTATAAATACCAACAGTTAATGGTAGTAAAGTTCAATTATAACAGTTTTGTTTGTAAAGGTCTTTTAACTTCATCTGTAGTGTTGTATAAAAATAAAAGCCTTATTTGCATATTTAAAGTGAGACTAGCAGTATCAATAATTATTATCAATAGTTTAAATATGATAGAGGACATATTCAACTTAAATCACAGAGATTATAGGCTTATTAAAGCGTTCAAAACGTCTAGTATTTCATTGCTAAGTTTAAATAAATTTTTTCAAATTAAAAAAAAAACACGAAGCAGGCTATTCAGTAAGACTATGAATCTACATGGCAAAAATATGATAGTTCCCTCTATAAATATGAAACATGGCCTTGGTAGTTTATAAGTCATTTAACACGACGAAAACAAACAGATTTTCATAGTCTTTTTTCTGTATTATGTATTGTAATTCTTTGTATCAAAGAAGCAGTTATTTATTACATCCCACTGATAAATGATTAATGGTTTTAGATTCATGTGCCAAAGAATATAATTAATTAAGTGAATTTCATAGCCGAAGCAACAGACAGTAGTTTGTTACTTAGTAAATGGCTCTGGAGAATTGTGAAAAACTGTTAATCATAATCTATTTTGCTCATATTTTAAATTATGTATAATAATTCCCTTTGTTAGTGTACTTTTAAAGAGGTGTATTTGATTGAATTTATAGAACTTTTTAGTTGTTTACTATCAGACTTTGAATCATTTCTTCAAAAGTTGTAAAATAAAAAAAAATATTGCAATATAAAAAATCGGATTAGTTACGAAATTTTCGCCACGAATCAGTAGTAAAAGAGATGACAATCTAAATTTAAATGTAACAAAGACATAAACCTTACTCAGTACACTATTAAAAAGAGAGCATTACATGAGATGAAAGACACATTTTTGAAGTTGACTAAATCAATCATACTCTGGTTTTTTGAAATCATCGTCTGCCAGTGCTGAGTTGAGGAAAACTGCCTGTTATGAGTTGGCGAAAGAATATTCTCCAACTATTATTTAAAAGATTTAGGTCTAGTGATTCATAGTCCATAAAGCTTGTTTTTGCATAAGAGCCAACCATTTTCGCTGAAATTCATTGCATTCTTTTATTGAAATATGACGTTTTCATAAGGAAAGAAAAACTTGAAAAGGAGCAGAAATGTCGTCCACGAAGCCGATATTCGCTCGGTAGTGTGTACTAACGTATGAGGCACCTTCTTAACACAAGCTAGACATGTGGCGTCAGAAATATGAATACACGTAATACGTTTGTTGGTCTTATTTGTCCATTAAATGCACTGCTACTTCTGAAAGCTGTGTGTGCTTCCGACTCTTTACTAAGATTTGTTATACCTTAATCCTTTTCATTAAAACGTGTAAATTTATTAAGAGCAATTTATAGGGCATATGTAAACTTTGTGGTTGGTCCTCTAATTTTGCATTCACACTCTTAACAATGTTTTTCTATCAGTTCTATTCTTTTACTGTTAACTGAGATTATTTCTTTTGTATTTATGATCACAAATATAATCACGGACGATGATATATCACTGGTTTGGTGAGTAATATAAATTGTACTCCATCAACATAAATTGAGGTTAATATGTAATAAATTTGCAGATATTGGGAAGTGTATACATTGCATTGAATTATTTATGAGGTGTTCATATGTATCTAGCTATAGATCGCTTGATTTATACCGTTTCCACCAACTGCCCACATCATGTAAAAGTTTTGCGCAATGAAGGTGGCTCTATTTAAGAATAAATTCAATAAGTCGGATTATTTCAAAGTTACACTATTGACAATTATTCATTTTTCTAATTTATAAGTTTTTATCTTAATTTATTTAAGATTATTAAATACCAATATCTTAAATAAAAATAATTCTCCACTCTTTTGTAAGACTTCTCTTGTCGTTACCCTTGTACCTTTTTTGACCATGATTTGTACCAATCAGTTCGACATGGTCTCAGTAATATGTATTCCTTCTGCAATGTCGTAGACACCCATACAATGGAATGATACTCCGAATATATTCTACAAGTACGGATTTAAAATTTTAAAATTAAGCATTTTGTTCATTTTCCGTGGGAAGTGCTTGAATTAAAATTCTGTGGTATTCAAAACTAATATTTCTACGTCATTGTAGCCATATATGCCATTGTCTATTTATCACTTGTTGTTTTTATCGTGTTAAGAAAAAAAACCGGGATTAGATGGAAAAACAACGAAATTAGAATGATCATCCAGGTAACTGAGATTTCAGGAAAATCAGAGTTCGAATATCCTATCCAGTTAATAATCAAATTGTTCCAGGTAGCAACCATGACATTAATCGAAGGTCTGTCCTTACTGGGTATGTTGAAAATCACAAATCACATGATCCTTTATGGTTTGAAATTTGCATATTATAATGTGCAGATTCTTCCATACTTGTTGCTGAACGAGTTAGTCATTTTGACATAAAACGAAAGAATTTTACAGGCTTATTGCATCTTTAGAAAATTTTAAATAAAATTGTTTAAGAAAGATTCATCATGAGTTTCGGATTTACTTCGAGGCATCGCAGATTTCTGTTGTAAAGAGAATATAAATTTTCACAAAAGCTCTTTAGTTTCGTCAAGTTTGTCAGTTGAATAAAACTTTTAAATCTCTGTATTTGATGAATCACCTAAGTCTTAGCTCTAAGCTTCCTTCCTTTTTCTGGTTTCCGGAAAGCTGCTCCTCCACCTCCTGTTGCAGCGCTTCCTGTGGAAGGAGCTGAGCATGTCTGAAGTCAGACATTGTTTAAGCATCACGATTTAAAGGTTTTATTACATTTTTGAGTAAAAACCAGACCGCATTAAAGTCCGGTCGTTGGATACGAAGGGCGCGTTGAAGATGTTTGCAAATATCGCTCATTGCATATCGATCATTAGGATTCTCTGACCAACAACGAACCTTAAATATAAATTACATTAGGGCTATGTTCAGTTCTTCAAATAATATTAATAGTTTCAAATACATACTTTGATGATATTCTGGACTTCATGAGGAACGAAGACAGGGAGTTCCATTCTATACCCTTCTTTTACCTGCACATATGCATGCCAATATTTAAGATGATTAATTAAATTAAATGTATATGTAGGTATGTGGAGAAGAATCATCTGCAGTAGAAGTATTAATACATAAACTTGCACTCTGGTTCACTTCAGCCACAGTCATTCCAGGATATGGCTCAGTTCCATTTTGATAGATTTCCCAACACATAATACCTGGGTGAAGAGTAATTATAATTCCTCCCTATTATATTTTTAATCTTGAAAATATTTAATATATTACCATAGCTAAATACATCAGTTTTTTGTGTATAAATAGCCATTCTTAATGTTTCAGGAGCCAACCATCTGATAGGAACTCTTTTGTGAGGGTCCATCTGATATACAGTACCCTCTCTGGTTAGACCAAAATCTGAGATCTTTACCTAAACAAATAGAAAGCAATGATTTTCTGATATAAGTCTTTATGTCCTCTTCTACCTTATTATCACCATAAAGGCAATTTCTAGCAGCAATATCCCTGTGCAAAACATTCTTCATATGGAGATACTCTAGACCCCAAGCAGCCTTAAAAATTCAAAATAGTATTAGTATAATATTCTTTGAATGCTTGCCCTTAATGTTACCTGAAGAATCATCTCATTCTTTTTTTCTACTGGTTGCTCTGTCTTTTGTAAATACGAATCTAAGGCTCCACAGTTGACCTGAGAGGGTAAAATCATGTGGTAACCAAGAACAAAATTTAAGAATAAATAGGAACAAAATATAAATGAAGTAACATCGTTAGCGTACTAATTCCATAAGCACCATTAACGGTTCTTGTCCAGCAGCAACGCCATAAAATTTGACTACATTAGGATGTTCAAAATTTCTCATAAGACGCGCTTCGTGCATAATTTCTTTAATCTGCTCTTTTGTCAATACTTCTAGTTTTGCCTGAAATACTGCTATTTTTTGCGTCGTTTATAATAATTTTTGTAATCTATGCCGATATAGATACACCAGTTTGACAGCCACGTCGACTTTCCTTCCACTTCGCAATTTTAGTTTTCCTGCATGAACTTCACCAAATGCACCCTCACCTGAAGTAATCATTTTAAACATCTTTAATTGAAATATTTACTTAAATTATACTTTTCTGATTATTATTACAAGCTACTGCAACTAAAATTTGACATGTTGACACTTATAATATCTGTTTACATTTAAATGTCATGAAGTAAAGTACTCTTAAACACAGTACTCCATGTGTTCCTCTCCTTCAGTGCACCTCGAACGCACCGAGTTTCTTCGTGAGTTCTACATCGTCGTGCTGATGTTCCCACGGCTGTCTCAAGATCGGTGTACGCAAAATCACATCGTTTGCCTATGTATAATAAGGGGATTTTAATTTTATTCATCCTTTTTTGATACTAGTTTTCTAAAAAGGATGCATGAACATAAATTTATTAAAAACCTTTGAAATGGATTCCTTTTTATTGATGTGATGCTCAATCATCGCGCTAACCGATTCGAAAGCCCACTTTTCTATTGAATATTTCCCGTTCGGTAACCGAGTAATCACAAAGTGCTTAATCTGCGTGAAAATAATTTAATTATCCCTAGATGATGTTCTTAAAAGTTTAATTCTAAAATAGCTTCAAATAATTTAGTTATTTTGTTGATATATCAATTATGCCGAACAATTTTCTTCCTACCAAAATTAATGAATACATATTAAAATTTAAATCTATATGTAAAATCTGCATACTCCTTGGTCTTCTAGTTCCTGTCTATACATAACAGACAAAACAAATGCTCTTTGTTGACCAGCCACAGGCTCCGTCGTGCGTACAAGGAAGTCTCCATTATTGCGCAACATCATCTGTAAGGATAATTACATTTCTTATTTCTTATTAAAAAAATAAGCAAGAGGTGGTGAACGGTATTTCAGTGCTACACCTTGATGTCTTCTCTGGGAAGTAATCCATGGTACCAAAGCTCGTTAGCCAAAGTCTTATCCACCATCGCCTTTTACCAACAATAATGGCAATTGATGAACCAACCGCTTGTAGTGATTTCACACTTCTTGAAGTCTGCGTTCTATGGAATGAGATAGAGTGGATATGATATGATAATAGCATACAAATTTATTCCACAATATCATATTAACCTGTGAAATGTATAAACTTTAATTTACCTAAATTAACTATTCTTATACATATTATTTACTATAATTCTGTTTTATTTCGTCCTTCGCATGGGAATGAAAATTTAAGATACCAGTTAAAAATTTCCATTTAATTTATATTTGAATGAAGCCATTGTTATATTCCAAACGTTCCTTCTTTAGCTTTCACTAAACACGAGTTTAAAAAAACGTACAGTTTAATAAATAGATAACAATTAGTGTCTGCAATAAACTACTTTGATTTGTTATGCTTTGTAATAATAATTTATTGATCTTTATATTATACAACGGAACAATATAATCTGGGTTTAGTTTAAGACCAACATATTTTGATTTATTCCCCATTTATTCCATTGCTTGCACTTGTTTAATAAACTCGAAAATATGTCTATAATAAAGTATTCAGATAAATAAGCAAATGTTAATCATGTAATTTTCAAAAAGGCCTTTAATAAAGAGTTGAAATGGTCATCTGAAAGGTGTTCGATATTCACTGAAAATAAAAAGGCTATCTGCTGTGAAGAAGTACTTAAGAAAATAATATGCTGATTTTAAATCTAGAATAACAACTTTATGTGGATTATTTATGGACTCTCTAATAACAGCGCTATAACACAGCAAACAAATCATTATGGCTTACGTAGATACTAGACTCCTGGTCATTTTCCAACAAAACGCCAGTTGTTCGGCGTTTCGATCTTCACTCAATGTGATTAATCCTTTTCGTAAAACCTTCCTACCAACAAATTTTACAAATTCTCACGAGATAGCTACTGGCATCCCTCAAACTGTTAATATTTAATAATATTGAAAAACATTAATGTTTTCCATCACTGCAATTTATAGCTATTCTAACACTTCATTTACTGAATATGCTTATAGATTAGAAACGGCAACTAAATATGTAAAATATTCTAAATAACACTACTACTATGTAAACAGAAAATATCCGATAATAAGAAATTACAAAATTCTATAAAATGAACTAGATGGCAAATAATTAAAGGTATATTATGAAATGTAATATTATCCATAAAAGCTTATCATAGCAGCCTAAAAGTACCATATAAATTATTTATAACATTTGCTATGGGTAACGACAGATGAAATATTATAACAATTTCCTAGTTCATAAATTTTAACAACGTGTCTAACACGTTTTGTTTATTAATAATTAGTACTTCTTTGCACAGATCATAAACATACCATTGATTTCGTAGAGAATACATTGACGATCGTTTTCCAGATGAAGACCTGCTGCTTTGAGAGAATTGAGCATTATTTCTTTCGTTATGTAAAGACATGCAAACTTGCGTCCACCGAACGAACACCATGTCTCTTCAAGAATTCCACCCATTATGAGAAATCCTGAAAATTAAACGAATAATTAGTGAAAATTTATACTGTATATTTAGCTCTGGGCAATTTCCACTTAGTTTCACCAGGCTTAAGCCAATATTAATTTTTAATAAATAAATCCGAACTGGATTTTCAGTATCATTTCTATCATATAAATCTCTAGATGTCCCAATTTTTCTATTCTACCATATAAATAGAGACGAATTGGAAGAGAAACATTGTAAAAGTATTTAACTTAAATTCCAGGTCGACTTTAAACACTATCAATGAGTGACTATATAGAAAATAGCTCATAAAACTAATGAAATCATGCAATGTTATTCAAGCAAAGAAAATATTTAAAGTTATTCATCAAAAGGAGGAGGGTTATTCATAGAGTTACAAGCCAATAAATATGATAACTCAGATTTTTCACTTAACTCTACTCACGCAAGGATGTTGCTAAAACACAAAGATATTGTTGGAGATAACGTTTCTTCATTCTTTACAAAAAAACAAGTCTAACTAGGTAACCATAGTTATTTTGATGTTAGGAGCTTATTAAACGATCAGGTTTTGAACAGTTAATTATAAAAAAAGTGGTTTTGCCATGATCTTCGAACAACTCTTGAAAAATATCCAAAGATGTTTTGTGTGTAGAAAGAGAATTCTGTTTTTGGCACATAATAAAAACCAAGTAAAGTAGTCGCAAAGCTTATGGTTTACCCTGTACTTTTTCTTTTCTTTAGCTCTATACTAATTGGTACTAAAGACCACATGTGAATTGAAATCTAGACAAAAACACCTGCGCAACATATGCTACGTCAAAAATACGGACAACTGGCCAAATTACAATATGAAGAGGTCCTTAAAGAAAAAGGTGTGAGCAGATAACGGGAAGTAAATATTTTGGTAATTTTCCTCGATATATATTTTCATATTATTGACCCAAAAAAAAACTGTTTTATAACGACATCTTGCCTCCAGGTTTTATCTGAGTGGCGATATTTTTGATAGCATTCATGTATTCGTCTATTGTGTTGCAACAGTACTCGGTACAAAAAATTGTTACAACCACCTGGAAATATAAGTACGCTTAGTATTTAGAGAAATAAGTATATTTAAAAATTTTGTTGGAAACGGTTTACATGAACAGAAAAGCTGCTGAAATTTACATAAAAAAATAACTAAACATCTTACATCGAATTGACCTAAAAGATAATTTGGAGCATGAACGGATTGATCCATAAAGCAGTCACAATGATAAATGCCACGAACCTGAAAATTTAAAATAATTGATGTTATGAGCTTGATAATAAAATATGGAAGAATAAGAAAGCTTGAAAACAAAAGAATAAAAGAAAGAAGAGTTAAGTGAAGAAAATAAGTACCTTGCTTCTTGTAAAGTTTTGCATTGTATCAAGTTCATTCCACGAGTTTCCTTCTTGAGTTAGGATCATCTTTAGTGGAACACTCCAATCAAAACTAGATTTCCCTTCTTTCCATTTGATCAGTTCTTCACGATTCTGCGGCAAGTAGTCGGCCAAGTAGATCTGGATAATTCTTTCAATACTTTAATACTTTATTATAGTGAATTTTATTATCTATAATACAGAAACAACTATTACTATCTCTATATTTTCTAAAAATAGTATCAGAAACAGTTCTCACAATTTGTTTACCTGTTATACTTCATCTTAGCGTTTCATGAATCTTGGCCGATTTCTTACCTCTTCTACCTGGTGTCGAAAAGAAACAGCCACATGAATGGTTGGTCCTGCTCCAAAATCGAGTAATCTTTTTACTTTTCCTATTCTTGCTACAATGTTGGGCAAGAAGGTCAAAACCATTTTCATTGCTGGATCCTCAACTTTTGTATAGAAGTCCTTCAATGCACCATTTAAGTGATTATTTTAGGATAATAATCAAGTAAATAAGAACATTATAACAGAGTGAATAAGTACAACTTGGTTTCAATGGCTTAATTCTTTCTTACCTCCAAATACACATCTGTTTTGAATTCAGTGGGAAGTTTACTTCTATCAAGGATGTCTTTAGGTTTGTTTACTTCACTTTTTTTATACAGCTCGGGACGAGCCTGAATCTCTAGATCAAAGACGTTAGTCATTGTTTCAGAATAGTATAACTGTTTAGTTTTATGCCTTATTTTTTCAGGAACCGTAGTCCCTGAGAATACCGAATTAAGATAGTATGGTGGTCAAGGGGTCGCAGCTGCGGCAATGGAGGAACTGGCAAACTGATCTTTGTCAGGGAATATAAGCGCCTGCGAAGCTTCGTGACTTTTCACGAGAGCGAGAAAAGAGCGTGTGTCGGATGAGGAACTAGGCGGAAAGAGTTGTGATGCATCAGAAAAAAGACACCTACATAGAGCCAGAAGTATGTTTAGATACTTCGATATGAGAGAGACTATTTAACAGTTTATGATAATGTGTTTATTAGATAAATGCTCAAAAGTATCCACTCAAAGTATTTAGAATATTTTATTTTCCATGATAGAGGCTATCAGATTCTCACAACTAGAATATGCATATTCTAGTTACAAATATT
This sequence comes from Heterorhabditis bacteriophora, assembly GCA_964036235.1. Taxonomy (NCBI): domain Eukaryota; kingdom Metazoa; phylum Nematoda; class Chromadorea; order Rhabditida; family Heterorhabditidae; genus Heterorhabditis; species Heterorhabditis bacteriophora. The sequence continues at coordinate 4,066,813 of OZ038426.1, forward strand.
ATTCTAACCAAGATTTTCAAATACAATTCCGCATTCCTATTTACATCTTAGAATGCTTGTGAGAAAACGTCTATGATGAATTGTGTTGTTATTCTTCTTTGGAACATATGTCATATGTCACAATATCGGTATGAATTGATCTGAAATGAACCTATAACAATGATTTATTTCTTATGCATTAGAGACATTTCAACTAAACCTTTTGTATAGATTAATGAGATATTATATTTAAAAGACTGTTTATGGTATACTAACCTAATAATAGACGAATAAATTAAAATAATATTCTCAGAAGAATCTTATTAGAAAATCTAAAACAACGGCAATACAGTATCTTGTTTCCCTAATTTTTCTCTCTTCCTTTGCAAAGCCTCTAAGATTTGTTTCCATGAGCGTTTCAGATTTGAGGCTCGTCATATCTGTTTGCAGTTGCTTGGGTGATAGGAAAAATAATGTATTAAAACCATACTCATGGCGCTGAGGGAATGTGGTAAAGAATAACAGATTTAAATAACCACTCACCATAAGATAATGATTTCGTTATTTTTCTCCACTTTCAGAAAAAATACTTATGAGAAGACCTGCTATATTAGGTCTTTGAGTATAGTGTAATCAGGTTATTAAGATAACATATATTATGTGAAAATTGATGCACAAATTAACAGAATGGTATAGTCCTAGGTTTTTCAAATGTTCATAGGTTTCATTACCTATGCGATGCTAAGTCAACCGCTACTAAGAATTTCTCTTCTCAGATTGTTCATTCTATAAGAGCAACCTTTAGCCCCTATATGCGACGAAAACCACCTATTACGATCTAGCCCTCATTCTGTGCTACGAAAATTCCCCTCTGAGGGAACAGGTGAGTTCATGTATAAGATAAATTGTTAGAATTCAATAGACCCTGCAAAACGATTCATTTCTATAAAATAGCCATTTCAAAAGAACATTTAAACTACAATATAGAATAAAACTCAAATGGAAGCATAAAATGCATATTCTAAATCCCATAAATGACGCCATAATACGAATGAGAAGAAAATTTTGTGAATAGCTGAAAGTGGGTTAAAACTGGGTTAGAATTTTTTGAAATCTATACATTTCTATGTCACATTTATTAAAAGAGATCAACTTTCTCGTAATTAGTATGAAAAACAAATGGTTTCTTAATAACGATGGTATATAAAACTTAACAATGGAAGCACTTCATGGAAGTATCATAAACATAATTAAAACAACCTAAAATTTAGAAATATACCAGGCATAATAAAGCAATTGAATTGAATTGTCTATTGAAATATAGCAACATTTAGTCGAGCGAAAAATATTTGTGATTCAGTTTTTGTAAATTACCAACTAAATAATAGAATACATGACCTTTTATATATGGAATAAAATCTCTACATCAAGAGACATGCGACTAAATGTAAAAATTGTATGACCAAGTATTGATTTTCTTCGCAAGTGGGGGATGAATCATCTTAGTCCTTTCTCCTTTCCCCGAACTGGCAATCGAATAAGACCCGTGATATCTCCAAACGAGCCAGAGCAAACGTTCGAGCATCCATGCTACTTAGTGTTTTTTCTATTGACCGTACGAACAATGATACCTAAATTGTGTTGTACTTCTGCTTTGAAAGTTTTTTCTCAAAAATGCTGTCTCCCCCTCAAAATGAACATTGATTGTTTTATGAGTCAGCCTCTCATCCTCATTTTATCATTTACACCTTTCTACATGTAAATACCTCTGTATCTCCCACGTCATCCTCAACAGGCTCATCCGCTTTCCTTTTTTTTGAAGCTCCCGAACCACCAGATACAGAGAGTGAATCACAAGTTGGCTAAGATAAACAATGTGCGCGGAACAGTTATTCGATAGAAAAGCCCTTCTTAAAAATGTGATTCTTGACAAAATACATTATAAGAAGTAATAGATGTATATAAAAACTAGCGGTAACCATGTTCACGATACCTCAGGCTCTAGTGGTGGCATTCCTGCATTGTTTGAAAAACTGGCATAAAATTCTTTTAATGGATCTCGGTCTCGATCCTACAAAGTGATTCTCTAATGTTAATATTATGTAATGTTACCTTAAATGAGGAAAAGCGCGAAATCCTAATATGATTGACAAATGTTAAATTATATAAGAAATATAAGTGCTAACCTAGTTATCTAAATGTAAGTAGTTTGCTATCTAAAATTTATATTGCTATATTAGGCTTAACAAAAACTACGTCATTCTCTCGTTGTTACTTGAATTACATTTATAATATTCATGTAATCTAACAGGTAATGTACCTCTGCCTCTCCATCTCCTGAATCACTACCTTCGTCGTCGTTTCTGTCACAATACTTATTCTCCGCTATGCCATCTGATGTAAGTAAAAAACAAATTATTCAACTAGCTATTTTCAAAACACTACTTTTATACTCTAGTTTTTGAGTTTTGTTTAGAAAAAAAAGTAGCAATAATAAAAACATATTTATATATATGTACATATATATATATATATATACCGTTTCCTAGTTTCATAATACTAGCAATGAGGTCTCCACGCTTTCGTCGATTTCGATGTTCAATATAAGGATCAAGAAACGACATTTTCTTATAATAATAGTACCTGAATGTATATAATAACTACTATAATATAACTAGACTCTTAAGGTAGTTCTAATTTAAAATTGGTGATGTTTTTAACAAAAAATATGGCATATAAAAAACCTAACCACTTATCGCCCTTTTTTAGTGGGGCACTTGTTCTGTCTAGCTTTCTTAAGCGAACATAGCGATCTCTCATATGTCGCCACTTTCGCTCCAACTCTACTCCGGGTCCTGATAATATTCAAAACAACAGATAAAAATAAGCAGGCTGCAAGTTACATACCAGTAAATGATAATTGCAAAGCGACTTGATTCCAGACATGACTCTTATAATCGGACATTTTATGCAAAGGATGACACCTAAAAAGGATAATTTAGTTATTCATGATTAAGAACCTAGAACTTAGAAGAAATACGTCTCTAAACACTGATAATTTTAAAAGTCATCTATCTTAATTCACCTATTAAAAATACACGGATTCTTCTCTACTGCATCTATGAGTCTAACCTCGAAATGATCATCAGCAGTGCAAGGATACTGCTGAAACTACACTATTTCATGGAATAAACAATTGCTTATTGGTTATACAATTATAATTATTACTAAAATTACTATGAAATATTGCTATTTAGTAAATATATATCTTGTTTTGTCTACATCCTTTTTTAGACTTATAAGCTTTCCTCGTCCTAATACACTATGTTCCTTAAGTCCGTATCTACCCTTTTTCTCTCACCGCTGCAGCAAATAACTCGTCTTCTCCATCCACCCCTAATATGTGTTCCATGGGTACTTCTTTCCCCTCACCACCGACCTCCCCCATACCCACTGGCGGTTTGTTCTCCAACGGCATCTGTGTAATATTAGATGCTTACTCAAAACAACAACATTTATACTATAGATGTCTTCTTCACATGAAAAGTCAAACCAAGTATATTTAATAGGAGCTAAAACATTAAGCAATACGATTATTCATAGGTAAATATAAAAAATAGTTTACCCAAATATTAATAGGGATCCATAAGATTCTAAAATCACCTAACTATGCATGATAAAGTCGTTATAATGAGCTGAAAATGCATAGGTGGAAGAAAATTGTTAGAACGAATGGATATGAGCGGAAAATGACCAAAAAGGCAAATAAATTATTTTGCTATTGAAATAGTTAATGGATAAGGAATTGGGAATAGATGGATGGATAACGTCAGATGAGGCTGCGGCATTAGAGAATGGAGGATGTGGCAGAGTGCATCCAGGTCCGCACTGATTGGCGGTGGTGAATGGGGTGCTGGGCGGCTGCGTTACGCGCCATCCGTCATCGATCGGAGCTGGGCGCAAAAACAGCTGAGTGCGCACCGCAGCCCGCGCCGCATCGATCGCTGCGCAAACGACCGCCGGCCATCAGCACAACTACGGGACCACATCCAAGAACCGTTGATGATGAAGGGGGCGCCGCTGAGATTTCGCCCATCATATAACGCCTACTTTATTACTGATATGTTCTAAACACTTCTTAGTTCTCATTTCCTATCTTAATCCTCAAAAATATCCAAAATATTTCGGTAAAAAAACCCTATTGCCTTGAATAAGCACTTTTTAGTTTGATTGTTGTGACCCAAAGGTTCTAATTGATTAATCTATGTGTCCTTCATGTTATTTCACCATTTGCACCAATGATCTCCCTTAGGTAGATCATGGCGCGCAAACTACAATGTTTAAACGAGTTAGTCGTTACAGATGTCTTACATTCGTAATACTAATTTTAAGATGGCATTAGCTTCATTTATATATATCTAGGTTGCGTTGAATTTAAAAATAGGAATAAACAAATATAGAAAGGTAAGGGATGCATTCCCATGTTTTTTATAATTCAGTTAATCTAATTAAGAAGAACCACTGACTTAACATTTCATTCTTTATTGGTGTTTGGAACTATGCAAACTCATGTAAACATTCAATTTATACTAAACTAGTCCAAATAAATTAGGTAAGAATTGATCACTGACTGCCACTTAAAAATGCAATATTTCCTGGCCGTCATGTCTGTCTTCAGCAAAAATAATCTCAGCAGTATTATTGCAATAATTTATTATCTGCATAAATAACAAATGGCTACAATACTCTACCTTAATAAAAGCTGTCCAAATATTTTACTTATTGCTAACACCTATCACCTTAATTACAGATTATTATAAAAGAGAAGACTTGAAGTGGAAGCAAATGGAGATCAAAGAATTGGCGCACAATTGAAAGTGACTAGGGAATACAGTGAGCTAAGTCCCTCACGATATCTAGATTTAGAATATGCATAGTTTTTAAGCAACGTCACTATAAGTAAGGCATGTCCTTAATTATATTCTACCTGGCACTAGCCAGAGCCAATATAATATATTGTTTAATAATTAAGATATAACGAATTTTAGACCAGAATATTTTAAGCGAATTTAGTAGAAACAAAGTGCAAAGACTTGTGGTGTCCTTCCTAGCCTTCATTAACAATATAGAGATCAACGAGAGGACAAGTGAATACCGATTATGATATATTCTTAGGACATGACTTGAAGAATCAGTATCCGTAGTTCTTCATGTCTATTTGAATAATGGGCATCTTGTGAGCCTTTTCTTCATCTTCATCAGAACTTGAGTCATCTTTTCGTCCTAATCCTGTTTCTGACTCATGAAAGTCAATGCGATATCTGGAAAATACTATGCTTACAGTTGTAAAGTAAATTATACTAATAAAGTTCAAATAGTAGAAAATGTATTGAAATTATAGTGCGTTAAAGTTATATAAGTATCCACAATTGGCAAAGGTCTCTATAATTTGTAATCTCACCCATCGTGCAACTGTGCTATCCCAGCAGGCTGGAAAGCCGGTTGGTGTAATTCTGGGACCGTTGCCATTTCAGTATCAGGATTAATGGAAGGATCCATGGTATCAACTTCAAGATCAGCACACTGTATATAATCTATTTCAACCTGAAAAGAAATTATAAAATGTACAGTAGATTAAATGTATTAAAAACTCACAAATATGTGTTTACTTTGAATGTAACACTAATTACTTTACCTTATACTGACATTTTGCGACATATCGCACAAACTTTTCAACTCTATCAGAGTCTTCATGTTGTTCAATTGAAACTGAGCGAACCACGGTGTTTGACATCGTGGCAAGAGGCATTGTAAAGTCAACTTCACATCGAGGAAGAAAAGTCTCCGGCATTAAATCGAAAGAAGATAATTCGAAACGGCACCTAAGAAGATTTAAAATGTAATTTTGCTATTATAAACGAAGCAGAGAGAAATAACAGAGTAGAAACACAACAATTTGTGGAAAATTGTCTCACTTAAGGAGATGCGCCTTATATGCCGCATGATGTTTCTCTGGTAGTCTAGGTATTCTCCACACTAGTGATCTATAGACGTGCTCGTACTTAGCTTCTCCTATCGCACATTCGATTAAATTGTATTCATTTGATTGAACAGCGCCAAGAAGGCGGTCTTTAAGGTTCTGAACAATACAATTAAGTATGGGTGAATTATAGTTTTTTTTATTAACTATTATTGAGCAGACACCTACTTTGACTTTCCCAGGACGAAGTTTTTTTGAATGTACAGAGCCTATGCCCCAATGCCGTTCTTCTCTAAGAAAGGAATAGTGATGTATATCAACAATCAATGCGATACGACCAATAAAAACACAGTTTATTTATACCTAAATATGTAGATCCATGCTTCTGGTACAGGGAAACGAATGGCAATATCTTCACAAGGTATTTGTCTTCTTGTGCTTTTCCCTCCTTTGCTCTTTTCCACTTGAGCAGCAGCCATAGCCTCAATTCGAATTTCCACCTATAATTTACCTTTAATAATTTCTATGAACGTATTTTTAAAATATTTATAGGCAGTATGAAATATAATGTTAAAATATTTAAATCACGTGAATCCACAAATCTTTTAGCCAAATTCTGAAAATATTTATAATTTGATGAATTGTAGCTATGAATAATGATTTCTATGCCAAAAATCTTCTAAAGCCTCGGTGCAAAAATAAATGTCCGCATTCTTAAGAATTTTATAATTCTCTACTTTGCGAATTATAGTGTTATTATGACATCCAATACAGTTAAACCGGATGAAATATAATATGAAAATATTTAGAATAATATTTGAATTAACTACAATGATTTGATAAGATCGAAACTCTCAACGAAAAACTGTGCTTTAAATGGCCAAGGAGTTCAAATGAGAACTAAATGCAAGAGTTCTAAAAACATGACAATGACTATGTACGCATAACTGGTTTTTAGATTTGTTAAAAACCATATTAAGACCTATAGACTAGCAAAATAATAAAATTCGAAGAATTTTTTTCTTTCTCGTACAAAAATCACGTAGCTTCTGAAATCTGTTTTTCTTTTATCGCTATTTTAAGTCCAATATGCTGTGTTAGTGTCTCTACTTGCATTTATATAAATAAGAAGTAAAATAACAGAATAAAATATTTAGTCATTAACCTTAGATCCAGCAATTTTCATTATAGCTTTGATGGTTAGAGCCTTTTCCCTATTACGCGGAGGGCGAATGCGAAAGCGCATAACCTGCAAATAATTAATTCAAAAAGAATCAATGTCAAACACAGATTACATATTTTGATGGCATGTGTTTATTTACGCTTTTGATAATCAAAAGAACTATTGTTTAATCTTCCCTACCTCAAAAAAACATCCATCAGGCGGACTCAATCTTATAACCTGCTCCCTGTCGAACTCCTCCTTGTCTACTGTACTGTGAAATTCTAGATTTTCAAACCGAATCCATCGTTCAGTATACATGGGAAGAATGTCCTTACGTCGGACAATTTCCTGTAATTTAAATATTTGAATTATTGCTTGCTACGTTTAATATCACAAATTTACTTATGAATATTTTATTATGAGATTATCGTACAACCTTTCCCTGTCTTCTCCGATCATTTAATCCTATTTCTAGCAGTGGTGATCCCGTGACAAATGCTAAGCAGAAGAGGCGAACTCTAGCTTTCTGATCAGACAGTACTCCATCCTTATCCACGTAGGCAGAATACTCGTCATAACAGTGGACCTAAAATAATAGCTGTATCTATTTGAATACCACTGAAAGTATTTTATGGCAAATTCCTTTATAGCAGTGTCAGTGGGAAAGAATCCTTCAACACTAACTAATTTATAAAAAATTGGTGAATTTTGATCTTAAAAATATGTTAGCAATGTACATTTGAATATAAATCTACAATAAACGAACATATCTTAACAATTGACAGGTTTGAAAATATGATCTTAGCTAATTATAAGAATAGAAATAGTTCCACATCAAGACATTTTGCTTGATTACATTTCAGCCCTTTAAAAACTAGTAAAAACCTAGACATACTTAATTGTAAGCCGATATTTAGATGAGATTAGTGTTTGTCCTCCTAACCTGTACTTCATCCTGCTTATATATGGGTTTAGTATCTCTTTTAGCAGGGCATTTGAACAAAATATCTTCTATTGTGGAAACAAATGATTGAAGTTCCGCTGCATTAAGTGATCCGAATTTTAAGAGCACAGTGCACTGTGCTGAATGCTCCAATGGAAGGCCGTATTTCGTTATATGTCCTTCGACCAGTCGTGAAATTTGACCTATAATTAAAAATAATTGTTCATTATTATATATGATTTTATATTTTGCGTCCGCAATTCATAATACAATAAATGTAAAAAGTGACCAATAAAGTACCGTGTTTTAAACAGTTGTTAAAATATAAGCGATAAAAAACTGGTGAAATTCATAGTTTTTCCATATTTCGCTACAGTTTTAGTCATTATGCGTTTAAAAACTACAAAAATCCCATAACATTATATTTTACAAAAATTATCTTGTTTGTGGCTAGTTGAAATTATGCCCAGATTTTTGGGATTTTATATAGATTTAGAATTCTTAACTGCAATCTAATGTACGTACGTGTACACTTGCCTCTAGCCTGTTGTTAGTCTTTTATACATGTTTTCTAAAAACAACCATAACTATAGGGACACATGAGATCTTCATATCGTCATACAAAGCAATATAAGAGAAGAGAATAACTATTTCTTAGGACCTATCGGAGAATACAGAAATCCTTTACGATATTAAAAAAAACTATGCTTATTACACAAGGTGCGCCAGAAGTTATGATACGAATATCAAGTAGTATAATTTCATGATAAAAATAGCATTCAACATTAAAATTTATCCAGATATAAATAAGATACCAAACAATTATCTCGTTCAATAGATGTTAAGAGTTTCCTTTTTTGTACTCACACAAGCTTATAGATGCTTTTCGAAGCTAGCTTTCGTGATATTTCACGTTAATTTTAACACTTGCCTCGACGAATACCAATGGAGCCTTCTTTGAAGCAGTTAATTCGGCTCAAAGCATGATGGATGACGGAAAATGACTTCTGGTATTTATGGATACCTTTTCAGACCTTTGGTGCCCATATTGAAAAAGTTGCCAATTCTTCTGACTATTATGTGCCGGATTTGCAATGAAAAAATTTTCCTCACTAAAAAGTAGGCGTGGTTCTGTCCAACCATGCTTAGGAATGTTATTGTTTCTTCGTAACGATTGATCTTCATTTTCTTTGTCAACATATGGATTCGACGGATTTCATGTGGGTAGAACTCCAGTTCGTGTTTGACAAATCTCATCGATATTGGATAACTATTGAGGTCAGAAGCCATCTTTCTGGTGATAGTGGGCAGAACTGTGAACATTATATGACAGTTCAGAAACGAGAGCATTGAGTGAAATTTGGAACATGATTCAAGGAGGCTTTAAGCAACACGCTTTCATTAGCATAGCGAATTACTGAGTCATATGTGCTAATTTAACTGCACTTCAAATTTGCATCAAAACTTTTGGTGCATCCTGTATTTACTTTATCCGATTAAAAAAAATCAAGATTGATCCTACTTGGAATTTTTATGTTTTTGATTTGGAATTCGTTATAATCGGAGCTTGGATATAGCTTTTCCACTGATGCCGCTCTCACCTGGACGAATTCCTACTTTCTCCTTATAGAGGACATATTGTAGTTTCACAGTATGTATCTTCCCATATACATCATATGCTTGTAAAGTCGTATCCGATAACGAATATGTGGCTTGTAAGAGTAGTTCCTCAATAGATAGTATAATTAGGACAGGAATTTCACTATGACAAGCACTTATTATTTTTAAAAGATTCTAATATAGAGTAATTGGTTCTAAAGTTTACACGTTTCCCTCACCTGAATTGGTTTGCCGTCCGTTTTATTATTGTATAATAACAAAGTAGTACCATGTAATCTAACATAACATGGCTTCCAATAACGTTCCACCATGAATGATTTCTTTTTTATTGGATGTCTGAAAATATGTCAGAGAATTTTTACTGGAAGTTCTCGTGAGATATCATTAAAAACTAGGTATTAAAGTAAATGCTTATTCCATAAAATCTACCTAATCATTAATTCCCATCCATCTCCATCAAATTTAGGAATAAAGTCTGCTAATGGTTCTGAATCGTCTTCATCATATAGGGGAGTAGGTGTTTCTAAATCCATTTCCTGTAAATGCACATTTTATGATAAAACAAAGTGATTCTAAAATGTTTTATCCATCATTTAAATCAAATTTTACCCTATTATTTCATACTTTATAGCGATTTACATAAGACTAGTTTTTACCTCGCATTTAAAGTCATCTTCAAATCCTACCGGTCGGTGACTTATGGGACTACCGCCTTCAGGTGTTGGAGTTGAAAGAGCAGGTGAATGACTACAGTAGATATTATATTAATTATATATTCACATTTTAAAAAATTTCGAGAATTATCGCTTTAACAAGTCAACTATGAATTATTCTTAGGTAGAAAATACAGAATAAGTATTTATGCCACTAGAAGTAATAAAAAAGTATGGAAATAGAAGTACTAACCGTCCTCCACCAAAGAAATCTAAATCATCTTGTGCCTCTTTGGCTAATCGAGCTTCTTCAGCTTTTGCCTTTGCAGCTGCTACAATGTCCTCTACCGGGCGTACTGCGAACGGATCATAATCCTGAAATATAGGTGTTAACAAATTATAATTTGTTTTATCGTAAAATGTAGCTGAATATTAAACATTTAGTTTACATCTTCTATGAGTTTTTGCTCAGTGGGTACGAATGGATCTACCACTGCTTTACTTGGAGCCGCAAAAGGGTCCACATTTTCTGATGAAGGTTCAGTTGCAGCTACACCATCCTGAAATGTAGTTATGATAGTAACCAAGGATTATATTATTACCTGTTTTGGTTTTAAATACAGGCAATTTATCAATTTTGAATGGACTCTGGATTAATAATATCGTATGACCTTATTACTGAAGAAGCCACTTTCACTGGGTGGTAATTCCGGGGCTGTGGTGTCGAAATCAGTCCATGCTGGAGCAGAAAGTTTAGGATCATCTGGTGCGCTGAAAAAAAAAAAAAAAATATATATATATATATAAATTATTTAATTATGTTATAATAAACTAAAGGGAAGTTTTAATATGTAAAAATACAATAAGTATTGGTTCATTGGTTTGAAGTTCTATGAATACTTACAGGTCTCCCATTGGTGTAATGCTGTCCTGCGCTTGAGTGCTAAGATGGGCTGGTAATTCGAGTGAGCCACCAGAATCTTGCTGGACATCCTTCAGGGAACTCCTACAAGGAAATCTGCTTGAAACCATTAAAAAATTCTAGATATTATTTGCAAGATAATTAGCTTAACCTTGTAGTGCATTTATGTGAAAAAATATAAATTCAAGATGTCTATTTTGAGACCACAAAAATGCCTGAAAATGAATGTGCTAATTGTCTTTCAGATAGGGACTTTGATAAGTCTTAACTAATTAAAACAACATTTATAGAGTTTCTTTTTCCCTTGCTTAATTGCTCTTTAAAAATCTAATTTCCGGAAACTATCACAGTAAAAGATGAAAATTAGGATAATTACGATTATCCAATAAATAAGCCACCTGTTTTAGAATCTAGAAAGTTTTGTTTAGATTCTAGTTTAGGCAATATTGAATTTAATATCCAATACCTTTTCCTTGGAGGAATTGCAGATAGAGAGTCCTTCCTTTCAAGCTCATCACCATGAATGACATCAGACGGTGGTTTCCAGTCCTGTATACACGAAACCATCCAATATTAATAAAAATCTGCGCTGAAATTTATGGACGTACACTATTCTCTTGCATGAGCGGTATTCAAAAGTTCATCTTAGTGAAAATCCTACACTTTAGCTCAAATACAGCAAATGCAAAAAATGAAGTATATTTTGTATGCTCTTGTTTGAATAAATCATTGAATATAGAAGGAAATAAATGATTTCATATTTGATAAACAGAAATACCTCCAAGTCCGTACGCATACTTGCCATCTTTAGAGCTAATTCTTGAGCTGCTCTATCCATATTGTCTTCCTCAGATGGATCGTAAGTTGGTGAAACCATCTTTTTTCCTAAACTTCTTCAGAGTAATTTTCAAATTTAATGTATTAAATAGCGAATAGTTAATAGTAAAAAAGTGTACTTCTGGCTACCTATTCTTTCTCTTACCTTGTTGTTTTAATTTCTTCTTCAATAACTTTTCATTTTTTTGTTCTTCCATTTTACGACGAATTTCTTTATGAGTTGATGCGTAAATAATGCCCTGAGATCCCCTGAAAAAAACATTGACTAAATATAAAACTTTTTAAAGCATTAAAAGATACTAAGTTTCCATTAAAGTAGACATACTTCATTTAAAATTCTACTTTCATATTTCTATGGATTTTTGTTTGTATTAAAATACTATATTCCAAATAATTTGCTTTCATACAGTATTAAAAGAGGACATACCCCACTTCTGCTAAATAACTTTCGTCTATGATTTCATTAGCAGTTGTAGTCTCACTTAGGGTTTTTAGTCTGTCTTCTGTTGACTTAACGACGTCGTTTACCTGATGAAAAAACCAGCTACTCATACATAGGCTTACAAATAGTTATTAACAAAACAGTTTACATTGAAGAAAAACATATAAACCTTTTTCGACATTTTTTTGAATTGTGTCCAAGCATCCTCTTCGGGCTCTGGTTCTTTTACTATTTTTCCTCGATTCTTTTCATGGGATGTAATACAAGGTGGTGGTGGACGGGAAACTGGTGGTGGCCGACCAGGTGGGGCAGCACGGACTAGAAACAACATTTGGCTTCAAAATACTTTAAAATATTTAAATTTATAAGTAGGAAAAATAGCTAATAGTAATGGCCATCAAATTGTCCTATTAAAATGTAGTATTTTTCAGATCGATGGGATTTCAATGCCAAAAAATTATAGTGTAGTATAAGGACTATGCTTCATGGAAAATCAACTTTGATCTCTTCTTCATGAACTATGATGATAGATTACAGATGGCTAGTGAAACAATATACAAGGTAATATAAAATTCTATACTTATAATGTAGTAGTTGTCAACAACGAGTTTCTAATATACTCAGTTAAAATTTAATCAGCAAAACCCATCATTTCCTAGTTCATTTTTCATCATTCAAGACGGTAAAATTATACCCCAACCTATCCCATTTAAACTACTTGGCATTCTGTGGAGTTCGTTCTAAAAGCTTAGAAAAAATATAAATCACAATATATATAATAAAAATATAAGATCTAGTTAAAGAGAGCAACTTTATTTTGAAAAATTTCAAGCGTGTGCCATAAAATTGACTTGTGGTAAATTTATTCCAAAGCAATATTTTTCTTGACATTTCGTGAAAGTTAAACTTAAATAAAGATTAATAAATATGATTAGACTTTTGTAGCACTGAGAAATCCAGTGTTCATATAACGCAGCAGAATGCAGTCAATAATTTTCCACTGTTCTCACAATAATTGAACATAAATTAATCATAACCATTTTATATGTAATAATAGCTATCCTGTCGTGTATAGACTCGTCGAGCCGAACACCCTGCAAACCAAACTGCATATTTAACATTTAACATCATTCTAAAATCAATTTTCTTTGTTTTTTAAAGTTGCCTTCAAAAATACGGGTGCTTCAGCAGCTCTGTGTTTCTTGATTAACTTTTTAAAATATAGCCTAAATTCGGTTCATTGTCAATCTTTTATAGATAATATTTAGATTTTCACTGAAATTCAGATAGATATATATATATTTATTTATACTAACTTACTATCGAATTTCATTGTTTAAATAGACTATCGCTTCCACTATCTGAATTCGTAATCGTAGCTTTTACTAATTTTACATTTTTCTTTTAATTTTCTGATATCTTATTTACGTATGCCTCCATGTAATAATATTATTGTGCCTTTAAAGTGTTGTAAGAATAGTGAAAGTTTGTTTGGTACTTATTAGTAAATTTTTCATTTTAAAGAATGACAAATATTCAAAATTGCTTCCGAAAAATACAACTTTGACCAATTTCCAACAGTTCCCCATAATGTCTAAATATGCTAACCTTGTTCATCCTCCCCAGTATGGGGTAATTTGGGCGGGGCAGGACGAGACGGTGGCGGTGGTCGAGTTGGAACCACATGTTTTGAAGAAATATCGCCTGTCCCTCGATCTTCCATTTCAGTTGATGTCATTGAATGCATTGATTCTTGTGCATTCCAAGCATATGGATCAAGAACCGATGAAGCACTTTAAAGAGTAATTCTTTTCTATTTTCAAACATTTTAAAGCTAAATAATGTAATTTTACAGCAAAGTTCTTGAAACTTATAATGAACGGACATAATTGTTGCTTTTTAATTAATATTATATAAATTAGATTAGATTGGATGAAATAAAGGAGAAATTTACGAGAAATATTTAAAAAAAAATGTAGGTTAATATATTTTTAGTTTTTTAATAACTTCTGGATTCCAAAATATATACAGCGCAGTCGCGTTAAAGAGACTGAAGTGCAGAAGAAAGCAGCCAATTACTCCGTATCTCATGATTCCTTTTAGGATACGAATTTTGCCAATACGAGGAACATTTGGAATCAGCTCTGAACTTCCATTACTACTCTAATTAATAATCAAAGAGAATGTCTCTATTTTAAAACAGACATCTTTCATCACTTTTACTTTAGACAGTATGAAAAAACATATTTTGAATTAAACATTTCTTAAAAAGAAGTGCAATTTACATCTAATAGGTTGAAAATTTTGATTCTAAATTTGTACCTCATATTTAATATGTTTACTTGTATCAGTTTTAATTGTCGTGAATGGCTAACCAATTATTGACTCTAATAACGTAAAAAACCCTACTTTGATTGATCCTGCTGATAACTTCCGAACTGAACTGATTGCGGATGTGGTATATAATCAGCAAATTGTCCTTGATCGTTTTGGTTGTATGAATACTCTGTGTCTTCATACTGTGCACCATCTGCAGCAGCTAAAACATTCTATGTATAGTACAATATTATCTATTACTATAAATTAAACACTTTTACGTTGAGAATATTCCTGATCCTTTTGCTGATTGTAAGTGTAGTTTGCGGAATTGTACTGGTAGTTCTGATCTAAACCTCGGTTTGAATCAAGTGTAGTTATATTTTAATTATATTCTAGCACATTATGAGAGTAGTTTTTTGTATTCGGGTCATATTCACTCTTTTCTTGACCATATTCTATTGTAACTTCATTGTATTCAAGTTTATTTTCATCATATTTTATCGTATGTCCATAACCACACATACCTTGATCATATCCTGCTGGAGTTGGTGGATTTTCCATTGCGCTTTGATCACATTCAACCTTTGTTTGATTACGGTCAGAAGAATTCTCATCAAATCTCGATGTAGTTTGATCATATGTTATATTTTGGTCGTAACTGTATCCAGTTGTGCCTTGATCACAGCCATATCCAGGCGTAGTTTGATCATATCCATATCCAGGTGTAGTTTGATCATAGCCATATCCAGTTGTGCCTTGATCATAGCCATATCCAGGTGTAGTTTGGTCATATCCATATCCAGGTGTAGTTTGATCATAGCCATATGCAGTTGCACTTTGATCATATTCATACCCAGGTGTACTTTGGTCATAACCATACCCAGTTGTAGTCTGACCATAGCTATAAACTGTTAAATTTTGATCATATCCAGTTGTATTTTGATCATAGTCTCTATTGATTTGGTCATCAGCAGGATATTCACATCCTTCAGACTGATACTGAGAATTTTGAACAGACCCATAAGATGCTTGATTATATTTTTGTGTATTGTCGTAGTAAGCCTGAGAATCATATCCTTGCTGAGTGTAATCATACTGTTGTCCCTCAGAACCACTGAAAATTTGATGATTGAAATACATTCTTTCTATTAATGTATAACATTGATTTGATCAATGCCACTCAATTATATTCTTAACTGGAAAGTTATCTAAATGTACTTATAACCTATAAAAGTTAACCTTTCACCTCAAGATTAACTAAATACTACAGTAATGCCTCATCATAAACACATTTTCTTGAAACTTATTGACTATCTTTCACCTATATTCATAGTTATCATCACAAGGGTAATTTTTAGTAGGTGCGTGGTGTTCGGGATCGTAATTAGGGTCGACTTCCCACTGTTGGGTTTCATAATTCCAAATATAACCTGGAAATAATCATTTTTGTTGACAAAATAGAAAGAATTATAAAACAGGGAATAATAGGAAACATCCATTTACCTGGATAACCATGAGGATCATATTGTTCCTGCTCAGTTCCTTGTTCTGGCTGTTTTTCCACTTCAGAAGTATGCTCGTAGTTTATACCTACCTGCTCATTTTGAGAATCATCATGATCTGGAATAAATACGAGGAGGTAAAAGTTATGTGCACATTTTAACTCATAATATTAATAAGTTTGTTGCTTGATGTATTATTTATACCTTCGCACAATGATTTTTGAACCGCAGTCGAAAAGGAAACATCGGGAACCACATGTTCATTAGTGTTTACTGGTATAATTTTAGCGGAATCGGGAATATGAGCATTCACTATGTCTGATGTCTGAGATAAAGTTTGATCATCGTTCAGTATTGTTGATTTGAATTTTTCTCGTTCTTCGGACATGTCTTCCGAAAATGTAGGCTCATCATCGTCCTGAAAAGAATTAATACTATTGGTGTGTGACTAAGATCCTTGCCATGGAAATAGTAGGTTTTTTTTTAAATGACAATGAATTAATTTTTGAAGTTAAAAGTGATTGTAGCGTACAAGTCATTGCTGCATTGATTAGAAAATTTAATCAAGGTGCAAAAAGCATAAATTGGACTTGAAAAATATGCTAAGATAGAATTGAGTCAATAAGGTGGCAGGTTGAGAGCAATGCAATATGAATCCATAAAGAAATATATGTAAGTAAAGCGTTCTTAATAATGTATACAATTTATTACCTGAGTGGAATTTTTAGTAGATGGAATTTCGAATTTTGGTTTCTGGAAAAGTTTGAATAAAATTGATAATTTAATTAGCTAATTGACTAATTAAGCTACTAGGAGAGAAAACTGGCCTTAGCATAGTCAGGTTCATTTTGAAATGATTTTTCACCGAGTTCCATTCGATCTGCAAAGAAAATAACTCTTATTATATTAATTCTATACTATTATGGCTATTTTCAGCATTCTAATAAAGCTATTTTTCTCTCATCTCACCTAATAATATTAATAAAATACTATATACTCAGTATTAAACACATACAATTGTCTAGGAAAAGGAGAGTAGGCATGAGAAGTACTTATAATTAGAGGAAAGAAAGGAACGATGTAATACAAAGACAGCGAGACAGAAAGAATTAGCGCGCAGTGCTGTTTGAACCAAACCTCATTTATCAATAATTAAAAATCGCTGTATTAGGGATAAAGCGGATTTTAAAAACCAAAACGAAATAGATAACTATTTCTCGGCAAAGTGACTTGCACAGCACAAAAATTGGGAAATATTAGTAGAAAGAATTCTGCATCGATGAAGCAGCGCGAGTAATGAATCATCTCGACGAAACTCGAGATAAACAACACTAGATAAGAGGACGAGAGAGGGCACATGCATAATGAAAAGTGCACAAGTAATTATAATATTGTAATCAACTGTCCAATTTATATAAGGGAATATTCCTATTAAAACTATATCAACTAGAAATAGAAGGTACTGAAGAGAAAATAAAACTATAACGAGAGTAAAACTCAGAGCAGAAGGGAACTAAAGAATAGGATAATCCATTTGATAGTAGAAAGTAGTACGCGAAATTATGAAAATCGTTGTGGTTTTGGTCCAAGAATATGTAAATCAATCGGCACTCGGAATGCGCCAGCGAGCATCCATTAGCAGTCGAAGACGAACAATTATATGACGAAATATATGCATCGCTAAGAAAAAAACGTTTTAATCAAAAGGTAGAAACTAATAAATACCAGAATAAGGAAAATAAATTCGCGGGAAACCAAAAACCAATTAAGAAGAAAAATCTCTAATAACAGAATAGTGCATGTGCTATGTTGTTATTAGCAATTTATTCGTATGCGTCCATTTTCTTCTTTTCCTACCTTTTATATCCTCAAAATTCTCCCATTCGATGCTCGTACGACGGTGTACAACCGGATGGGGCGGGGCCTGAGTGATGAAATATTATACTAACTTACTAATGTTAATTTAGTAAACGTTCTAATAATACAATACAGCAACAAATTATATGCAAAATTCAATCATAAATAATATTCTGATAATAAAATTGAGAATGTTAAGTGCTCACACCTAATGAGAAAAGAGGTCTGTTTGACAAGGGGGCAAAATCAATTAATTTGCGCTCAGCAACGTATGCCATTAGGTAATCAGTGTATGTGGATGAATATTTTAAATCTCAGAAGCCAATTATCATTCTAAAGTACGTTTAATTGGTAAATTACTAGATGTCTGTATGAGTGTTTGTTTATTTAGTCTTACAGGAAGGATAGATTCAAAGGTATAATGCAAATAATGTATTATACAAATGTCAAATTAATGGTACATAGAAAGCATGTTATTAGATAATAGTATGAAATAGACAAAATGGATTGCAGTAGATGTACCTAAAATACACAGAAAACTGATAAATTGTGTGGAGTTCAGTGCTAAACAAGGCTGAAATCTTAGAAAATTTGAAGCCAAACGAAGGCAAAAGTTAGTTATGTGGGTAAAAGCAACATAATAATAATAATAATCAGAAAGGATGTAAACAGCAAAGTCCTTTATCATATCCTAAAAGTAAAGGTGGTACTCTTAACTTCAAGATTTAATTCAAATTTCGTTCTATATTGTTTTGAACTATAATTGTTCAATACATTAATTCCTCCTATTATTCTTATCGTTTTTCTTTATCAAGATAGATAATATTATACTATAGGTTATTTTAAGGATAACAGCTTTTCTAAAACAAAAGTGTCTTAATACAATATCTTGCTATTATTTCAGTTTTCAAATAATAACAATGGTTAATAAATAAGCATCGCGGCACAATATTTGTGTTCTCATTATTGATTATAAAATCAATATTTTAATAAGGTAGATGATCATAGTTTAAATAACCTACCCTATCTTTATACCGTGGATTTTCTTCAAGAATATCTCCATCATAATCATTTAGTGGTGTTGTTCTACCAGATACAATTCCTCGAGACTAATAACACATAGCATCAAATTATTTCAACTAAATACACTTTTCCTGTGCTCTCTTAGTCTATCTACTATTTCTTGGTTAATTTTCTATATTTATAATACCTGTGGTGGTAGCTGCGACATCATGCTATCATAGAATTCCGAATGAGACATTTCAGATTTCCGCCGACGTGACACTGCAAATTAGATATCATTGCCATATGATTTTATAAACATTAAGTTTTAAATCTAAATTAAAGTTATAAAATGTGAATTTCTCGCCTGATCGCTCCTTAGATGGGATTGAAACCTTTATTTTTTGTTCTTCGCTGATTTCTCCTCCTCCTTCCCCTCCAATAAATGCTAATGTTTCTAGAGCACATGAAGAAGTTGGAGTGAGTGGTCGTGGACGTTGTAGTGCCGAGCTACCATATTCATTTCTAAGTGCTGCATGCTCCGGATCATGAAAAAAGACAAGAAAGTTAGCTAGAACTTGCAAACATCATATAGAAAGTTGAAAATTCTAATATTGCTGCAATTATAAGGATAGTTATGAATATACCTTAGTGCCACGAAAGAATACTTGGGGTGGAGCATGTTTTTCAGATGGCACTGCAAGAAATCTATTTGAATTAACTATCACAAACTGGCCTCTTTAGACCCTTCACCTGTTGCCATTGCATTCCCTATTTCTCCATCTAACTCTTCATCATCGTCCCTTATTAAACTTTTATGAAGCTCATGCTCCTAGAATTGCAAGTGTAAACAATATAAGCTATTTTGTAGAAACAAAAAATACCTCATTTCGATACGATAAATAAATATAAACCTGCTCTGAATGTCCTGGCCCGGGAACAGACATTTTGTATTTTTGAGTTTCCCCTAGAGAAGGGTCAACACTAGTTGCGGGTTTAATCTGTAATCATTCAGGATATATATTAATCTTTCAATACTGCAATTAAATTAATACACCAATAACAGATTTTTTTCTTCATTTTGTTGAAAATCTAAACTGACAACTTCTATTATAGTGTCATTCGTGTCGCTGGTTTTCATGCTTATCTGGTCGATGTCCAGTTGAGGGGGAAGTTCAGGAGCCGGAGGCAGGTCACATTCGATCGACTCCGTAAACGAACGCATCGCACGAAACGAGGCAGCGCGGTCTTAAAAAGCAGGTAGTTTTTTACTATTGTGAAATATGTGTATATAATCTTTACATTCATGTAGATATTTATGTATTAGATACTTAGTAGGCTTAGCATTGTGAAATTTTTGATTTTCTAAGTGGCAATTCTTATACATGATATATAGATGTAGTGTATATGCAGTTATTAGAAATGACTTAAATAGTCTTTTTATGAACTTAAAGTTGCGGTTGTATATAGCTTCAACAATGATTCACGAACCATTGAAGTGAACTGAAGCGATAAATCAGCTAAAAAGCTAAAACTGACCAGAACTAGACTCGTAATCGTCATGTGTGTTGCGAAAAGCGTTTCTGCCTCCATGCGGGTCGTACTCCTGTTCGTTCTGATCACGCCACGCCATGGCACATTTGGCTTAAATTAATAATGGAGCGTGTGAGAAAAGGTGAAAAACACCTCGGTTTCATATGATTAATACGAAACAAACATGAATGCAGAAATTATTACCATTCTAATATTTTTATTCCTTTACCATAGTACATTAGTAGTTAATTAATCATTTAAAATAACAGCACTAGCTTCTTTTGTGGCAATTAGTGCTACATAGATTTCTTATTTTCCAATTATCAACTATAAAGTACGTGCTATGCATTATTATAAGGAAAATAACGCTTCTTATAATTTATTGTTCGCAGTATTCTTATTTTTACTAAAGACTATTTAGTGCTTATGTATACTGAACAACTCCGAAGATGTCTTAATATATTTTATTGTTGTTAATGAAATGGAAGAATGTATAAATAAAATACCAAATAAAATTTAGTTTCATTCAAAACAGAGACAATTTTAAATAAGATGACTTTTATAGAAGAGGATTTAAAAATGATTTGTTTAAATCCTAGCTTTGTCTATTTTAAATCCTTTCTGATGGAGATTGGAAGAACTGAATGAATTACTGGACGGCGGCCACTAATTTGCCTTAGCTACCAATGACTACATCAATAAAATCTTGGAATTTATTTTCACTACTTCAGTTATTTTAGATTCTTTATCTTCTATACTTACATACTCTTACGTAAGGAATTGTTAAAAAATATCTCAATTATAGGATGGTAACAGACTAACACTGAGAGGATAATCAGCTAAGCACCTAAATCTCTGTCCGCATTTATCATACATAAAAACAACTTTTGTAAATGCGATAGCGGATGTCGTTGTGAGAAATCAATAATGAAAGTGGATAAAATGCCCGCTCTCAGGCTTTAAATTATGATAACACAACAAGAAAAATGAATTAATATATGAAAGGATATATATATAATATATGTAATTAAGTTTTGCAGGGACAGCTAGATTTTCTACAAAAAGATATATGAGAAGGGGTTCATTGGAAATTCCTTACGACGTGTTTGTCTTTCGTCTGCCCTACTTAGCCACCTCGATGGGCTCGTAAGGGCTTGCTGCATATTAGATAGCCGATTGGGATTACGAGCAAAAGAAGAAACTCTAATCACAGATTAAGTAAAAAACCGTCGAAAGATGAAATTCATAGAATATGCATATGACGCAAGTAACGGGTTGCGCAATTTAAAATATTGCAAATGAGAAAATTACTTAAAAGCTACAAAAACCAAAAATTAAATCTGTTATTTAACTTGGTAATATCATCGATCTATGTAGTACCTAATTTAAGCCTATTTGTGATGTAAAATCGCATTATATTATGCTCTATATAAAATATTTACTGGTTTTCAGTATAGACTGAAACGTGGAGCAAAATGGAGAGTAGGAGCAGTAACAGCCAAAAATACTTGACTAAATCATATTCAGTCTGTTTTTGGCATATATAGCGGTAGGGAGACCACACATAATAGGCGAGATCGATTAAGTCGCGCGGTTTCTCGTTCGTCCGCCATCACTCGCCGTGTAGGGACGAGGTCGATAAGCAGCCCTAGCCAAGGGAAGAAGCACAGGTGCACTCTTGTCTTAGAAGAGCTTTCCACGAGTCCCTATCATAAACGTGTTTCGACAACAAGGTTTCATCGCTAAAAACAATAAACAAGTGTCTAAACAATCAAAACTTATAAACAATGTTTTATAGTCCATATATCATACTATGGTTATTATTTATGAATTTTCTATTTACCATATATAACAAGATTTAGCATTTTTGAGATAGCATACTTACATAATTTAAGTCAATGTAGCCATTACAGTTCATTTATATAAAGTAAATTTAGATTTGTTTTATGAATTGGAGGACAATAATTACACATTGCGGTTATAGTGCCTTATTTTAAATATCTAGAAAACACACCAACTGAATTAATCCAAAAGAATTTAAAGTGGGGATTCTGGAGTGGAAGTTTTGAACCATTTAAATACATTATGCAATATACGTTGATTTATTATATATTATTTTTAATTAACATATAATTGTGTTATTATCAGTAAATCTTGAGAAATATTCTATTAGCAAAGAAAAATAGTGGGAAGGCAAAATTTATATTTTGTTTTGTATAGAAACGAAAATTTCAGAAAAAAATATTGGTGTGGGATCGGCTAACGATCAGTGATATACAGTGGCGGCCTTATAATTAACGCACCCCCGAGCATTGACTTTAAAATATTGTACTACTTGGTGAAAACAAAGTTGTATTAACAACAGTAACAATAAATTAATACATAACGAATACTTTGTGGGATACCCGAAATTCTTGATAACTGCAGTACAACGTCGTGGCATAGACTCTACAAGATTAGCTCAACGTTGCACTAAAATCTAAGGCCAAGCTTTATGGATAACTGCTTTTAATGCGTTCATATTAGATGGCTTTTGTTTCTGCACCTCCACATCGTTCCATAGATGTTTTATGGAATTCAAGTCTGGACTCTGGGATGGCCACTCCATTTTGGTGATTTTCTTCTGATGGAGCCAACGTTTCGTGATGTTACTTGAGTGCTTTGGATCGTTATCCTGTTGGAATATTCAATTTCGTTCCAACCTTCGACTTCTAGCATATGGTAGAAGGTTGTCCTCTAGTATTCTTGCGTAAGAAGTACTATCCATTATACCTTCTACGATATGAAGAAGTCCCGCTCCATTTCTATTGAAAGCCGCCCATACCATCACTGAGCCACCGCCATGTTTAATGGTAGGAATTGTACATTTTGGCATAAATTCCTCTCCAGGACGACGCCGAATATATTTATTCCATCTGATCCAAAGCGGTTAAACTTTGACTCATCAGAAAACACCACTTTTGTCCAATCCGCTGTTGACCACGTCAGGTGTTCTCGCGCAAATGCAATTCGGGCCCTCCGGTTCTTCAAGGAAACAAAGGGCTTCTTCCTGGCTACTTGTCCATTTAATCCAGCTTCTACCAAACGTCGTCAAATTAACGTGATACTCAGTGAGCATTCTTGATAGGCTTTAATTTCGTTGTGAATGTTCCTGGCAGTTAACCGACGGTCGCCATCGTTTAGCCAACGGATTATTCGGTCGATCCTTTCGGTAGTCTTCTGCTTCTTTGAAGTACGAGGGAAATTTTCCGGCATCCCAAACTTATTAATAGACCTAATAGAATTTTGAACTGAAAACCGAGATAGTTCCAATTTCATCGCAATCTGCACCTGACTCAAATTTTGGTAGCAAAGCTTTGATCACTGTTCGTTGATTTAGGGTGGTACTCTTTCCTCTACTCATCTGGAAACAGATCTACATGGCTATAAAACACTTAACTACACCAATGCTAGCATTCAACATAGGAAAGTTCATGTTAAAAGGAATTAAATCACTTACATCAGAGTTGCCTTAAGTTTATGGCCGCCACTGTATATTATTATGATGTGTAATTTGCTTCCATCATGAAAACAGATTATGTTAATATCTGATCATACACCATAGTAGAATAATAGTTCTGGACGACTTTAATCTAGAAGTACTAGGCTAATGTTCGATTCTACTGTGAATAAATCCATCTAGTTGATATCACCTAAATTTATAAGAAAAATCATGATCGGAGTGGCCTTTAAAATAAAAATATACTTAAATGTCGACTTATAATCCATGAATAACCTTTGGTTTATTATCATTATTTTCTGCTAAATATATTGCTAATATTTTAAATTCAACACAATCCTTTCAATAACGTTGCTCAACCTGTCCAGTGATTTATAACAATAAAAATAATCTAATAATTTGTCATATGGTAATGATAAGTGGGAATAGCAATTATGCACAATTTTATGCATTGAAATAGGACGTAGCCGTTATATATTTTAACGCTTTAATTATATTAAATGAACAATTTATTCATTACCATCAAAATTTATTTCATGCTTAACCAGAGTACACTTGTGAAGAACTTTTTACTCTACTTCTCTTGTACAACTTTTATAGATAAACTTTGTGACATGTATTCATATAAAAAGATAGCGTAGTAGATAGTTCCTATGTCATTGATGCCACGTCATTATTATCTTCTCAGCATCCTAATAATATTACTAATAAAGAATATTCAATACTAGAACTTTTTGTTTTGATGAATGTCTCTTTGCCTATCTGACTATGAATCTGGATTTAAATTGGTTTTTAAATATTACATGATTCTTTACTTCTTCTAGTTCTCTATCTGGGTTTTCTATAAGTACTCTACAAAGCTTCTATTTATGTAGCATGAATAACTGTTCATTTTAAGTTATTTATGCAGTTTTAATTTTTGCACTACCTTCAAGATCTAGAAGAACTGAATACATATATTTTAGCAATGAAAGAAGAGAAGGAAGCAATTAAAAATGTGAACTATGTTTGTATATACGTCTTTGATCATTTACAGATGCGTAAATGCTTTGAGCACAGCAGGTTCTGAAAATCATATGATTACTAAAGGAATCCGAGTAGCTGATAGAATGGCTTTCAACGCCACTGTTATTGTTATTGCTATAATCCAAGAAAACATGTGCATAAAACACTAAAAAATAGTGGGTTTAGTATCAAGAGTAGTTCAATTAAATTATTTTGTTGTGTAATCAGGTTAATTATAGTAACTAAAGCTCAGAATTTGTTACTGCTTTTATATTCACTACTACTCCATTTCTGCAGTATTATAAATTTTCCATTGGTATAATAAACATGGATGATTTAAGATTAACTCATAGAAAATATCAAGAAAAATAGTAAACAAAAATTACATGATTTTTACCTAATATACGAGTGGATAGTTCATGAGGCACTTTTTTGACAAAAGCTTTATTCAAATAGGCATGTTTTAGTTATTAGCACAGTTAATTATACTATAAAAAGATCTCCAGGATTGGTGGAAAATGTGATTAGAAATTTCTCCTGATAAACTGTTATTTATATTTTATTAATTATATCCAGAGTAATCAAGCTAATACAGTTGAGGTACGATTTTCTTAAAACAGACATATCCATATTTTATATAAGTGCTAGTATTTTGCTTCTAAGACAATGAAACAAGTAAATAAACTTTCTAAATAATACAGAATATATATTGTTGCAGCATATGTACAAACCATACTTTAGTATAATACTTATTTACGAAATTTAATGACCGGAAATTTGTCAAGATATATTATATAATTAAATTAAATAACTAACTGGTTTATATATCGCATATAGGACAAGTATTATGTCTAGTTAAGTTCTTTTGATAAGTTTATATGCAGTGAGGTCGTGTGTTGACGGCTACAATGCAAAATGTGACACTCAGTTGTCTTCGGGTTCACAACTTCCTTCAAAGTGCACATTTTGTAATTATAAACACTGATTTAAAATCAACGACAAGCTGTCGATTGGGCAAATATCGACTCCACCTCTTTCAGGCACAGTTTAGTTCCAGAAATAGATTCCCTTGCCTGATACCAGCTGAAAGTCAAAATATCCATTCTAATCAACAACAGTTCTTCATTGACGATCGTAGAAATTTCACCTTTACCTCTCATTCAAGAGAAAAAGCCTAGTTATTATTCCAGAGAATATTATTGAGGGCAAATAATATGTACCACATAAAATTAGTAAGTTTTATACTCTGCAACAATTTTAATTAGGAACAACCAGCAAAAAGCTGATAGAAGAAAACAAATGAAAACAAAACCTGTTCCTAGTAAAAAACTAGTGAGATTTTAAGGTATATACAGTGCGTTTCAAAATGATAGCACATTTTGTTTTTTTGCCTTTTTTCTGTTCTCTGTGGTCAGATGGATCCAATTTTTTTAGAGATGGGGTGTGAGAGCCTTGAAAATCTCCAGTTTTAATTTCATCGTTTTTCATAAAAAGTTACCACTTTTATGCTAATTTTTCTCAAAACTACCACTTTTCATCGTTTCAAAATGATAGCACACTTTATTAAAATACGTGTTTATGATAAAAAAAACAACAACAATCAATGTACGTAATAAGTAGCTAATAATCAGTACAACTACCATTTCTATTAATAGCCTGGAAAATTCGTTCAGGCATACTGTTAGCTAAGTTTTTGATGCCAATTTTGTCTACTTCGTTCCATGCTTTTCTAATGGCACTTTGGAGGTCCTTGACGGTCTCAAACTGACGGTTATCGGCATAAATCCGTCGCACGAGAATTGCCCAAAGATTCTCCATCGGATTTAGGTCCGGAGAGGGCGATGGCCAGTCCATAGTGGCCACGCTATTGTCTTGCAGCCAAGTCTTGGTGCTTCGACTGGCGTGGACTGTGGCATTATCTTGTTGGAAAGTGAAGCTAACCCCTGGAAATCGCTGGACATACGGGAATAGACGATGTCATAAGACACCCTGGTAATCAATGTTGTTCATCTTCGTCGACACAAACGCCAAGTCGATCAATCCTGTTACGCTGAACTCTTTCCAAACCACAATAGTTCCTCCAACGAAATTTCCGGTTGAAAAATGCTGGGTTTCCTTACGTAAATCCCTCGAGTAGGAGTGATAACCATCAGGACCATCTAGGTTGAACTTCTTCTCATCGCTGAAGATCACCTAAATTCCAAATAACGAATTTATAGGCTTATTTTTGAAGACTCGTGAAAGTCGAGATTATTCCCAGTTGCATCTCATGGAATATCTAGCAAAACAAAGTCTTTCGTTCTTATGTCTTTGTGTCAATTGTGGGTACTTCTTCATCCATGATTAGACAATATTGGGACTCTTGTTCAGCCCCTATAACACAGTAGATTCTGAAGCATCATTGCAACAAGTCTTACGAATTTCATTGATGCTGATTGTGTTATTCGACGCAATCCGCAGAATTCCCCTTTTTTAACAGTCATTCAACTTGATAGGTCGTCCACTACTCTTCTTTGTACCATATTCTTCTTGGTGACGAAGGAAATTCATAATAGCCTTCCTGGAGCGCTTGACGACATCGGCAATCTGCTTCACCGTGTAACCGGCAGTTGACAGTACTTTAATTTGACCTCTTTCATGTAGACTCAGTGTAGAAGCACGACCCATTGTTATGATGGTTTAGGATTAGTCAATTTGCGTTTTTTTCATTAAATAACGCCAAAATATGGGAAGTGTGCTATCATTTTGAAACGATGAAAAGTGGTAGTTTTGAGAAAAATTAGCATAAAAGTGGTAATTATTTATGAAAAACGATGAAATTTAAAGTAGAGATTTTCAAGGCTCTTACACCCTATCTCTAATAAAATTGGATCAATCTGACCACAGAGAACAGAAAAAAGGCAAAAAAAAACAAAATGTGCTATCATTTTGAAACGCACTGTATGATATTATAAGCTCTTGATAAATGGAGAAGTCTTGGAAATAAAAATGGTAGTGTAGTAAACAAAAATACTTGTTGAGATACAGGTGTGAACTACTTCTCAAGAACAAGAACCGATCCTCCACCCGTAAGTATTACAACTCAAGCGTCTAGCAATTACGCTAGGATAGACTGAGATTATAATGGTATTATTAACTATATCTTCGGTAAGGAATATCTAGTGCATAAGAGTATGCATTCATTTAAGCCTATACAAATAATATCCTTAAAATGCGAAATTTCACGCTGATTTCAAATCCATCTTTAAAACTGGAATATTTCCACTGTGGAAAAAATGTGGCCTCTAGTTCAGACTGGTGCACCAAAGTGCACTATCACCTTCCTCTATCGGTGACGCTACTGTATTTGTTCGCGATGAAAATGATTTTCTATGATCGTCAATGAAGAACTGTTGTTGATTAGAATGGATATTTTGACTTTCAGCTGGTATCAGGCAAGGGAATCTATTTCTGGAACTAAACTGTGCCTGAAAGAGGTGGAGTCGATATTTGCCCAATCGACAGCTTGTCGTTGATTTTAAATCAGTGTTTATAATTACAAAATGTGCACTTTGAAGGAAGTTGTGAACCCGAAGACAACTGAGTGTCACATTTTGCATTGTAGACGTTATGTATAGTGGGGGCCATATAAGCCAGCCCCTCATTCAGACTTAATGACGTGCTTCATAAACTATATCATCAATTTGAATGGTCTAAAAGTGGATCAAAGTAGTAGAAGTGGTCTGCTCTCTAGTATCGATTGATTGGCGCTGATTCCGCTGTCATTTGTAGAGAAAATAAGATTAATCTCAAAACAATGTATTTACACCACGATCATATTCCTGAGTTACCCCGAGTACTGATTTTAAAACACTGTTAAAGTTGGTGGAAATAATATTTTTGTCGTGGTCTATGACCCGACAAACCCTTAAACCACTATTGTATAACACCCAGAGAGAAAGGGGTCAACCCTGCCCCTCAGAGAGGGTCGGGGTAGACGTGTGTAGAACTGGGAGAAGGCACGGTTGGCTGTCTTGCTCCAATTAACTTTATTCCCGTTTGTTTAATTTGCACTATTTGTTATATCTTTCTATATTAATAAACTCATCTTTAAAGATACTCGTTTTCTGTCTCTCTCTCACACACATAATCTCACTCTACCACTGAACCACCACTCAAACTAACCTCTCCTTTAAAGAGAAGGGTTAGTCAAGAGGACACCACAATTTTATTGATAAAAACAACAACAATAAGTTAATACCAAATTAATACTTCGTGGGATACCCGAAATTTTTGAAAACGATAGCGCAACTTCGTGACATAGAAAATATAAGGTTGGTACAACGCCGGACTGAAAACTCAGTCCAAGCATAATTGCTTCTAATTTTTTGTATACTTCATGGTTTTGCCTCTGTACCTCTTTCTTCACATCGTTTCCATAGGTGTTCCATTGAATTCGTCTGGATTCTGTGTCGGCAATCCATCTTGACGATTCTCTACTAATGGAGCCAACGTTTTGTGGTGGTACTTGAATGCTTTAAATAATTATTCTGGAGGAATATCCACTTTCAACCCAACACCTTCCATCCAAAATATGGGAAAAGGTTGTCTTCTAGTATTCTTATAAAAGAAGAGCTATCCACCATACCCTCTACGATATGGAGAAGTCATGGTCCACTTCAATTGAAAGCCGTCCTAAGCATCACTGAGCCACTGCCGTGTTTAATGGTAAGAATAGTACATTTTGGCATAAATTCCTCTACAAAATGATACCGAACATATTTCTTATCATCCTATCCGAAGCGGTTAAACTTTGACTCATCTGAAAATATCACTTTAGTCCAATCCGCTGCTGACCATGTCAGGTGGTCTCGCGCAAATACAAAGAGGGCTCTCCGGTTCTTCAAGGCAACGAGGGACTATTTTCTAGTAACTCGTCCAATTAATCCAACCTCTATGAAACGTCTAATTGATGTAACATATAGAGAACATTCTGGATAAGCTTTCAATTCGTTGTGAATGTCTCTGGAAGTTAATCGACTGGCGACCTCGCCTAGTCACCTAATTATCCGCTGAATCTTTTCGGTAGTCTTACACTTCTTTGGAGAACGAAGGGCATTTTCCAGTATTTCAAATTTATTAATGTGCTTAATAGCACTTTGATCTGTACACTGAGAGAGTTCTAACTTCTTCGCAGGACTCTATTTGTATGGCGCGCTGAAGACGGGTTGCTCTGAGATTACTCCAATTTTCTCTAAAAATGACAGCGGAAATCAATCGGTACAAGGAACAGACCACATCTATTACTTCGATCCACTTTTGGATCATTCAAATTGATGGCATTATTTGAGAAATACGTCATTGAGTCTGAACGAGGGGGTGGCTTATATGGGCGCCAATATGTGTAATTATACTTCACTTTATTAGTAGTCTCTCTTGTTAAAGTTATGCAATTATTGTTGAAAGACGAGGAGTATTAGAACACAAAATAGGCTGAAGTGTAGAGTTTAAAAAAGTTATTTTTCGAAAATAGCAGAGTAAATTAAATATTGTCTCAGGTGAGAGTAAAAATAATTTGGTAGAAGTTAGTGCTAGTCGGTGATACAACCCACCTAATGCTTTATACAGATGTGCAAACTTGCAATAGGGTTGAGCGGAGTAATATAAACTCAGAAGTGAACCTCAACGCATTCATTTTTTCATTTTTTATATACTACTAATCCATGCTTCAATGCTTGCATTTTTTAGTTATTAGAAAATTTCTTTGACAATGTCCGCTTTTCAGTAATATTTAACTAACAATAGGGACATATCTAAGAATGCAAAAATACCTGTATCATCTCATTTTTTACTTCACTGTAGTCAATGCATCGTTAAAAGAATTGCTTTTACAAATGAAATATGGAGATTTTCAAGAACTAACGGATCATCAAAAAAGTGAACTTACTGAGGTAAACATTGTTCCCTATGGAGGATATTGGATTTAGTCGGGATGAGTTGAGTCCTGGAACAATCGTTGCAGGCATTCCCTCGTACTAACATCACAGCGGTGTATGATAAATTAAGGAACATGCGATCAGAATGGGCTAAGCGGCTAAAGTTAGACGATGGGGAACAAGCGAGACTGAATACTGTAGAAGAGGTTCTAGCCATGCTCATTTATAGTAATTCCTGTATTTGTATCTTTGGAATGATTAACAATTCAAAGCGTTGGAATTTAAGAATAGAATTGGCCATAACATAAGGTTGAAAGGTGAATCTATTGAAGAGGTCAACATGGATTCTAATATTGCAACTTTCTTATATCAAGGAGACATAGTTCTTACAGAGTAAGTTTTAGACCTGGAACGAGTATGTGTTTTCATTAGATATACATGTAAGCAACACTGTGTAGTGGCAACTATGTTTCCAGAGACCAAGCCACGGGAATCGAACACCAAAACGTCGCCCCTCGTTTGAAGAGACAGGCGTTTAGAAATCGACATTATCCAAACACTACCTGGGGAAGCAATGTGTATTACTTTTTCGACAAAAGTGCAAGTAAGTAGTATTTAAAATGTACAGATCACGTTTTTTAAATACAATTCCTTTATCATCTAGTTTCAGACCCAGCTGTTAAGCGTGTGTTTCGAAAAGCAGCCCAGTTTTGGAAAGATAATACTTGCATAAATTTTATAGAAAACTATACAGGTACAAATTTTATATGCAGCTAACAAAATTATCTAATCATCCCAAATTTATTATGGTAATTTTAGCTGTAAACAAGATTCGTGTGTTTGTGGATTCTGGTTGTTACTCATATATTGGTCGTATAGGGGGAACACAAGAACTATCACTAGGAAGGGGATGTGAAACTGAATGTTTACAATCTATAATTTAATAGTTTTTCAAACAAATGCTTATTTAATTCATAGATTAATTATTTGTCGCCATATGGATTTCACGTTTTAGGTTGACATAGCTGCGCATGAACTAGGCCATGCACTTGGCTTTTTCCACACTCAGGCAAGAGGCGACCGTGACAAGTTTATCACTTTAAATATTAAAAACATAGAGGTATAACACTTCATTTTTGCATTTTATATATTCAGATATTAAATAAATAATGCAGTATACAAAAACTAAATATTACATATAAGTGATACGGTATTTCACTATATTTTCAAGCCAAATTTCGTGGATCAATTTAACAAAGAATCTGCGGCAACCAATTTTAACTACGATATTAAATATGATTATGGAAGTGTGATGCACTACGGAGCTAAAAGGTTTTACATGAAATATTTCAAATTTAGCTAACATTTATTATTTAGGAAATAATCTCCTAGTAAACATTAAGATAAAGTGTCTTTATATCGATGGCATTTCCTAGTGCTGCCCGCGCTACTCAACCTACGATGATTGCAAGGGATTCAAATTATCAGGACACAATGGGATCTAGCATAGTTTCTTTCAACGACGTCTCAATGATGAATGAGCATTATAAATGCAAATGTAAAGCTAATTATAATTCTTCTGTCAAAGATATACATCAGATTTATTCAGGTTCCATCAAAGAATTGAATATAATTAAATAACTACTGCAGCTCGATGTCCTGTAAGTAGTTCCGCGCGATGTCTTAACGGAGGCTTTCCACATCCTCGATCGTGTTCTAGATGTATTTGTCCCAGCGGATACGGTGGAAATCTCTGTAATAAGAGGGTTTGTGAATACTAGTAATACTTTCATTCTCCACCCAATTCTTCAATATACATTAATTCAGAAGTGAAGTACCGTTTATTATCTTTAGTGCTCTCCGTACTTCTTCGCCCGCATCTCTCTGCCTTTCTAAGCATGCCCCACTTCTTAAAAATATGTCTGGCATAAAAGAATGTACTTATTAAGTGCTTAGAATCTCAACCAAATAACCGAGTAGAATTTAGCATGGGAAATATTCAGTTGAATTTGTATTAAATCCAAAGGAATATAAATGTGCTGTACGAATAAAATAATATTCACAGAAGTAATTAATGCATTCAAGATGCACGCTTTTTAATATTTTATAAACAATAGAGTGTAAGCAAAAATACCCATAGCTCTGATAAATTTTAATATCTTACTCAACACCAGACTAATTTATTTTAAGCCGCCTGGATGCGGGTCAACGGCAAATGCAACATCAGTGTTTCAACAGCTGAAATCCACGGTTGCAAAGCCAAGAGATTCAGAAGAGGATTTCACAGCTTGTCATTACTGGATTCAGGTGAAAATCAAAAGCTACCTTTAAATTTAGAACGAATACTTGACTTTATACTATCTGTGAACTAATAGGAAATTATGAAAAATTTGGTAGGCTCCTGCTGGGAAAGAAATCGAGGTACAAGTTTTGTCTCTTTCGAGTGCTATTTCTATGGATGGCTGTAAATACGGTGGAGTAGAGATCAAAACTAATATTGACCAGAAACTTACTGGTTACAGGCATGTAAACTTCCTCATTTGTAAAATCATCTATTTTTTTTGTCCTATTTAAACCGCAGTTAGGTAAACTTATTGAAACATATTTATTACAGATAGAAAAAAAACTCCAAATTGCTCTTGAACTTATTTATATTGAGTATTTTAGCTATATGATTGAGTAAATAATTTTTTAAGAAATAAAATCCCGCAGGTTTTGCTCTCCTTCGGCTGTTGGAAGAACATTAAAATCATCAAACAACCTCGTTCCGATAATTACTTTCAACAGATTTTCTAGAACATCAGTGACACTTCAATACAGATATGGTAATTTCCAGCATTCTTAAGTAATCACTACAGGACAAATATGTGTAGTGAGAAGTGTATTGGAATTTATTGCATGAAACTATTCTAGTGGATGGAAAACGCGCCAGTGCGTGTCGGGACACTAACTCGAGATGAGTATTTCTACAGTTATATTCTCATTAGCGTGCACATTAAATATTAAAAAACAGTCCTGTTTATACTTCTGAGAGATTTTCTTTCAGATGTTCTCGTTTCGTCAGTAATGGCTTATGCGCTACTTCCCCTATGAACATAAGAAGACAGCTCTGCCGAAAATCTTGTGGATTGTGCTGATATTTTAGAAAATGTGTCAAAAGCCTCAATGTAATTTAATTCGATATTTCTTCACCTATAATGCTTTTATTAGTTAATATTAATAAATACTGTGAAGAATATTGAACAGACGGAGAGTGATAGCGTGGTAAATTATGTTAATTAAAACCTATAATTAATTAAAACAGCAACAAATCCTCCTGAAAATAATGTGACATTTTTTGGAGGAAATCGTTGATCATACAGAATATAGCCCTAACAATATATTGTGCTTACCAGAGGGTTAAAGATAAATTGGAGTGTAAATCACAAAATTCCCAAATAAGCGGCGAGTCAGGATTCCTGCAACTAGAATTACTGTCGCGCCATAAATAAGCTAGTTAGCTAACAGATTAGCTTTCAGAGCCTGGGAAAACTACAACGTCCTATTTCTGAATCACAGCTTAGTTCGAAAAAATTGCTGGTGAGGCTTTTTCTGTGGTAATAAGCCAAATATACAAATGGTTATCTTAATAACATCACAATATCTTTATTATAACCCGAAATCAGCAAGCGAAGCAGGAACGAGTGCACTGTTGACGAAACTGGCCAATTGCGCAATAACCGAAATAGGACATTATCCTGCAGCTGAAATTAACAAACAAAAACAGTATGAAATTACAATTTCACTTCCACACGCTGTACTATTATTTAGGATATAAAACATGGGATACTGAGACGTACTTAAAACTAGCATCTCTGCAATTGCGACTTTCTTGTGCGCTATTGTCCATCACTGGAATTATCGCTGCAGTTGTAGTCACATACTGGGAATCGGAGTCAACTGAAATATCTTGAGATACAGCCTTAGACATCTCACGAATTCTTACGATCATTCCACGGTTAATCAACCACTGATTAGGAAGTCTTTCGAAATGATTCATATCTAACTAATGTATTAGATGTTGCTGCATTCTTCTCAGCCCCACCAAATCTGTATTGCAGTTGAACAGTAGATTTGGAATACCGGTTATATGTTATTATAGGGAGCAAGTTAGAATTCGACGTCATAGCCATGCCACTATCCGCATCTGAGCAGAACCTTAAACGAGAAAATAAACGTTACTTTTACGTCTATTTCTAGTGAAACGAAAGATACCGCGTAAATATCCTTAAGTGTCAGCTTAAATATCGTTTGAATCTTGAGTATTTTATCTCCAACTAGGTTTGGTTACTTGTACAAACTTTCTTGTTAACTTAAAGAAAAGAAAAATGAATTGTTTGTGCAAGTCTCTTTCACCTTTATTTAATCTCATAAATTCTGTTGCAGTTGTCGATATTTCGTTAAGGAGATGTACTACTTTTATTAGGCATTCACTATAACTTAATTTTCTATTCTTAAAACTAGTGCTGTATTCTTATTATAAATCAATATTTCAGAGTGGGATTTTAGATTTTGGTCCTCTTTAACATAGTTAGTGATAGATGGTACTTCAGAGCAGTCTTTCTAACTACCTTGAAAATATCTTAATAATAAAGAGTGACTCAAAAATACATCCTATCCTATTTTTCCTCAATATTCGCTTATTGGAATTGCGTTTTACCTGTAACCGGTTCGTTTTTGGTCTGGATGTGTTTTTATCTCCACTCCCCCATAGATGCATCCATCAATATAGGATGCCTTAATAGACTGTAAACGCACCTCGATTACCTTTCCTCGTGGTGCCTAAATTTCAAGTATCTTCCAACGTCACCGAGAAGCTACTACTTCTTTTCCGAAATGTGTAAATATACTACATTCAGTGCTAGACAAATGGCCACCTGAATCCAGTAATTGCATATGGTAAATGAATCCTTTGGCCTTGCGCTTCCATCACCCAACGTGTCTGAGAGTGTCTTGAATGTAGAAGAAGCATTAAGGGTGGAGCCACAACCTGGAGGCTGCAAACAATTATTACACAGGATAGTTTTCAGTTCTTGAATATTGGCTATGTTGTGAACTATTTATGGCAATACGAAAGACTTCCTACTCTCTGATTGCACAAATTCCCGCCATATCCACTCGGACAGATGCAAACTGAACACTGGTTTGGATTTGGAAAACCGCCGTTCACACATTTAGCAGATGCAGCGCTAGGACATTTTGCTAAAATTATTTGTGTATTCCTTATATATAGTACTAGCAAATTATACGTTGTTCCCATTTTGATCTGCTTTTATATTAGCAGCCTACTATCTCCCTCCCTCCCTTTCTTCCTTTCGCCTTTCTACACTTGTCGTACATTTGCAGTTATAGTATTCATTCATCATCGAGACATCATAGAAGGCGACCATATCCGAGCCCATGGTATCTTGATAATTATCATCTTTGGCGACCATAGTTGGCAATGAATTTCGCGAGGCACTAAAATATTGGCAGTTTTTCGCTTCTCTTCAGCAAGCTTATCCATTCGTTCATAATTTTGATGAAAATAATATAACATAACTTGTAGCTCCGTATTGCATGATACTGCCGTAATCATAAGGCATTCCGTAGTTGTAGTTATCTGCTGCTGATTCTCTATCAAACTGATCAATATAGTCAGGCTGAAATCAATCTAAAAATTACTGAAAAATCTTTATACTTGCAAGACAATAAAGTTACCTCAATGTTTCTGACAATTATATCAATATTATTGTCCCGATCTACCCTAGATTGTGTATGGAAGAAACCGAGGGCATGTCCTAATTCATGACTGGCTGTACCCACCTATGAAAAATCATTTTTTTACTCTAAAATAAAGTACACCTTATGTTTTAAAACTAATTTCATTAATTCACTATTATAAAGCAATTTTTTTAACTATGAATAAAAATCTTACCGAATCACAACCGTTTCCTAGTGATAAGTCTTGTCTTCCACCTATTTTACCCACATAGGAATAACAACCTTGTCCTTTAAATACGCGAACTCTATTTGGCGCTAAAATATGGTAGGAACTTTATGATACCAAGAATAAAACATTATTATTTATGCAATTAAAACCAATTTGTAATGTCTCTATGTAGTACACGTTGAAAATCAAAATGCAACAAATTTCGAATACCGCCAATACACCGACCTCTGTTATTTTCCATAAATTTGACGCAGGTGTTTTTCTGCCAGAACTGAACAGCTTTACGAAATACGTCCCTAATAGTAGTGGCTAAAGTTATACATAAATCCTATTAAAGTATAATTTTAAATCTTCAAATTTAGAAATGAAACCCACGAGCTTTCGCATCGAAATAGTAATATAGTATATTCCCCCACGTAGTACTTGGATAATATTTGTTTCTATAAGCTTGTCGCTTCCTTCGATCTGGTAAAATATTTTTGGCAATCTCATCTGCTTGACCCCTATAATAATAGATGTGAAAAAAATGATTAAACGGGATATTTCTGTTTGATTTATTTTTAGTTAATTTAGAATAGATATTTCATAAGTATGTAAATCAACAAACAATGGGTAAACCTACACTGTTAACACAATGTCACCCTGATACATATAATCGGTGAAATTTGCTTTACGGTTGACTTCATGAAGGGTATCACCTTGTGGGCGGACATATTTACGAATCTTCTTTTGAACAACCTAAGACGAATAAAGAAGACTTTCACTTAAGAATCTTCGTTGAGAAAATAATTCAAGAGAATTTAGGTAGCATGCTAATTTTCCCTAACTAAACAGCTACGTAAAAAAAATGCTGGTTGAAGTGTTTATTTTTTTGTGTACCTCAAAAGCCTATTACAGGAGGGAGCATTTGGTTTGTTGTGGAAGCGTAGTGTTTGAATAAACCGATTATGGCTAAACTTGTAAATCAATGGGCGATCATTTTGACAAATAGCATTAGCGAAGAGCAAATTATTAGTATCTCATTTTAATGTAACTATTTAGTGACTTTATTCAGAGATTCCCATTTTGCAATCTATTTGTACTTACCCTATATAATTCATATATATATATATATATAAGTAGCATCATTTGTGTGATATGATTTGTCACTTAAATAAATTCTAAAATATATGTACTATAATTGCCAAAATACAATTCTGCTTTAAAAGCACCACCATGAATAGTGCATAACGGTTTCTTTTTAAAAAATTCTATTTGATACAAAGCCTGTGAAAAGCTTTAGTGATTAATTTCAATTAAAATATAAATCAGAAAATAAAATTAGGTAGTAAGGCGCTCATAATAAAACATTAATTGGTAAATCAAGATGACGAAAAAAGAAAAGAGAGATCTTTACCTTCATTTCTAATTTAGGCTGAGCTCGTCCAAGTCCTTGACTTTGAAACTTTTTTTTCCATTTCTGCCGTAGTTCTGTCAGTTTTTCGTGCACTGCCTCTATATTTGTGTTATCGAAGCCCTAAACAATAGTGTTTTTACCAAACATACAAATTATATAAATATACTCATTTAAGCCGTAACATTAATTAAATATGTATGTAATAGGATAGAAATTCTGAAAATAGGAAAACTAGAATGAACTATTAAAAATATAAGTTTGCAAACTCAAAGGTAATAACCCAAGGTTGACCTGTAGTGATTCTTTCTGCTGTCCCTTGGAGATACTGGCCAATTTTACCTTATAGGTATCGGCTTGGTTGTTCAAAAAATCATTAATTGAAGCAGTTGTTAGAACTACATCTAATATTAACAGGAGGTAAATGACCCACATCTAGAAATATATGAGATATTGTCATACCAAAAAAATGATTGTCACAAGATTATATCATATTATAGTCTGGTAAAATGAATTATTTAACTGTTTTTATTTGTGAATGACGGGTCACTGCTTTGCGGGATTACTATACGAGATGATCACTAAATACGTCTGGTTAAGTGAGATTATGTCTCATTACAAGAGTATGTGATACAACTTCCCTATGCATCAATGGCAATAATGTTAAAATTAACAATTGCATAATTTTTGTTATTTAGCTTAAGAGTGTCAGAACTTTGCACTGTTTTATTGGAATAATAATTTAGATAAGCGAGAACGTCTAATATCCAGTTGATTACGTGAAAAAAAACATTAACAAATGTGCTTTAGTAATAAAGTATTACTAAAGCATTTTAACACTTGGAATTTTAACGAATCGGTATCAATATAAACACAACGTTATTCGTAGCGGTTTAAAGAGATTATGGAGGTTAACACATCGGCAGACGGGGAGGAGTTCGCTTGAAAAACAGGCAGAACTTTACCAAAAAACGGCATTTTTTTCTTATAAATTTAAATTTAAAATATACGACTGAGTACATCTATAAAGTAATGCTTCAGCTTGTTCAAGTTTTCATAAACTATTTAAGTTCCGTAAATGCAAAATGCTGTTTCTGAAAATGTAACTTACATCTCATATTTAAAAAACTATATCAAACCTGCTATTATTTTACTATTGTTTTCTGCGTTCAGGTACGTGTATTCTTACTATATAGTTTTATAAGTCTGTGCCTAATTTAAACTTTAAAAATAGATCTAGAAACAATAATGTAAAAAATAGGATAACCTTAGTATACAGGGTGCATCAAAAGTAGGTAAGTATACATTATTCTGTAGAAACAGTAGTAGTATTTCTGCATAAAAAGTGCTTATAGTGGCATAACATGTGCATCATTAAATGTTTGGAGTTTACTCGATACAAATGTCTCAGGGCTGATTGTGTTAACAATTAATACTAAAATTGGAAAACACTCTTAGGACAAAAATAAATATTATAAAGATTAGCTGTAATTATAGCTAGAATCTCATTGAATTTCTTGCTAGTATCTACTAAGTAGGACTAAATACTACTCTATATTGGTATAAAAAGAATCTAGATTTAAATACAGTAGTAGTAATGATCTTAACCTTGCCGCAGTACAGAATTAAATAGAAACTGAGACTATAAAAAGTAATTGGAGATGTTATTTTGGATAAGCAATGTTTTAGATGGTTTTAATAGGCTTTTTTTTCTACGAGAAAGACGAAGGTGAAATTTATGTTTAGTGCTTGTCGATAAGGTTGGCAGAAAGTAGTGAAGAGGCGACAGTGTCATATGATTTCTTGAGAAGGAATTTCGAACATACTATCAATGGACTTAATAACTAAGAAGTGATAACAAGATATCGCTTTTCTATTCGCTAAATGCCAATTTCTTGACTATAGCTGAACTTAAGTCATAAAGCTAAAATTTGTTCCAAATACTTCTACATCGCAAAGATTGTACACTCGATTCTTTAAATAACTACTGAATCATTTATAAATATTAAAAATAGCAAACTATCAATATTGTCTTATGCAATATCGTATGTAATACTATCAACCATAAATAGCCTATATTTCCAATTTTAACAGTGGATTCTTCACATAAAATAAAGAAACCTTCCTATGAGTTTTGGATAAATGCCAATCTGAAAAATTTGTGAGTGAATTTGTGGTGCGTATTTTTATGAAAACTTTTTAAAAACCGAATTAATGTTTAAAAAACATTTCAAAAAAAGAACTCATATACAAAGTAATCCAGTACTAGTTGTATTATAATATTTATACAACGGAAATATTCGGAAAAGGTTCATGTCACTAATTATAATAATATCTCACATACCCTATTAGTGAAGGGATATTCGATTTTGGAAATACATGGTCAAACAATTGGAAAAAGTAAATCGGCATCGCACTTTAACACATAAACTTAAGAAATATAAATCAGACAAAAGAATATTTAACTTGTATTTTAGTAAACGCTTATAATTAGGATGCAAATTAGAAGAAAATCAAAAGTATTAAAATTTGAAAAAGACCGAGAGCCAAGTATTTACAATCCTGTTTACCGTATTATGTTTCATCATTTTCACAGCAAACAATTTCCAACGTTTCAAAACAACCACCATCATTGCAGAAAACCTCGTCTTGTATGGATCAGTGTTACATGAATAATATAACATCAAAATTTAGAAACCATTATAAGAAATAATGTCTAAGTTGCAAAAAATGTAAAACATGTTTTGAATTAAGAAGCGGAAAGGGTGAAAAATGAGAAAGAAGGGGAGTGGGAAGTAAAATAAAAGGGAGGGAAATAAGTCAAGAAATTGAGGACAAAATATATACTATCGATGCAACCTTACAAATAGCAAATATGTACGGCTGGAAACGTAACCCATGCCAAATAAATCGGTCACAATAATTAGAATTAACGTGATTATAATTATAAATATCTAGTAAGTTATGCTATTGATATCTCTCGCATATATCCTTAAACAGTACATCGCCATGAAAACATTAATCAATGATGGTATTAAAGTCAGGAATTGAACATTTCTTCAGTTATTATTCTTAACAGCTAAACTATTGTAAATAATTCACATTCCAACTTTTTTGATATCTGTAGACACAAGCAAGAACCCTTGATGTGATGGAATGCAACACACTTTGGAACAGTGCTGCCTAATTAATCGGAACAGCTATAGATACATTGTTTTCCTCCTCAGTTATTAATGAATAAAAAAAATGATTGTTAAGTTCAATCTTTTTTAAAATATTATGCACTTATTGCTTTTTTAGCATTGAAATTACTTCTGAGAAATTCTATCTAGGACTAGTAACCAAAATATGATACAAACAACTTTAATTATGGATATTTATATACCTAAATTATTGTAATAGCCCAACATTTTAAAAATATGCCCAGATGCTATATATAATTTGTTCATAATCTCATGTGTTGTCCACGAGATTTACCACTTCATTCATAAATTTGCACTCTACACAGTAGTCTTATTAAAAACACTTATGTGGCATCGAGAACATGTCTTCATAGTGATAAGTAGAACTTTTCTTCCTCTTAATAATATACAAATCACACATTCCAGATATTAAAGCTGTTTATTGCTAACAATAAGGAAAGTAGTTTATTAAATTATTATAATATATTATAGTTCTAAAGCCAACAAGACTTAATACATTCAGAATTTTACAGACAGGAAGAAAAGGTATTTTGCTTATGGTGTTCAAGACTTGCAAGGCCCTCAGAACCACAATTCCAAAATCAAGAGTAAATAAATATATATTTATACTGAAAATTATTCAATAGTTGACGACAGCAGAGTTTGATAAGTGGACGTTGTCTTTAAAAATACTTAAAAACCAGTCAATCAATTGATAGCATAACATATGTATAGAAACCACTAATATCGACTATATATTCATTGGACCACAAAGTAATATGGGTCCAAATAAAAAACACCAAACAGATTTATATAAATGTTGGTCAATCAAAATCAAAGCACTGATTAATATCATTAATCTGTATAGCATTA
The DNA here is from genome assembly GCA_964036235.1 of Heterorhabditis bacteriophora. Classification (NCBI taxonomy): domain Eukaryota; kingdom Metazoa; phylum Nematoda; class Chromadorea; order Rhabditida; family Heterorhabditidae; genus Heterorhabditis; species Heterorhabditis bacteriophora. The sequence continues at coordinate 4,109,405 of OZ038426.1, forward strand.
TACTATCTTCTTTTTGGTCTCCAATGGTATTTAAATGGTTCTGATTATTATCCCAGTACAACATGACATCGAATACTGGCTATCGGTTTGTAAATGTTGCATTCTCTAGACGATATTATATAAAAACCACCAATGTAATCTTAATAAACAATTAAAAATATGCCTTAAAATAGATTACAGACAATTTTAGGCGTAACTGAAAAGTAGTTGTTGGCAATATTTGTACTTAACTAAAAAAGAGTTCCAGAGTGTTAGATCACCATAAGTAAGTGGCTGGTGATTCAAAAGTCTCTCCATAAACTATCTCTGCAAAACAGTTCAAAGTGCAATACAAATCTGATCCAGTAATATTGAAACTGATAGAGCATGGAAATAACGACGCTCATGTAAGTATTCACGAAAAATGTACATATTAATTAACAATAAAGAAAACATTACTGCGGAAAGTAGCAATAATAATTCTCTTATACACATTCTCCAGCTACATAAAATAAAACAAATAATGTGAAACAATTAATATTACAATAATCATTTGTACGTTGCAGGAAAACATACCAGCTCCATCATGTGTCAAAAATTTCGAAAGAAAACTTCATTATTGTCCGTATCCAGTCAATGAATATTTTAGATAACAACACCAAATGTAAACCCGCGTAATATACGACGCGCCTATTCGCCAGACAACACACGCAACAGACCCAATCAGCTTTGCGCAGTGGCGATAACGTGACCAATGAGGCTTTGCCGAGGTGCGTTTATTGCTGGTTGAAAACTTTTCCCAATTGCCCGCGATGGCCTCTGAAATATGGGTGTCATACGCAATTTTTGAACGCCCCTAGGGGGCAGATCTGGTGGATGATTAGCAGTATTGCGGACGAGTGGGTAAGCTGCGTTAGAAGCCAGTCCGATGGATAATGACGACTTATCCATCCAGCATCCAGCCATCGAAACTATTCGACACAGTGGAACGTCGCCAACAAGAGGTGGTGGTGGATAAGATGGAGTAGTCGCGTCGAACGGTGCTAGACTAGATCTCTATAGAGGTAATGGAGCTGGGAGATTTGTGAACGCCACAGCAAAGCAGTTTAGCCCATTATGTAGTTATCGTCTATAGGTTTCGAGTGTCGTGCTAATCTAGAAACTCTCTTGAGAACAACGATCGGCGCTACCCGCTTAAACTACGGCGCGGGCGTGCGCCCGTCTCGTGAGCGATTTACGTCAGGCAGCTTTGCGCAGTGGCGATAACGTGACCAATGAGGCTTTGCCGAGGTGCGTTTATTGCTGGTTGAAAACTTTTCCCAATTGCCCGCGATGGCCTCTGAAATATGGGTGTCATACGCAATTTTTGAACGCCCCTAGGGGGCAGATCTGGTGGATGATTAGCAGTATTGCGGACGAGTGGGTAAGCTGCGTTAGAAGCCAGTCCGATGGATAATGACGACTTATCCATCCAGCATCCAGCCATCGAAACTATTCGACACAGTGGAACGTCGCCAACAAGAGGTGGTGGTGGATAAGATGGAGTAGTCGCGTCGAACGGTGCTAGACTAGATCTCTATAGAGGTAATGGAGCTGGGAGATTTGTGAACGCCACAGCAAAGCAGTTTAGCCCATTATGTAGTTATCGTCTATAGGTTTCGAGTGTCGTGCTAATCTAGAAACTCTCTTGAGAACAACGATCGGCGCTACCCGCTTAAACTACGGCGCGGGCGTGCGCCCGTCTCGTGAGCGATTTACGTCAGGCAGCTTTGCGCAGTGGCGATAACGTGACCAATGAGGCTTTGCCGAGGTGCGTTTATTGCTGGTTGAAAACTTTTCCCAATTGCCCGCGATGGCCTCTGAAATATGGGTGTCATACGCAATTTTTGAACGCCCCTAGGGGGCAGATCTGGTGGATGATTAGCAGTATTGCGGACGAGTGGGTAAGCTGCGTTAGAAGCCAGTCCGATGGATAATGACGACTTATCCATCCAGCATCCAGCCATCGAAACTATTCGACACAGTGGAACGTCGCCAACAAGAGGTGGTGGTGGATAAGATGGAGTAGTCGCGTCGAACGGTGCTAGACTAGATCTCTATAGAGGTAATGGAGCTGGGAGATTTGTGAACGCCACAGCAAAGCAGTTTAGCCCATTATGTAGTTATCGTCTATAGGTTTCGAGTGTCGTGCTAATCTAGAAACTCTCTTGAGAACAACGATCGGCGCTACCCGCTTAAACTACGGCGCGGGCGTGCGCCCGTCTCGTGAGCGATTTACGTCAGGCAGCTTTGCGCAGTGGCGATAACGTGACCAATGAGGCTTTGCCGAGGTGCGTTTATTGCTGGTTGAAAACTTTTCCCAATTGCCCGCGATGGCCTCTGAAATATGGGTGTCATACGCAATTTTTGAACGCCCCTAGGGGGCAGATCTGGTGGATGATTAGCAGTATTGCGGACGAGTGGGTAAGCTGCGTTAGAAGCCAGTCCGATGGATAATGACGACTTATCCATCCAGCATCCAGCCATCGAAACTATTCGACACAGTGGAACGTCGCCAACAAGAGGTGGTGGTGGATAAGATGGAGTAGTCGCGTCGAACGGTGCTAGACTAGATCTCTATAGAGGTAATGGAGCTGGGAGATTTGTGAACGCCACAGCAAAGCAGTTTAGCCCATTATGTAGTTATCGTCTATAGGTTTCGAGTGTCGTGCTAATCTAGAAACTCTCTTGAGAACAACGATCGGCGCTACCCGCTTAAACTACGGCGCGGGCGTGCGCCCGTCTCGTGAGCGATTTACGTCAGGCAGCTTTGCGCAGTGGCGATAACGTGACCAATGAGGCTTTGCCGAGGTGCGTTTATTGCTGGTTGAAAACTTTTCCCAATTGCCCGCGATGGCCTCTGAAATATGGGTGTCATACGCAATTTTTGAACGCCCCTAGGGGGCAGATCTGGTGGATGATTAGCAGTATTGCGGACGAGTGGGTAAGCTGCGTTAGAAGCCAGTCCGATGGATAATGACGACTTATCCATCCAGCATCCAGCCATCGAAACTATTCGACACAGTGGAACGTCGCCAACAAGAGGTGGTGGTGGATAAGATGGAGTAGTCGCGTCGAACGGTGCTAGACTAGATCTCTATAGAGGTAATGGAGCTGGGAGATTTGTGAACGCCACAGCAAAGCAGTTTAGCCCATTATGTAGTTATCGTCTATAGGTTTCGAGTGTCGTGCTAATCTAGAAACTCTCTTGAGAACAACGATCGGCGCTACCCGCTTAAACTACGGCGCGGGCGTGCGCCCGTCTCGTGAGCGATTTACGTCAGGCAGCTTTGCGCAGTGGCGATAACGTGACCAATGAGGCTTTGCCGAGGTGCGTTTATTGCTGGTTGAAAACTTTTCCCAATTGCCCGCGATGGCCTCTGAAATATGGGTGTCATACGCAATTTTTGAACGCCCCTAGGGGGCAGATCTGGTGGATGATTAGCAGTATTGCGGACGAGTGGGTAAGCTGCGTTAGAAGCCAGTCCGATGGATAATGACGACTTATCCATCCAGCATCCAGCCATCGAAACTATTCGACACAGTGGAACGTCGCCAACAAGAGGTGGTGGTGGATAAGATGGAGTAGTCGCGTCGAACGGTGCTAGACTAGATCTCTATAGAGGTAATGGAGCTGGGAGATTTGTGAACGCCACAGCAAAGCAGTTTAGCCCATTATGTAGTTATCGTCTATAGGTTTCGAGTGTCGTGCTAATCTAGAAACTCTCTTGAGAACAACGATCGGCGCTACCCGCTTAAACTACGGCGCGGGCGTGCGCCCGTCTCGTGAGCGATTTACGTCAGGCAGCTTTGCGCAGTGGCGATAACGTGACCAATGAGGCTTTGCCGAGGTGCGTTTATTGCTGGTTGAAAACTTTTCCCAATTGCCCGCGATGGCCTCTGAAATATGGGTGTCATACGCAATTTTTGAACGCCCCTAGGGGGCAGATCTGGTGGATGATTAGCAGTATTGCGGACGAGTGGGTAAGCTGCGTTAGAAGCCAGTCCGATGGATAATGACGACTTATCCATCCAGCATCCAGCCATCGAAACTATTCGACACAGTGGAACGTCGCCAACAAGAGGTGGTGGTGGATAAGATGGAGTAGTCGCGTCGAACGGTGCTAGACTAGATCTCTATAGAGGTAATGGAGCTGGGAGATTTGTGAACGCCACAGCAAAGCAGTTTAGCCCATTATGTAGTTATCGTCTATAGGTTTCGAGTGTCGTGCTAATCTAGAAACTCTCTTGAGAACAACGATCGGCGCTACCCGCTTAAACTACGGCGCGGGCGTGCGCCCGTCTCGTGAGCGATTTACGTCAGGCAGCTTTGCGCAGTGGCGATAACGTGACCAATGAGGCTTTGCCGAGGTGCGTTTATTGCTGGTTGAAAACTTTTCCCAATTGCCCGCGATGGCCTCTGAAATATGGGTGTCATACGCAATTTTTGAACGCCCCTAGGGGGCAGATCTGGTGGATGATTAGCAGTATTGCGGACGAGTGGGTAAGCTGCGTTAGAAGCCCGTCTTGCATATAATTACGAAACATTTAGGTGCAGATGGTAGAGCTTCGCCTTTTAATCATTTATGTCCGACGTCATCTTTGAACGGAAAAATATTTGTTGTTTTAGCAATGTTTTGCGTTGTGTTGTTTTTTTTGAACATGTCTCGAATTCCTCACTATAATTTTGAGTGGCGCCCATATAAGCCACCCCCTCGTTCAGACTCAATGACGTATTTCTCAAATAATGCCATCAATTTGAATGATCCAAAAGTGGATCGAAGTAATAGATGTGGTCTGTTCCTTGTACCGATTGATTTCCGCTGTCATTTTTAGAGAAAATTGGAGTAATCTCAGAATAACCCGTCTTCAGCGCGCCATACAAATAGAGTCCTGCGAAGAAGTTAGAACTCTCTCAGTGTACAGATCAAAGTGCTATTAAGCACATTAATAAATTTGAAATACTGGAAAATGCCCTTCGTTCTCCAAAGAAGTGTAAGACTACCGAAAAGATTCAGCGGATAATTAGGTGACTAGGCGAGGTCGCCAGTCGATTAACTTCCAGAGACATTCACAACGAATTGAAAGCTTATCCAGAATGTTCTCTATATGTTACATCAATTAGACGTTTCATAGAGGTTGGATTAATTGGACGAGTTACTAGAAAATAGTCCCTCGTTGCCTTGAAGAACCGGAGAGCCCTCTTTGTATTTGCGCGAGACCACCTGACATGGTCAGCAGCGGATTGGACTAAAGTGATATTTTCAGATGAGTCAAAGTTTAACCGCTTCGGATAGGATGATAAGAAATATGTTCGGTATCATTTTGTAGAGGAATTTATGCCAAAATGTACTATTCTTACCATTAAACACGGCAGTGGCTCAGTGATGCTTAGGACGGCTTTCAATTGAAGTGGACCATGACTTCTCCATATCGTAGAGGGTATGGTGGATAGCTCTTCTTTTATAAGAATACTAGAAGACAACCTTTTCCCATATTTTGGATGGAAGGTGTTGGGTTGAAAGTGGATATTCCTCCAGAATAATTATTTAAAGCATTCAAGTACCACCACAAAACGTTGGCTCCATTAGTAGAGAATCGTCAAGATGGATTGCCGACACAGAATCCAGACGAATTCAATGGAACACCTATGGAAACGATGTGAAGAAAGAGGTACAGAGGCAAAACCATGAAGTATACAAAAAATTAGAAGCAGTTATGAGTTTTTAAAACTGTTCCTGCAATATGATTAATAAGATGGCAGCAGTTTTTACATTTTCTGTATCTAGCGGTACGACTGGTTTATCAAAATCCTTAATCAGTTTATGACTGTTTTCTTCTAATTAAATATACAGTTTATAGTTACACTTTGAGAAACCCGTTACCTTCTACTAATATAAGCCATTTTTGTGCTTAAAGGTCCTCACCTAATGAATTATAAAATCATAAATTAAGATCTTAGATTATATCAACGCACTGGCGTATATTATATGTTGCAGATTATAGACATTACAGCGAAATCCTTTGAAGCAATGTATTTTCAGTTGTAAATAGGAATAAGTTCTACGATTGCTATAGAAATAATATACATTTAAAGAAGAATATTTTCATCCTTATTTGAAGTCCAAGAGTCTAGTATAGCTTTAGAGAAGACCAAAGAATTATGAGAGAAACGAACATTATTTTTAATATAAAATCTAGAAAAAGAATACAATTTCATCTTTGACGCTTCACTGCAAATAAATAATAATTTATTGTCAACCAACCGAGTCCACACTGTTATCGTACATGAAAACAGAAAATGTATTATTGGATAAAATAAGGCCAGTCATTTCTTGAGTATCTAAGTGGTTCGAATTAAAAGGACCACCCGTTAGACAATGAGAAGCGCAACAATCTTCGACGAGCACAACGACCTCCTACTTCTGGCCTACAAGATTAGCTCTCCCGTCTGTTTCTTCCTTAATACACTGGCAATTTATCTCATATTATTCAAATATCCCTGCGAAATGAAGACATATCGGTGGCATCTTCTCAACTACCAGATTTTTAAAATTAAATTATTAGCACATTTAAATTTTTTGAAATTTACGCTCTCAGTATTCAATCAAAAAATGTAGACTTTTCAAGATATGGGCTGCTTCCATTGATATTTTTATGAACTGTCTCTTTCAACCGGTGTCATTCCTTTCATTATATGCAATGACCGGGATATGGAATTCTCATCACAAAGTTTGGATTCTCAATATTCACATCTTGTGTTAGTTTTTGGATAAACCTTCATGGCATGTGGGAATAATTATCACTATACAACAAATTGCAGTGTATTTTGGCAAATCTCATGTGTTTTGGTAGTTTCAATAGTGGAATTGTTCTTCTATCGTCACCAGTGTATTGTCAACAAACTTAACAACAAACAGTTCTACATCTGTATACTTTTAGACTTTTTAGTTCTGAGCTCACTAACAAATGCTTTCCTTAGAGTATCTCATGTTAACTCCTCTCAGTGGAGTGAAGCACTCGAAGAAGTAAGCCTCTGAGTATTCGATTCATTCTACATATTTTTCAGTGCTGAGATGTTTTCCGCTATTTTAGTGTAATCCGAGAACAATGGATCTAATGAAAATCTCAAACGTTTATTGTATTCCCTTTTCCAAAATAGCTGAGATTCTCTTCGTCAATTTAGCACGTTTTCTCTTTTTGACAGGTAAGAGATTTTATTTTTGTCCTTCTAGTGCTAAGATTTTTCATAGATTCAATAATTCAGCAATTATCGTCTTGAGTTTATCTTTTCATATCCACTATATTCTACGCAAGAAATCTGAACACTTCTTAATCGACACTAAAAAAAAACAAAGAAGGTTCCTAATTTCCCTAATTTTGCAGGTAATTTATTGATCCTTACGTTGCTTCAGATTATTGAGAATCAGTTATATTACTATAATGACAAAATTTTCCAGATCACAGTCCCATCCTTATTTGTGGTTACACCTCTTATATTCTTATTCATTTGCATTTACGACGGTCGTTTAAGTCTTCAAATCCTCAACAACGTAGCCATGACGATGATATCCAACTATAGGATTTTTGCAACTCTGTTCCTAATTTATTTCAACGATTCCTACCGGACATTCCTAATTGGAAGGCTGACACGGAAAGATAAGTATTATAATTGTTATTCGAGATCTCGAGAAATCAGAACTGTCAAAATATTGGGAATTTCTCGGATTTTGAGATTCGAGATGATCCCGAATAACAACGCTAGTAAGTATTCGCGACCATTGAGCAACAGTTTTAATATTTTTGCTATATTTTTCAGATGCATAGCGTATATCTAAATTTATTCCAGCCGAGATCACGAAACGAACAAACCACTGGAATAATTATTGTGGAGATACACTACTTCTGCAAAATTGGTTTTTTGTGAGATGTTAAATTCGAATGAGTCTTGAAAACTAACTTAAATATTATAATTAGTAGTTGGGTACCAGAAAAGAGAATACTCCGTGCGGCTAGGTGTTACATGCCGGTCTCTCTCTAGTCTAGCATACCAGAAGCTCTCTCTCTCTCACGCTCTCTCACGCTCTCTCTCTCTCTCTCTAGTCTAGCATACCAGAAGCTCTCTCTCTCTCACGCTCTCTCACGCTCTCTCTCTCTCTCTCTAGTCTAGCATACCAGAAGCTCTCTCTCTCTCTCTAGTCTAGCATACCAGAAGCTCTCTCTCTCTCTCTCTCTCTCTCTCTCTCTCTCTCTCTCTCTCTCTCTCTCTCTCTCTCTCTCTCTCTCTCTCTCTCTCTCTCTCTATTGCATGTACTATGCTTTCTCTTTCTCACTCCGCACGCACAGGGGTGACAGCTACTGATATAATGGTTATACTTACTGGAACATCTCCCTCCCTACCGTTTTGATTGCGTCCCCGTAATTACCTATGATTAAATAACATATAATACAACATTGAGTTGCTAAAAGGTATTGACTAAAGAAACCTTATTGTTTAGGAGTGATGATATGAGGTAGTTTATAATAAATGCTTTAACTAAGAATGAGTAAGTTAGTACGCCTGGTATTTTGGAAATACAAAAGTGATTTAAAAACAGGATGCTCTAATGAGTCTCTTCTATCTCCTGTCGTGTTGATGTGCCTATCGTCCTCTTAGATCTTCTCGTATTAACTCCATGTTGTCGTTCTACTGGGCGCAACGACGTTATTATATCGTTTTGAGCTTCAGAGACACATCTCTTTCGGCAGGTGTATTGTCCGAACTTGCAAATTAGAACTCATCCGGGATCAATAATACTGCTTTGGATTTTTTTTGGTTAGTCTTTTGTCCACTAGCGCATTATGTTCATTTTTCACGAAAACAATAGTCAGGGTATAGATTATCTAATGCATATGTTCTCTGACACATGTGTTTTCTGGAAGCTAGCTAGCTCCCATCCGAGGGCATCACATCTTGGAAAATCTCCGCGACCTGGAAGTGGCCACAGTAATCGTTCACGACTGTATTCTAAAAATTGTCGCTGGGACTCAGCTGATCGCGCACAACGTATCTTATAATCATACCTCTTATTTTACAAATTAGCTGAGTCAGCACGTAGTTCATTTGTAGATCAAGATTTATTGTAGTCCTTTTAACGAAAATCAACAGGTTCAAAACACAACACAAATATTGGTAAACAATGCACAAACGCCTAAATTGACTCACAACTAAAATAATCATTTTCGATACAGAGTCGTATAATTTTACCCCTAATATTCCGCAAATCCCACTGCCTTTCCGCAGCCCTTTCAATATTCGGCAGAGCACTCAGTAGACGATCTACATCAATCTTCTTTTCAAGTTTGAGTTTATAGATGACAATATTACGTTTACTCTCCAATAATTCCTAAATGATCTTTCTCTTTAGTTTTTTTTCAGAAATATCGTAGTGAAACACAAGAGATCTCAACATATACAAAATTACCTCAAGAAATCTTCTAAGAGCGTATTCCGATATGCGACATCGTTTGAGATACAAGACTCTGTAGTCCGTTGCTGATAGGTCGTCATCGGAAAAGTCACATTCTATGCGGAGACCCAGCTCTTTTAACTAAAATGTTCATATGGCAGTTTAATAAAAAAGGGAGTGAAAAATTGAGATTTAGATAACGACATACTTTTCGGATTGATGGCATCCAAAAGAACTTCTTCTCAAAACGGATGTTAATATTTCTATGTTCCAATATCATTAATTGATTTGCTTCTGTTGCACCCAGAAGTCTGTCAACGATAATCATTATCTCTTTGTCGTTGAAGTCACATGAACTAAAGGACAGCATGTTGCAGGTAATTCTATTTTCCAGAAGAAGGTTCTGCAGTCGATCACAGAAATCTAATGTTATATTTATCTGAAAACATTCTGAAGCCTTAAAATCAAATACTATATTGCCTTTTGAACATATCACGAAACACATACCTGCCCGAGACAAATTGAAGCAAAATGGCAATGTGTAAAAATTCTTGGAAAATCCTCGAAGCTAACAGCCTCCTCCAGGCGAATATTCATTGCGTGGACTTTTATAACACCAGGCGCAAACTGACGATTAAGCAGAATAAACTTTTAAAAGGTCCGCTCGATCTACTCGTACAAAGCTCTGCTCACCTCGTCAATAAACAAACCTCTCACATTTTGCTTTGCCAGATGTCGTACGCCTCTCTCAATCAGATATTTCATATCCTTAGAGACGAGTTTCATGCGATGAATCTCTGAAGAGCTCATCTGTGTCTGAAAAATATTAAATGTGTGGGATGGATAATTTAGAGTTGAAGCTAGCGTATGGTAGTGATTTCCAAAAGAGCTTTACCTCGATCAGGATCTTAAGTTGAATCTTTAGAGGAAGAATAAAAAATGTTGGTCTCCAGTGCCTTTCAATCAGGCGTTTAAGTTGCTTTGAAACTAACTTTAATTCTCGTATGTCGCCAGAATTAAACTGTAAATTTATGATTTATGAACACTATTTAAAATTTATGCTGCTGCGTAAAAGTGCTAGTGGGAACCTCTCTAAGGATGTGGCACTGAAGTTCGAGTGGAAGGTCGAGGAAAGAATGGCTCTGGAAGTGATGTTATTAACTTAATAATACATTTCTTTGAAAAGCAAGGGAAAGTTTTACAAATAGCAGAAAACCAACATCGACGAGCTGGCTGTCATCTCCTTCCCTCGTCAACACCGTGATATCTGAGTTTTGGCTAGTTTCAATATCGACGTCACAACGAGCGACATTCACAAAAACCATCTAAATATGTTTACATGGAATAAATACAGTTAGTTAATGAGTTACAATAGGACAAGAAAAATGAGTGAATGTATCACAGAAATATTAGGCATGCGGAAGATGACTGATAGATATCGTAGGATTAGATATTTTGGTGATCACCCGCTCAGCACAGAAAACAATACTCAACTGTTACCCCGTAGAGAGAACCAATTGAGAACAAACGTATAACTACCACAGATGATGTGACTTGAGGTTGACAGTTGCTGACCTACGGGGGAGAACAGCACCTCTGGTGACCACTCTCGTGAGGCATGCTTTCATCCAGACGGGCATCATTCCCGAAGGTCCGAAAAACTAGGGAAAAAAGAACCACAGGTGACGAAATACCAGACCAATCTGTGCAACAAATGTTCCCATAGATCGTAATGAGAACATTTTGATGGCTCTCGTGCTATTTACGGATGGAGGAATTTACTCGATTTTGAATAAAGTTGCTAAATGTAAGGTGCGTGAACTATATTTACAATGATGCTTGCAGAGTAAAATGTTGTCACTGCTGGAAGTGAGAGTTCTCGTTCTAGTCCTGGTAACTGACCTGGCCAGCAGTACATTTTCTCCATACTGAACTACTTTTAGACTTAAGTGTATCTTTAGTGTGCTGCAAATATCGCGAATTTTTTTTTGTTTTCTTGTTGTCATGAGCTTCATTAACGGCCAACTCAAGAACGTCAGCGGCCAGATATGCCGGAGCTTCAGCTCCAATTCGACCATCATAGCTGCCCCTGTGCCAAAGGGGAGTAAAGTTGTCACAAAGTTTACCTCGAGCAGGTAAATCTGTTCAAATTGTGGCCTGTCAAATTCATAAGGTCGTAGCGAGAGGGGTGGGTCACAAGATGACGCCATATTATTCGCTCACTTCAATGTTTTAAGCTGTGGAACGTTTACCAAATCTACACACTTCACCCGTTTAACAGAGTATAAGACAATCCACTAAGATATGGGCGTACTTTGACTCGATCAAATACACAAACTACAAATACTAGGAATTAAAACGTGCGAAAGGCAATAATATCTAATCGACTGCGTTTTTGAGCGTATAACTTCTGAGGCTCCCCATATGACCCACTACAATAAGATATCGACCATCTCTTCATGCAACTACTAAGAATGTATTGTGTGTTGTGCTAGTTGCTATAAACATTTACTATTTGATGTTTTATTACATGAAAAAACAATACAATTAACGTGATAGCAGATAATTGAGTACTCTCAATCAAAGTGCCTTGAAAAGAGGTAATTGAGATTCATTTGAAATGTAACGATCGAAGAAAAGCTTATTATTGGCGGATCTGCTCCCAACTAAAGTCGTTGGCGCGCTCGGTCAGCTAAATTTTTCAAATTCATAAACAAGAGTAATCTTAAATTAGTACTATTTTAACTTACCATGTAATCATAGCATGGATTGAAGTAACACTGCCTTAAGTTCACATTTTTTGTGACAATGATACCTGCCATCATTAGCTTTTTAGCGGTATTATCGGGGTGACAGTTGCATTTACGAAGGGCATCAAGAAGCACAAGCGCTAAATGATATTTTATGTTGCTTTATTAAAAACATAAAAAATATTATTACCTCCAAAAATAATTGGCAGATGTAGAATATTTTGGAAAAAAGAACTAACAGAGTACTGCTGCTCCATATTGATAGTTTCTATAATATCAACCTCTATATATACCGATTCACGTAGATCAAAAACGCAGTCGATTAGATATTATTGCCTTTCGCACGTTTTAATTCCTAGTATTTGTAGTTTGTGTATTTGATCGAGTCAAAGTACGCCCATATCTTAGTGGATTGTCTTATACTCTGTTAAACGGGTGAAGTGTGTAGATTTGGTAAACGTTCCACAGCTTAAAACATTGAAGTGAGCGAATAATATGGCGTCATCTTGTGACCCACCCCTCTCGCTACGACCTTATGAATTTGACAGGCCACAATTTGAACAGATTTACCTGCTCGAGGTAAACTTTGTGACAACTTTACTCCCCTTTGGCACAGGGGCAGCTATGATGGTCGAATTGGAGCTGAAGCTCCGGCATATCTGGCCGCTGACGTTCTTGAGTTGGCCGTTAATGAAGCTCATGACAACAAGAAAACAAAAAAAAATTCGCGATATTTGCAGCACACTAAAGATACACTTAAGTCTAAAAGTAGTTCAGTATGGAGAAAATGTACTGCTGGCCAGGTCAGTTACCAGGACTAGAACGAGAACTCTCACTTCCAGCAGTGACAACATTTTACTCTGCAAGCATCATTGTAAATATAGTTCACGCACCTTACATTTAGCAACTTTATTCAAAATCGAGTAAATTCCTCCATCCGTAAATAGCACGAGAGCCATCAAAATGTTCTCATTACGATCTATGGGAACATTTGTTGCACAGATTGGTCTGGTATTTCGTCACCTGTGGTTCTTTTTTCCCTAGTTTTTCGGACCTTCGGGAATGATGCCCGTCTGGATGAAAGCATGCCTCACGAGAGTGGTCACCAGAGGTGCTGTTCTCCCCCGTAGGTCAGCAACTGTCAACCTCAAGTCACATCATCTGTGGTAGTTATACGTTTGTTCTCAATTGGTTCTCTCTACGGGGTAACAGTTGAGTATTGTTTTCTGTGCTGAGCGGGTGATCACCAAAATATCTAATCCTACGATATCTATCAGTCATCTTCCGCATGCCTAATATTTCTGTGATACATTCACTCATTTTTCTTGTCCTATTGTAACTCATTAACTAACTGTATTTATTCCATGTAAACATATTTAGATGGTTTTTGTGAATGTCGCTCGTTGTGACGTCGATATTGAAACTAGCCAAAACTCAGATATCACGGTGTTGACGAGGGAAGGAGATGACAGCCAGCTCGTCGATGTTGGTTTTCTGCTATTTGTAAAACTTTCCCTTGCTTTTCAAAGAAATGTATTATTAAGTTAATAACATCACTTCCAGAGCCATTCTTTCCTCGACCTTCCACTCGAACTTCAGTGCCACATCCTTAGAGAGGTTCCCACTAGCACTTTTACGCAGCAGCATAAATTTTAAATAGTGTTCATAAATCATAAATTTACAGTTTAATTCTGGCGACATACGAGAATTAAAGTTAGTTTCAAAGCAACTTAAACGCCTGATTGAAAGGCACTGGAGACCAACATTTTTTATTCTTCCTCTAAAGATTCAACTTAAGATCCTGATCGAGGTAAAGCTCTTTTGGAAATCACTACCATACGCTAGCTTCAACTCTAAATTATCCATCCCACACATTTAATATTTTTCAGACACAGATGAGCTCTTCAGAGATTCATCGCATGAAACTCGTCTCTAAGGATATGAAATATCTGATTGAGAGAGGCGTACGACATCTGGCAAAGCAAAATGTGAGAGGTTTGTTTATTGACGAGGTGAGCAGAGCTTTGTACGAGTAGATCGAGCGGACCTTTTAAAAGTTTATTCTGCTTAATCGTCAGTTTGCGCCTGGTGTTATAAAAGTCCACGCAATGAATATTCGCCTGGAGGAGGCTGTTAGCTTCGAGGATTTTCCAAGAATTTTTACACATTGCCATTTTGCTTCAATTTGTCTCGGGCAGGTATGTGTTTCGTGATATGTTCAAAAGGCAATATAGTATTTGATTTTAAGGCTTCAGAATGTTTTCAGATAAATATAACATTAGATTTCTGTGATCGACTGCAGAACCTTCTTCTGGAAAATAGAATTACCTGCAACATGCTGTCCTTTAGTTCATGTGACTTCAACGACAAAGAGATAATGATTATCGTTGACAGACTTCTGGGTGCAACAGAAGCAAATCAATTAATGATATTGGAACATAGAAATATTAACATCCGTTTTGAGAAGAAGTTCTTTTGGATGCCATCAATCCGAAAAGTATGTCGTTATCTAAATCTCAATTTTTCACTCCCTTTTTTATTAAACTGCCATATGAACATTTTAGTTAAAAGAGCTGGGTCTCCGCATAGAATGTGACTTTTCCGATGACGACCTATCAGCAACGGACTACAGAGTCTTGTATCTCAAACGATGTCGCATATCGGAATACGCTCTTAGAAGATTTCTTGAGGTAATTTTGTATATGTTGAGATCTCTTGTGTTTCACTACGATATTTCTGAAAAAAAACTAAAGAGAAAGATCATTTAGGAATTATTGGAGAGTAAACGTAATATTGTCATCTATAAACTCAAACTTGAAAAGAAGATTGATGTAGATCGTCTACTGAGTGCTCTGCCGAATATTGAAAGGGCTGCGGAAAGGCAGTGGGATTTGCGGAATATTAGGGGTAAAATTATACGACTCTGTATCGAAAATGATTATTTTAGTTGTGAGTCAATTTAGGCGTTTGTGCATTGTTTACCAATATTTGTGTTGTGTTTTGAACCTGTTGATTTTCGTTAAAAGGACTACAATAAATCTTGATCTACAAATGAACTACGTGCTGACTCAGCTAATTTGTAAAATAAGAGGTATGATTATAAGATACGTTGTGCGCGATCAGCTGAGTCCCAGCGACAATTTTTAGAATACAGTCGTGAACGATTACTGTGGCCACTTCCAGGTCGCGGAGATTTTCCAAGATGTGATGCCCTCGGATGGGAGCTAGCTAGCTTCCAGAAAACACATGTGTCAGAGAACATATGCATTAGATAATCTATACCCTGACTATTGTTTTCGTGAAAAATGAACATAATGCGCTAGTGGACAA
The DNA here is from genome assembly GCA_964036235.1 of Heterorhabditis bacteriophora. Lineage (NCBI taxonomy): Eukaryota > Metazoa > Nematoda > Chromadorea > Rhabditida > Heterorhabditidae > Heterorhabditis > Heterorhabditis bacteriophora. Next base: position 4,124,952 of record OZ038426.1, read on the forward strand.
AAGACTAACCAAAAAAAATCCAAAGCAGTATTATTGATCCCGGATGAGTTCTAATTTGCAAGTTCGGACAATACACCTGCCGAAAGAGATGTGTCTCTGAAGCTCAAAACGATATAATAACGTCGTTGCGCCCAGTAGAACGACAACATGGAGTTAATACGAGAAGATCTAAGAGGACGATAGGCACATCAACACGACAGGAGATAGAAGAGACTCATTAGAGCATCCTGTTTTTAAATCACTTTTGTATTTCCAAAATACCAGGCGTACTAACTTACTCATTCTTAGTTAAAGCATTTATTATAAACTACCTCATATCATCACTCCTAAACAATAAGGTTTCTTTAGTCAATACCTTTTAGCAACTCAATGTTGTATTATATGTTATTTAATCATAGGTAATTACGGGGACGCAATCAAAACGGTAGGGAGGGAGATGTTCCAGTAAGTATAACCATTATATCAGTAGCTGTCACCCCTGTGCGTGCGGAGTGAGAAAGAGAAAGCATAGTACATGCAATAGAGAGAGAGAGAGAGAGAGAGAGAGAGAGAGAGAGAGAGAGAGAGAGAGAGAGAGAGAGAGAGAGAGAGAGAGAGAGAGAGAGAGCTTCTGGTATGCTAGACTAGAGAGAGAGAGAGAGCTTCTGGTATGCTAGACTAGAGAGAGAGAGAGAGAGCGTGAGAGAGCGTGAGAGAGAGAGAGCTTCTGGTATGCTAGACTAGAGAGAGACCGGCATGTAACACCTAGCCGCACGGAGTATTCTCTTTTCTGGTACCCAACTACTAATTATAATATTTAAGTTAGTTTTCAAGACTCATTCGAATTTAACATCTCACAAAAAACCAATTTTGCAGAAGTAGTGTATCTCCACAATAATTATTCCAGTGGTTTGTTCGTTTCGTGATCTCGGCTGGAATAAATTTAGATATACGCTATGCATCTGAAAAATATAGCAAAAATATTAAAACTGTTGCTCAATGGTCGCGAATACTTACTAGCGTTGTTATTCGGGATCATCTCGAATCTCAAAATCCGAGAAATTCCCAATATTTTGACAGTTCTGATTTCTCGAGATCTCGAATAACAATTATAATACTTATCTTTCCGTGTCAGCCTTCCAATTAGGAATGTCCGGTAGGAATCGTTGAAATAAATTAGGAACAGAGTTGCAAAAATCCTATAGTTGGATATCATCGTCATGGCTACGTTGTTGAGGATTTGAAGACTTAAACGACCGTCGTAAATGCAAATGAATAAGAATATAAGAGGTGTAACCACAAATAAGGATGGGACTGTGATCTGGAAAATTTTGTCATTATAGTAATATAACTGATTCTCAATAATCTGAAGCAACGTAAGGATCAATAAATTACCTGCAAAATTAGGGAAATTAGGAACCTTCTTTGTTTTTTTTTAGTGTCGATTAAGAAGTGTTCAGATTTCTTGCGTAGAATATAGTGGATATGAAAAGATAAACTCAAGACGATAATTGCTGAATTATTGAATCTATGAAAAATCTTAGCACTAGAAGGACAAAAATAAAATCTCTTACCTGTCAAAAAGAGAAAACGTGCTAAATTGACGAAGAGAATCTCAGCTATTTTGGAAAAGGGAATACAATAAACGTTTGAGATTTTCATTAGATCCATTGTTCTCGGATTACACTAAAATAGCGGAAAACATCTCAGCACTGAAAAATATGTAGAATGAATCGAATACTCAGAGGCTTACTTCTTCGAGTGCTTCACTCCACTGAGAGGAGTTAACATGAGATACTCTAAGGAAAGCATTTGTTAGTGAGCTCAGAACTAAAAAGTCTAAAAGTATACAGATGTAGAACTGTTTGTTGTTAAGTTTGTTGACAATACACTGGTGACGATAGAAGAACAATTCCACTATTGAAACTACCAAAACACATGAGATTTGCCAAAATACACTGCAATTTGTTGTATAGTGATAATTATTCCCACATGCCATGAAGGTTTATCCAAAAACTAACACAAGATGTGAATATTGAGAATCCAAACTTTGTGATGAGAATTCCATATCCCGGTCATTGCATATAATGAAAGGAATGACACCGGTTGAAAGAGACAGTTCATAAAAATATCAATGGAAGCAGCCCATATCTTGAAAAGTCTACATTTTTTGATTGAATACTGAGAGCGTAAATTTCAAAAAATTTAAATGTGCTAATAATTTAATTTTAAAAATCTGGTAGTTGAGAAGATGCCACCGATATGTCTTCATTTCGCAGGGATATTTGAATAATATGAGATAAATTGCCAGTGTATTAAGGAAGAAACAGACGGGAGAGCTAATCTTGTAGGCCAGAAGTAGGAGGTCGTTGTGCTCGTCGAAGATTGTTGCGCTTCTCATTGTCTAACGGGTGGTCCTTTTAATTCGAACCACTTAGATACTCAAGAAATGACTGGCCTTATTTTATCCAATAATACATTTTCTGTTTTCATGTACGATAACAGTGTGGACTCGGTTGGTTGACAATAAATTATTATTTATTTGCAGTGAAGCGTCAAAGATGAAATTGTATTCTTTTTCTAGATTTTATATTAAAAATAATGTTCGTTTCTCTCATAATTCTTTGGTCTTCTCTAAAGCTATACTAGACTCTTGGACTTCAAATAAGGATGAAAATATTCTTCTTTAAATGTATATTATTTCTATAGCAATCGTAGAACTTATTCCTATTTACAACTGAAAATACATTGCTTCAAAGGATTTCGCTGTAATGTCTATAATCTGCAACATATAATATACGCCAGTGCGTTGATATAATCTAAGATCTTAATTTATGATTTTATAATTCATTAGGTGAGGACCTTTAAGCACAAAAATGGCTTATATTAGTAGAAGGTAACGGGTTTCTCAAAGTGTAACTATAAACTGTATATTTAATTAGAAGAAAACAGTCATAAACTGATTAAGGATTTTGATAAACCAGTCGTACCGCTAGATACAGAAAATGTAAAAACTGCTGCCATCTTATTAATCATATTGCAGGAACAGTTTTAAAAACTCATAACTGCTTCTAATTTTTTGTATACTTCATGGTTTTGCCTCTGTACCTCTTTCTTCACATCGTTTCCATAGGTGTTCCATTGAATTCGTCTGGATTCTGTGTCGGCAATCCATCTTGACGATTCTCTACTAATGGAGCCAACGTTTTGTGGTGGTACTTGAATGCTTTAAATAATTATTCTGGAGGAATATCCACTTTCAACCCAACACCTTCCATCCAAAATATGGGAAAAGGTTGTCTTCTAGTATTCTTATAAAAGAAGAGCTATCCACCATACCCTCTACGATATGGAGAAGTCATGGTCCACTTCAATTGAAAGCCGTCCTAAGCATCACTGAGCCACTGCCGTGTTTAATGGTAAGAATAGTACATTTTGGCATAAATTCCTCTACAAAATGATACCGAACATATTTCTTATCATCCTATCCGAAGCGGTTAAACTTTGACTCATCTGAAAATATCACTTTAGTCCAATCCGCTGCTGACCATGTCAGGTGGTCTCGCGCAAATACAAAGAGGGCTCTCCGGTTCTTCAAGGCAACGAGGGACTATTTTCTAGTAACTCGTCCAATTAATCCAACCTCTATGAAACGTCTAATTGATGTAACATATAGAGAACATTCTGGATAAGCTTTCAATTCGTTGTGAATGTCTCTGGAAGTTAATCGACTGGCGACCTCGCCTAGTCACCTAATTATCCGCTGAATCTTTTCGGTAGTCTTACACTTCTTTGGAGAACGAAGGGCATTTTCCAGTATTTCAAATTTATTAATGTGCTTAATAGCACTTTGATCTGTACACTGAGAGAGTTCTAACTTCTTCGCAGGACTCTATTTGTATGGCGCGCTGAAGACGGGTTATTCTGAGATTACTCCAATTTTCTCTAAAAATGACAGCGGAAATCAATCGGTACAAGGAACAGACCACATCTATTACTTCGATCCACTTTTGGATCATTCAAATTGATGGCATTATTTGAGAAATACGTCATTGAGTCTGAACGAGGGGGTGGCTTATATGGGCGCCACTCAAAATTATAGTGAGGAATTCGAGACATGTTCAAAAAAAACAACACAACGCAAAACATTGCTAAAACAACAAATATTTTTCCGTTCAAAGATGACGTCGGACATAAATGATTAAAAGGCGAAGCTCTACCATCTGCACCTAAATGTTTCGTAATTATATGCAAGACGGGCTTCTAACGCAGCTTACCCACTCGTCCGCAATACTGCTAATCATCCACCAGATCTGCCCCCTAGGGGCGTTCAAAAATTGCGTATGACACCCATATTTCAGAGGCCATCGCGGGCAATTGGGAAAAGTTTTCAACCAGCAATAAACGCACCTCGGCAAAGCCTCATTGGTCACGTTATCGCCACTGCGCAAAGCTGCCTGACGTAAATCGCTCACGAGACGGGCGCACGCCCGCGCCGTAGTTTAAGCGGGTAGCGCCGATCGTTGTTCTCAAGAGAGTTTCTAGATTAGCACGACACTCGAAACCTATAGACGATAACTACATAATGGGCTAAACTGCTTTGCTGTGGCGTTCACAAATCTCCCAGCTCCATTACCTCTATAGAGATCTAGTCTAGCACCGTTCGACGCGACTACTCCATCTTATCCACCACCACCTCTTGTTGGCGACGTTCCACTGTGTCGAATAGTTTCGATGGCTGGATGCTGGATGGATAAGTCGTCATTATCCATCGGACTGGCTTCTAACGCAGCTTACCCACTCGTCCGCAATACTGCTAATCATCCACCAGATCTGCCCCCTAGGGGCGTTCAAAAATTGCGTATGACACCCATATTTCAGAGGCCATCGCGGGCAATTGGGAAAAGTTTTCAACCAGCAATAAACGCACCTCGGCAAAGCCTCATTGGTCACGTTATCGCCACTGCGCAAAGCTGCCTGACGTAAATCGCTCACGAGACGGGCGCACGCCCGCGCCGTAGTTTAAGCGGGTAGCGCCGATCGTTGTTCTCAAGAGAGTTTCTAGATTAGCACGACACTCGAAACCTATAGACGATAACTACATAATGGGCTAAACTGCTTTGCTGTGGCGTTCACAAATCTCCCAGCTCCATTACCTCTATAGAGATCTAGTCTAGCACCGTTCGACGCGACTACTCCATCTTATCCACCACCACCTCTTGTTGGCGACGTTCCACTGTGTCGAATAGTTTCGATGGCTGGATGCTGGATGGATAAGTCGTCATTATCCATCGGACTGGCTTCTAACGCAGCTTACCCACTCGTCCGCAATACTGCTAATCATCCACCAGATCTGCCCCCTAGGGGCGTTCAAAAATTGCGTATGACACCCATATTTCAGAGGCCATCGCGGGCAATTGGGAAAAGTTTTCAACCAGCAATAAACGCACCTCGGCAAAGCCTCATTGGTCACGTTATCGCCACTGCGCAAAGCTGATTGGGTCTGTTGCGTGTGTTGTCTGGCGAATAGGCGCGTCGTATATTACGCGGGTTTACATTTGGTGTTGTTATCTAAAATATTCATTGACTGGATACGGACAATAATGAAGTTTTCTTTCGAAATTTTTGACACATGATGGAGCTGGTATGTTTTCCTGCAACGTACAAATGATTATTGTAATATTAATTGTTTCACATTATTTGTTTTATTTTATGTAGCTGGAGAATGTGTATAAGAGAATTATTATTGCTACTTTCCGCAGTAATGTTTTCTTTATTGTTAATTAATATGTACATTTTTCGTGAATACTTACATGAGCGTCGTTATTTCCATGCTCTATCAGTTTCAATATTACTGGATCAGATTTGTATTGCACTTTGAACTGTTTTGCAGAGATAGTTTATGGAGAGACTTTTGAATCACCAGCCACTTACTTATGGTGATCTAACACTCTGGAACTCTTTTTTAGTTAAGTACAAATATTGCCAACAACTACTTTTCAGTTACGCCTAAAATTGTCTGTAATCTATTTTAAGGCATATTTTTAATTGTTTATTAAGATTACATTGGTGGTTTTTATATAATATCGTCTAGAGAATGCAACATTTACAAACCGATAGCCAGTATTCGATGTCATGTTGTACTGGGATAATAATCAGAACCATTTAAATACCATTGGAGACCAAAAAGAAGATAGTATAATGCTATACAGATTAATGATATTAATCAGTGCTTTGATTTTGATTGACCAACATTTATATAAATCTGTTTGGTGTTTTTTATTTGGACCCATATTACTTTGTGGTCCAATGAATATATAGTCGATATTAGTGGTTTCTATACATATGTTATGCTATCAATTGATTGACTGGTTTTTAAGTATTTTTAAAGACAACGTCCACTTATCAAACTCTGCTGTCGTCAACTATTGAATAATTTTCAGTATAAATATATATTTATTTACTCTTGATTTTGGAATTGTGGTTCTGAGGGCCTTGCAAGTCTTGAACACCATAAGCAAAATACCTTTTCTTCCTGTCTGTAAAATTCTGAATGTATTAAGTCTTGTTGGCTTTAGAACTATAATATATTATAATAATTTAATAAACTACTTTCCTTATTGTTAGCAATAAACAGCTTTAATATCTGGAATGTGTGATTTGTATATTATTAAGAGGAAGAAAAGTTCTACTTATCACTATGAAGACATGTTCTCGATGCCACATAAGTGTTTTTAATAAGACTACTGTGTAGAGTGCAAATTTATGAATGAAGTGGTAAATCTCGTGGACAACACATGAGATTATGAACAAATTATATATAGCATCTGGGCATATTTTTAAAATGTTGGGCTATTACAATAATTTAGGTATATAAATATCCATAATTAAAGTTGTTTGTATCATATTTTGGTTACTAGTCCTAGATAGAATTTCTCAGAAGTAATTTCAATGCTAAAAAAGCAATAAGTGCATAATATTTTAAAAAAGATTGAACTTAACAATCATTTTTTTTATTCATTAATAACTGAGGAGGAAAACAATGTATCTATAGCTGTTCCGATTAATTAGGCAGCACTGTTCCAAAGTGTGTTGCATTCCATCACATCAAGGGTTCTTGCTTGTGTCTACAGATATCAAAAAAGTTGGAATGTGAATTATTTACAATAGTTTAGCTGTTAAGAATAATAACTGAAGAAATGTTCAATTCCTGACTTTAATACCATCATTGATTAATGTTTTCATGGCGATGTACTGTTTAAGGATATATGCGAGAGATATCAATAGCATAACTTACTAGATATTTATAATTATAATCACGTTAATTCTAATTATTGTGACCGATTTATTTGGCATGGGTTACGTTTCCAGCCGTACATATTTGCTATTTGTAAGGTTGCATCGATAGTATATATTTTGTCCTCAATTTCTTGACTTATTTCCCTCCCTTTTATTTTACTTCCCACTCCCCTTCTTTCTCATTTTTCACCCTTTCCGCTTCTTAATTTCTTAACGCATCGTCATTCACTTACCTTTTAAATTATTCCAGAACGAGGCATACGTCGAATTGCTTTCGAATCGATAGACACATACAGCGACTAGTAATTTAGCTTGATTTAATGCAATGCATTATTATTACCACTTTTCTTTTCTTTCAAAACCTCTTTTACCTTAAAGTTAGTAATTTTATGTTTTATTTATGTTTATTATTTTAATAATATTAGTAGTGAGATATTCATTCAGTTAACTAATTAACTATTTAAATTATGGCTTTAAATTGCCGTATTTATGTTTGATATTTTTTGTTATTAATTAATTGTTAATAATAAATTATAGTGTTAGAAGGATATTTTTGTGTGTCTAGCTACTAATATTTATTTATTCATGAAAAAAATTGAAAATTGCATGGAATAACTAATAGATAACAATTGATAAGTCAGCATAATATAGTATTTAATGTAATTATGATGTTATCTATAAAGAATGTCTTTAAGAGTTAATTAGTATAGTTAAATATGTTCGATATGAAGTCCCTTATAATGTTGGTAATTTTTTCCATATTGAGTTAGCATGAAAGATCAAAGGAAAATATTTTAGCTCACTTTGTCACATCGCTTATTGTTTCTAAATATTTTCTAACACTAAGCATGAGTCACATGAAATGAGGGAATTGTGATTATGAAAGAAGGAGAGTTTAAAGAGAAAAGCCGAAGTAGAGAAACCATTAAAACACAATATTATAGACATGTGTAATTAAAATTAGAAAATCAAGAAGCCTTAGTGGAATTCAAGAATACCACTTTTACTCTTAAAGGAGGATAGAAAGCTGCTTATCATTTCTTGTTCTTTTCTTTGTTTACTACTCAAACGTACATTATATACATCTAATTTCTAAATAAATGTGAAGTCTTGTCCATGTTAGCATCATTTTACTACATGAAGTATATTTAATATTGTCTTGAAACACTACTCAGATGGGCCAAGAGTACACGATGATGGAAGTAAATCATCATTCTACTGCTGATGACTTATGGATAGTATTCAGTGGAAAGGTATTTTCACTGGTTATTTCTATTGTAGATGGATATATTCGCTTCGAGTTAATTTTAATGAGATATATACCAAGTTAATTTTCTTTATAAGGTATACAATATGACTTCATACTTCAAACAACATCCAGGTGGATCCGCCATGCTACGACAGGCCGGCAAGGTGCATTTAAAGAAAATTATGGGTTTCTAGGTTTTCATCTAAAACATTAGGAGTTATCAATATTAGAATTCTATCTATTTATAAATCCAAGAATTTAGCAACGAATAGGTTACTTTATATTAAATATTTACTAATATAAATGTTAGTAGCATAATGAAGGGATTAAAACACGATTCTGTTGCAATAACTATTTTCATTAATTAATTAATCATTTGAGACAACTTATTTATTCAACATAATGCTGACTTTCTTCATCTACAATTCTTCATGATTGCCATTTAGGATGCCTCAGTTGCCATTCGCATGGAACAAGCGCATAGCATTTCATGGTCATTTATAGAGAAAAAACTGGAAGAGCACTATATAGGTGATCTCAAGAATTAATCCGTTTCTTATTAAACGTAAGCATAAATAGGTTCTTGGTACACGGTCTTTAAAATATTTGGTCTGTTGTCGTTTTTATCCGATTAACTTTGTAATATTTAGAATTTACACATTGAACACATTTGTAGTGTTACTCTACTAATAGGTAATTATTTTCACTTAGATAATAAATAGTAGCTGACTTAATGAGTTATTTTTAGATAAATAGTTTCAATAGTTTCAATAGTTTCAATTGACAAACAACTTCAAAAATATAATAGAAAATATAAAATACATATCAAATATCTCCCTCTAATTTAGGAATAAATTTTTATCTGAAATACTTGTTTTTTTGTTTCCACATATTGAAATACTCTTTGTTTTTGCTTATACTTTTTTTATGAAAACGGAAATCTCCAAGTATAATCAAATATTTAATCAGTTTCCATTAAGCAGTAATGGGCGATTTCAGGATATTTTTCTCTTGGATATATTTCAAATCAGTCTATCCATCTAGCTGCTGTAAGTTTTTCTTGTGATGGATAACTCTCAGCAGCCAATAAATCACCACCGAAATATCGAGGTTCAACCATCTATAAGCTTTCAAGTTGAACTCTTAACACTTGTGTACTCCACACACCATTTTGATGGTTGCAACAAACTGGCGTTTTGTATAAAATAACATCTCTTCTGTCCACAGTTAGGGGAATAGATTCAACTCCAAGAACATCAGTGTTTGCCTTGTCTAAATATTTGGTCCTAATTTTTTTCAACATGCATTTCGGAAAGACGAAGCTCATGTAGTAATGAGTGCGATAGGTTTTTGAAGTGAAAGAATGGATTGAACTAACTTACCACCTAATAATAGTAGAAGAGAATTGCAGAGGATCTTTTTCAGTAATAAGAAATGAAGTAGCAACACAAGTGTTTTCTAACCTAGATACATACATAGTATACACATAAACGATGGGAACAATATGGATATAAGCTTATGATATTGCCACATAAATTTCTTACCGAACGTGAACAGAGTGTTAACTAATTTTATCCGTACTTATTAATTATATAAGGGCGACCTTATAACTATTCTTCTCTGAAATTTAATATATAATATTCTGTTCTATTTTCGACTCTTCATGGATTAATTCAATAATATTTTTGTTTCGAAATTGTATTGAATGTCTAAATGGAAAAAATGAACAGAATGATATTATTCTATCCGTTCTTTGGTCCTTAACAATCAAAAATCCCGAAGCGAAGAAATCCGTCTATTCAGACGGGATGTTTTCAATCAGCGGTGTTTTCGATGAACCAGTTATTGTTCATACCGGCCCATTCTCAATCAGCATCGTTGTCTTTGTCTCAAAGATAGTGGACGTTATTCAACTATACATAATTTGATGAGAACATAAAACACGGAACAGATACAGCATTCACCCCTTATACGTTTTAGCTATACTAAATTAATTATATATGCATAGAGAATAACATACACAATTGATTTAAATAGCACTTGTATATAGCAAAAAATATTTCTAGCCGGCAACACTAGTAGATAGAATAGATGACAGTTTGATAACGTTATAATATTAACACGTTCAATTTCCACTTTTAACTAATATTTGATATTGTATACATCGCTCAGACTAAGAGGAAACTTGGATGCATAGAATAACATCTCTATAGCGACTTTAGCAGTGAATTCTTTCGATGATCGGTCACTTGTGGTGATAAGAAAGAGGCTCACATCCATCATTTGATGTTTCTTATGATCGGTGGCACTTCATTTCAGCACATAGGCAACAAAGATTAATTATAAATATTCTTAGTTTTTTGTTTTACTGTCAGACCATTAATGATGTCATTTCAATTTCAATTATATATTTCAGCTCGCTATTATTTCTGAAATATGACAGTAATATATTTAATCTGGCTTATTTGTCTTGAGATTAAATGGTAATTCTAGTGTAATCTATTATATCATCTTAATTATGTCTAATTCAAAATTATTGCATTAGTTCTAACATGTTAAAATACTTTGCGATTTTTCACGAATAATGTTCCCCTTTATAAATATACAAATTTAGACCTACTGAAGTCCAAAATTCTTTAATGAATTCGTATATTTATGTAAAGATGTTCTAGTACTACCATTAGTTTTGGTTGTCTTTAATATGAGGATATAATGAAAATATGTTCCTTTCCATCTTCCTTGGCTCACAAAAATATATCTTTCAAACTAAGCCATTGGTTTTTCTTTCGTAATTAGAATTTATAGAGTAAATGAAAAAAACAAACAATATTTTCAGTTTAGGTGCATTCACTCAACTAACAGTCTTAACACAGCAATGAAGGTGCTATAGTAAGCCTATAGATTAAACAAAACCTTCTCTACTACTGTATTTCTTTCAGACTATTATCTTTACTTATGAAAACAACAAATATATTTACACCTTTTACACAGGAAACAGTTTATGGCTTAGTAATGCATATGAATAAATTATTTTATTCTAATTATATTGTAGTAATACGTGTTTAAATCTATATGTTCATCTTCACCGTATTTTTATGCTTTTCAAAATCTGGTCTCATTGAGAATGCCAATTAGTGGTATGTGGTGGTGACATGAGCTTGCTGGACGTATAGATTGAGCTACCCGCATTTCTAGCTCATTTCATTGAAAGTCACTATTTTATAATAGCATACATTAAATTTTTCAGCTGCTATATCTGCAATATATTTTTCGATGGTTGCTTCATTAACAACTCATAACAATTTATTTTTGGTGACTAAATTTTTTAACTCATTTCCTAGAGCTTCCTACCACTGAATTGTTTTCCTCTGTGCTATGTTCTACTAGTCTGAATGGGTAGACGTTTTAATTTTATTAGTACATGTGATGAAATACGAGTTTTTTCTAAAATCACTATGTTCCTGAATTTTTGAAAATAATATTGCTTTATTAACGAATGAAGTAGTAAATTAATAAAAAAGAATCCATACAATTTCTGGTAACATTTGAGGTTATACTTTTGGATAGTTTATCGTAGAAATTGAATGAAAATAGTTTTTATAAAGAATTTTTAACCTCAACCGTAATAATGCAATCCTCTAACATTAAGGCATCTGTCCGTGACCATTTGCCTCTTTCTTCGCTCTAATCCATCACCAATTTTCACACTTGTTGCATGTCACATTTTTTCTCCCTTAAGCCTAGCGGAGTGTGGTAGATAATTATATCTTGGAAGGCTCATTCACATCTCAAAACGTCTAGATTAGTGGCTTATCTTTGACATTGCATCGATGGCTCCTTCCTTATTTACTTCAGTTTGCTCTTTCCATTTCCGTAAATCCACCTTTATAATCCTAGATTTCCCACTATAACTATTGGCACTAATTAGTTTTAAGAAATTCCTAAACTTTACTTTATGGTTCACAGTTAGTAATAATACTCTGATTGAATATAGTGTTTTCATGTCAAACTATGTAGTATATTGTATGATCCAGTAAAAAAAAAGGAAATACATCTACAGAATTAGAAATAGAATGATCCAGTGCACCGCTCAGTAGATTTAAAAATAAGACGCTAATCATTGTGAAATATCCCTTTTGATGGCATCTAATTCAAACAAATAAGAATTGAGAAGGCGGGAAATTGAATGAGCTGTTTTTCTCTTAATCTCTTTGCCCGAGAGTATTTTTAATGTTTTCCCACGATGGATTTAAGAACATTTAGCCTATTTGGGAATTCTAAATTATGCCAGTACTAAACATCCACAGTAATTTTAGCCCAGGAGTCAGTATTCATTTACATGAAACTGAGTCACTAAACCTAAGTAACATTTCTCGAATATATAAAGTACATATAAAAGAAGAAACTCCAAATGCTAGGCATTTTGCTCTACTTTTTGCTTCTCAATTTTTCAAGTCTCTTCTTTATCGCTTTCAGGCCGCTACCAGATCCCCGCCTCCTCTTCCAAAACCCTCGTTTGTTGGAAATCCTAATTCAATCTTCGCAATGAATACAATGTTTTCAATGCCCGGCTTGTTTTGGATATTAATCGGCTTGCCATATTCAGAAAACGCGCACCTCCCTGTCCTACTATTTATAATTACAGTGTGCTATTTTATTCATACAATATTCTGTAATATTTAAAGGTGCATTGAGTGAAACAGTATTTTCAACATATCCATATAGATTCTTCACTTGAACTATAGTCACATTAGGCTTATCATATAATAATGAAGGTTATCTTATTTTCAGTTATTGTTAGCATTCATAACGAAATTACCGAAGTATTAAGAAAAGAAGATACAATACTTGAATTTAGTCTATATTAGCACGCTTTGCACTCTCTTCCGGTGTGCTATACCTTTTGTCCACTTCGCTCCGAGCGCCTTCCTGCATTCTCATGTTGACCATGTTATTGGTCTCAATTATCGCAATTTTGCATTACATTTCAAAGCCATGAACTTTTTTATTCGCTTTTTTTTTAGAGTGCCTAAGTGACTTTGTTCAACTTAATAGCATGTTACTTAATTAATTCTCTGCCATCCCTTTTTGGTAACTGGGATTAAGTATGAATGTGGATTTCTTTATATGTGAGAATACATATTTCCATATGGTTCCTTTTATCTGTTCTTCGAAAATAATCAACTCACGCTGTAACTATTGCTCTTATCTTAGCTCACATTTCTAAAAATTACGAGTTTTTGCAAATCTTAAAAAATTACTAAAGTAATTCTTAGTTTTTTTCTTTAAAATTGTAACCCGTCACGCATATGATGCCATTAAATTTTCATCTCGTTATTCATGAACTCCTATTATTAAAAATCACTGACCGTGACATGGAATATAGACCTTAGGATTGTTATTCGACTTCCGAAATACTCTGTTTTATTCAATGACAACTCTCTAACATCATTTATAGTTTCAATAACATAACCTTCTAGGTTTTACGTGAATCTATGAAAACAATAGTAGACCGGAAATTCTGCCTTTCAAATAGACTTAGATAGCAATACACGCTAGACATTGATTAGAAAGTAGTTTATTGAAGTTCAAAACTTCATCTTGAACAGCAGTTAGGCTATTGAACTTTATAATGAATGACTATTTTATTTATCAACTATGTCCTCCAATTTCATGGTAAGTAGTCAATATTATTATGAATCAATGTTTTTATTTTACCACTTACTTCAATTTCAACTATATCTCAAATGTTCAATTTCCTGTAGTAATCTGATAGCATCGACACATTTTAGCTAATAAACGTATTGTTTTATAAAATACGGCAGGCACATCGTCCATAAATATTTCCGCCGAACGAAGTAAAACTGCTCACAACATGTATGTTATCATCCATTTCACAGGTTCACTGAACTCAGTCCTTTCGCAATGGACTACGAATATAAATCAAGTACTTTTTCGAAAATATTGTCCCTGCCACCAAGCGAAATTTATATCTAGGAGTGAAGTCGATATAGTTGCAAATGCTGATAAAGATGTGCAATACCTGCTATCGTATTTATATATAAACACTAGAATTCATTATACAAATTGTCATATCTTACAACGGTCTTGTATGATTTAACTTATTTTTTCCCCACCTTCGTAGAAATCAGGAATCTATTTAAGCGTTTATACTGCTTTCCCAATAAACATAATTCATATCTAAAATACAGGAGGAACCTCAACGCCTATAAATTTTAAAGATATACATTATACTCAATGGCATATATATACATGTAAAAATTCCCTAAGAAAATTCTACACATATTTCGTTATTGAAGCTTAATTTACTTTATTGATAGTATGATAGTAGTTAAACAATTTGTAAATTAAAAATATAATGTTATTATTATCAGTTGTGATATAGGTCCGCATCCTAATCGCCTTAAGGATGGACCACTAATTCACTAATGGAAATCTCATTATAAAATATTCAGTAGTTATCGTCATCAGACATCCTTATAAAACAATTTGACAAAGTATGCACTTCATGTACTATCTTATGTTTTCAAAGTACATTGTCTATGATAAAACAGCGCTAAAATCTATTTGAACAAGTGGACATTTCGCTATTCAGTAAGTGGGACAAGAAGGACATCATTTTATAAAGTCGGTCTTTAGTGAAAAAGGATATTTATTGGTAGTAAACCTAAAGTGCCATTGCAATCGCTTGTTTTCACCGATGGAGTATAAGAGCATTCTTAGTTAGAGAGAACTGTTGGTGAAGAAGATAACCGTGATTTTTACCACTGCTGATTTCTTGTCATTATAATTTTTCACAACGAAAATACTACGGAAAATACTCATGTTATAGTGTTTAATATTATTTTGTAAATCGAAATGTTTAATCATGGGAGAGGGCATAAAATTTTAAAAATACTTATTGTTAAGTGTAAAGCCTCTTTTTTAACAATCATAAGGATTATCACTATTATAAAAATGCTACTTATATTGATTTAAACATTGTCTTTATGAAAGATTTTACGTAATAGTACATATAGTTAACACAACTCTTTCCGGAAGGCATTGTGCGAGGGACAAGGGAATAACCGATTTGTCGTCAAATTGGCTTACTTTCACATTCTGTCTATTCAATTTCTTAAAAAAAACAATACATGAATCAAGATACCATAACTTCCATAGTGTGGTTTTGCGAGCAGTTAGCAATAACTTCACTACATGGGCTTCGAACATTTCAATTATTTCTTGTATATAAAATTGTTTACTCTAATTTATAACAGAAATATTTTTTCCAGATTTTAAAAGTTGTTAAGGTGATTCATATAAATAATAGGCCATGTATATTTGCTGTTTGCAGGTTTGAGACTATATATTTCATTGTCGATGATTATTATAGTAAGCATATATTTCCTTAGTTATCTATGTTTATAGTGGGATAATTTAAGTTAGTCTGATATATTCATTTTTCTCATGCATTCTTTATTAATACTTGTAGTATCACTGATTATTCAGAAAATGGATAACACTACTCAGCTATTCGGAGGGCAAACAATATCCAACACCACGAATCACCCTCTATTTGCTTCGACAATTGATCCATTGTGCTATGGAGTCGATGACTACTTTCTTGTCCCACGATTTTGGCTGGCAGTGGTGTTTGGCATATCAATATCAATTGTCAGCATCATTTTCAATACCTTCATATTTATTGTATTCGTTACGAGCAAGCAACATCGGTGAGCTATCTAGTGTTTATTTTAACGTCAAAATCACTATGGCACCAAAGATCAAAACACTCATTGGTTATCTTTTCTTTTCTAGTGATGAATTATAGAACATGCTTTTATGTTTAATAAAAATTTAAGGAATTCATACAACTTATATTTACTTTTGCTCTCTTTATTCGATGTTTTTATGGGAGTTTCATATATAGCCGTTCTATCCAACAAGGTACTTATTAATTGGACGGCCAGTTACACTCTCAAATCTATTTGGTAAGTATATTCGTTTATATAGCATTCGGTTAAACGTAGTCGTTGAATTGTCAGTTCAGGCATTTACTTTGTTTATAATCAAGTACACAATAATTTATATAATAGTCAACTCACTAAAACTACCACATTTTCACTGAATAACTCAATCCGCATAGCATCTGAAGCCAAATATTGGAGGGGGCAAATAGTGCACTTGCCTTCAATAACATGATGACAGTGTTCCTTTTGAAGTAGGGAGGATTCACTAAGGAAATGATTATGACTGAAATGAAGAGAAACAATGCTCCACATTTAGGGGAGCAAAAATAATTGGTAGGAATACCAAAGTAATTTCTAAATAAATGCGCAAAATTAAAGACATTGAAATATTTTATATATTGGAAATAAGATAAATAAAAAACTACTTATCTATTAAGGGTAACTTATATGGTTCCGATGCTCACTATATCGCACATTGCGATCACGGCATCTACATATTTGATTACATTCGCCGCTATAGAGAGATACAGCATCACAGTCAACAACGGTGCAGTCAAGTTCCTTCAGAACAACCGAAAGATAATGGCTTTAATCGCGGTAATGGCTGGAGTTATCAGCAAAGGAACTATTCTTGAAGAGGTTACAGTGAGTTTCAACCAAGACTTATATGTATGATCTGCATAGGCTATCAAATTACGTTAATTTTCAGTAAAAAGTAAAATATATCTTATAGTTGTCTTCTATAGTTTCACGAAGAAGATTTTTTTCTAGGTGATGACTGATCCAGATTGTATCGGAACAATTAATGAATGGTCGGTCAAACCATCTGATCTTGTTGTAAAACATGAAATGTTTAACAAAATATGGAGGTTCTATTTTAGGTAATATCTTAGTTTGCTAATCATAGAATACGTGCAGTATTTGACATGTATCACTCATTATTTAAATACTCTTTTACACTAATATTATTGTCAACTATTATTTCAGGAACATATTTACAATTCTTGCACCTTTCTTCATTCTGCTCTATTTGAATGCTCGTCTTATTTTTAGGTTAAGTTGTTTAGGATATATAGTAAAACATTTGGCTAATGTAATTATCTTCTTATTTGTACTAACTACTTTGAAGCATTTTACTTATTTAATGGCTTAACTTATTAGTTTGACTTTAGTAGTCCAAAGATTGCTTACTTAGCCAAGAGTGCATGTAGACCTGTTGGTTCAAGCCTAATATACTATTAGTAATATTCCGCTTGTTTAGACTTCAAGAGCATAATACCTCAACAAGAAAGAATAACGAAATACAAGACAAGCAGAGTGTCAAGCAGAAAAAGGCATGTAGTTAAAAATATATTTGACCAATGAATTAAGTGCACACATTTCGAGTGGTAATAAGCTTACATTTTCATATGGGTTTGTTTTTCCATTTTAAAGTTCTAATTCTTAATTTAGGCTCGTATTCGTGCAGCTACCCGTACTCTAGTCATTATTGTGTGTACCTATTTAATGAGTAATCTGCTGTCAGTAATCATTACTATCTGGGAGTATCTCGACGCTGGAAGTCTCTTCAAGAAGTGAGATCTAATCCTTAATGCAATGTATTTTCTTAATTTTTGTTTAATTCCTACGTTTATAAGCAATGATTTATTAAAAAGGTATAAAAAATAGAAATGAAAAAAATTGTTTTATAAACTCAAGTAATTTTTGACACTTATTTTATATATTTTATAAAGTTTACAACTTTAAGTATGCAGAAGTTATCATTTACTTTAAATCCAATCTTATTCCTATTTTCTCCATTTTTTTACTCTCTAAATCACTGTATAGAATATATAGAATAAAAATTTATGTGTAAAAGATTATCATATTATATTAATAATTCTGACTTTAGATATCTATCCTTCTATGTCCTCTCTGTCGACTCAATTTCACTTTTGACTATTGTTGCTTCATGTCTGCGTCTTCCAATTTACGTCACCTGCCAACCTCTTCTTAAAAAAGAGATGTATCAATTTTTAGGTGAGCAAATTTAATATTATATTTAGAAGCGAGCAAATATTGTAAAAATACATAATACTTTCTAGCTCAACTCTGGACCCACCAAAAGATGTCCCGTAGAATGACACTAATTGAAAACTCTCAGATGACCTCAAATCTGCTTAAAGTAGAAAATGATTCACCTAGTATGGGCAAAGTGGAGTTTGTGTAGCATATATAATTATAATTATCATTAATATGAAATGCCCATAATCGTTCACAAGCGTTGGATAAAAATGTTGATACAAACTCATATTAAAAAAGGTTAGTCATCGTTTTAATTTACTACTGGTTTCCATATCACAAAATGCTCTTGAGAGTCTTTCATATGTAAGTCTTAAAAACAATAAAATCTAACTTATATATCTACGCTGACTTTCCTTTCTCCAATATTTTTCTGAGAATGATTATTTTACCCTTTGTCATCTTGTTGTTTTGTGTCTGCTCATACACAGCATTGTTATTGCTTTTCTCAATTGCTAGTCGGTTATTACGGGTAGATATAATGCACTAAAACACTTTATATGTACTTTATCGAGTTTATGTTGCCTCATTTTCATAATCATTATTACCATATAAATGTATAATTATAATTTTAGTAATATTGCCAATTATTGCTCATCTACTCGTATTTTTTCAAAGCACCGATTGATTTGAAGAAAAATGTTAACTGTAGGGTATTACTGAAGTTAAATTGCAATGTAGATCAAAATTTAGACTTAATTAGTACGATCGTTTTCGAATGATGCAGAAGATTCCATTGACTTAGTACCTGAAAAAACTGATTTATAAGTAACAGTTTATCACTGGGCCATGCTTTAAAGTAAAATCTCAAACATTTAACACCTTCAAAATTGTTAATATCCATACCTTCTTCAAGAATAGTGACAAGATTTATTCTAGCTTGTGGATCAGCTGATGCCTTAGTAGTTTCTTGCTGTTGACATGAGCATATTTTTTGATCGTATTGTACGGAGGAAGTGGTGGTTGGATATATCGGCGGAACTGAAGACTCCCGCGGAGTTCGCGCGGAGATTATTGGCGTCTTATGAATAGGGATAGATTTGTTCGCGTTGATTTCTGCAGGGAACTGGAAGCTTTTATTTTTTTCTGAAATTTTGCACACTGGAAATATGCTGAATTTGTAAAATTAATGTAATTCTCTTGTTGGATGAAATTTTAATAACAAATACGACATTAGAGAATTATTTTTATATATCTCCATTGGCAGAAAACATAATTCCACCTACTAAAAGGTGAAAACATGCTGTTTTACATTAAAAAAAGCAAAATTGTATGTACTAGGCCTAATACATGATTATGAAAATAGCTTTTCAAAATTCTATTATTACATAACAAATAGAAAATTAATTGGTTTGTTCCAATAACATATACTATATATGCTAATTCCGCGCAGGCGATGGATTAGTCATCGCATAGCAGAATTAACTATGCGACTTGCGTCGATCGGTCAGTGGTTCTAACCCTTCAGAGAGGCCCGACATGTAGCACCTAGGCCGGACGGAATATCCCCCACTCTGATACTTAACCTGTCCTTGCTCTAGCCCCTGTTTATCTACTATTATGTAACCTCTCGGATAGACAGAAGTCATATGATAATATTGTCCTTATTGAATCTATTTAGCCCATATAAACCTAGTATCCCATTTACTTATTCTTCTATAAACCTAAACATCTGTATTAGCACGACACGATATTATCATATCGAACGGATTTTAAAATATAATTGCTCGTCATACCTTTCTAATGTAGCCAGGATCCCATATATAAATGTAATAAATACTCAATGAGATCGCTGGAAGGGACACAAAAAATATGTAGCCAAGTACGGTGACAAAGCGGATCCATCTGTATATTTAGGAATATTAATTATTGCATCGTAAAAATGAAATAAATATTTTCTTATCACGTTTATCATTTACAAGTAGATAATTATCTAATATCTTACATACGTTCTAAATTTTCCTGTTCTCACTTTAAATATTACTTATAAGGACAGAACATGAACGGGGAACTACAAATAAAAGATATGTGAATAAAATAGCTCACTTTTTATTCTCTCTTTGTGTAAACTTGGCTCTTTTATCTGATGTGTAGATAGGTTGTTTTGATCTACTCCGCAGTCGAGCGGAATAGTTATTAGCAACACAGTTATTCATGTTTCAGAAAGCACAATTAGATTATGCAGATTTGTTGATGGTGTTACAGAAAATGTTAGTGAATCTGTAAGCAATGAACGAGGTGAGATTATTTTAATGGATATGAAATTGATAACGAGACCAGAATATGTTAGAAAGAAGCTTATCATAGTTTCTGAATCTAAATTCTAAATTAGAGTTGTCTTGGTGAGGTGATAAAATGAGGAGGAGCGGCTGGCCCTCCAATCGATCGCCCAATTCGTCTGTGTCTCCCGCGAAAGTCACTATTTCCTGTTCTCTGCCATCCATATAAACTGAGCCTAAGATGTGCGCGAATGGCCGCCGCCGACAGACCAAATGCACGTTAAATCAGTTGACCTATGCATAGTAGCGCAGAGACTACCTATTTTTCATAAAATCAAAATACTTATTTTGTAAAGAAAACCATTAAACCAACAACTTATTAATGTAAATTCCACTGTGCAGTCAACAAATCAAGCTGTATTGATCCATAGGGTCTTCATATCGCAATGTCATTGAAATACTGGTTTTTTAACAAATTTTTTCTTAAATATGGAATAAAAAAAACTAAACATTGGGAACAGAAATATCCATTCTATTCTGTGGAAGCATATTTTTGATGTAATTATTTATGTTAAGACATTGTTGCATGGTATAGCAATTGCCGGTCTTATCTCATAAAGGAAAACTATATGTTATAAGTAAATGAAATAAATAAATCTTGTGTCATAACTAAGACTAATGGAAATAAAATATTGAAGCCACTTACCTTTATGTAATAGTTACATTATTTTAGCAATAAGAAACACTGGTCTTCTTAAACGAAAACCAAGACATTCATCATTTTTAAGAAATTCAGTATATAAAAGGGACCCCTACTTTGATAGGAATTAAAAACGAGGGTTGATCTTCAAATTATCTAACTACTAAAATATGGTTAATAAGAAATGAAATGCTTCTAACAACGAAACGTTGTCCTAAAATCTTGAAAAATCTGTGGTCTGTATTCTTTTTTCTGCGCCGTGTAAACCTATGAATGTTTAATTACACTACTCATCCTACGTAGTTTACTTATTTATTTAAATAACTAAAAACGCTTTATATTTAATGAATAAATATATACGTTGTTTTAAAATCTTGTTTCTATGTACACTTAACAATTTTCGTCACGTAGTTTCTTAAAATGAGATCCATTTATAGTTATAAATGAAAGTAATGAAAATTTAATATTTGAAATTTAGCTATGGTATGCGATAGATTGATCTATTGACTTCAAATATTATATAACTCACGAATTTGAAAACCAAGCTATTTTATTTTAAAGTACAAGTAAAAATAAGAATACAATCAAATACTGTCACACAAAACGCTATAAATGTTGCCTTTTAATGTTGCTGAGTTACCATACATCAGTTCTTCTGATTTCGGAGTAACCTGAATAAATTATGTATAATTTATGGTATAAATCAAATATATATTCTCCTAAAATACTCCTAATTATAATAATCAATTCTATATCATATCAAAAACAATTTGCGTGCAGTTTGCTGCATTCGGCCATTCCTAGAAATGTTGTACAGAGTCATGACGCGCCTGCTACATGGTCAACTAACTCCGCCCATTGTGTAAATAGTCCCGTCATCGCGTTTCTCTAGCGCCACTACTAGTTGATTGTATTATTTTGTCTTGTTAAGCGCTATTATAAGTGCATATTTTTCTACTAATAGTATGATAATTAAAAATACACATTATTGCTGTAATGATGAATTTTTTAAAATTAATTTGTTCACATTATTTATTTCAATTTGTGCTTTCCTAGCATCATAAGGAGAAACATTTGCTCGTTGCAATAATTATTATACCAATATTTTCATTTAAAAAATTATAATACTAATTTATAGTGTGCTTAAAAATGTATATATTGATGATAGTAAGACGTGGTTTAACTACTACTGTTTAAATCCAACTAGTTTTCTGTCATTTGCCAATCTTGATGGTTTCAACAAGTACTGAAATTATATTTAGTGCGTCATTTCGAATATTCGATGATATTTGTTGGTCTGCAATAATGACGCACTTGGTAGAAAATGGAATAGTGACAGTGGACGGATCATGGACTCTGCCCATTTTAGTTACAGATATGAATATTCAAAGGTTTCTTTTTTTTTTAAATGTTATCAAATATCATATTGAGTTATTTGTTTAAGATTTGTATGAATATATGAAGGTTCATGCTTAATTTTAATTTAGAAATCTTTATGTACGCGGTGATCAGCATATTGGTGGTTTAATGATGAAATTGGTAGACGAGATAGGTACGTATTATTTATGATAAATCGAGTGTATTAATATTCTATACATTTTTAAAATTCAGACTTATATACTGCTTTCTTACATACAAATCCTATTATTTTAACAACTTTAAGATTATATAATGAGTTATGCTTAATGTTCACTTTATTTACTGCTAAGTCACCATTCCAACTATCAACATTTTCCGCCCACATAATTTTTCTCAACATTACACTATGTATATCATAGAAGAAACACTGCCCAACTGGCTGAACGTAGCTTGTAATCACAAAAGCGTTCTTATTGATTTACTTTCAATATCAATCAATCAACTAATCATTGCACATATGTATACACTATACATGTTCAATGAAATAAAACCGGGATAATGTTCCTATGGAGAAAATATTTGCAATAATGGCACAAATAAAAAATAAAAATGCTTAGGTGCTTTAGTACCATTTGGTTTTATTGCATATTTCATCGTACGCTGTCCTAATGCTACGCCTTTGTCTTCTGCTTTGGTATTTATTGACTCATATACTGTGTGCATTTGTCGCTGACATGTTTATCTAATAGGAAATATCCGATGTTTTACTGTACTTAAAATAGCGGAACTAGCATTGTTATGGAAATTGTAATTTTATGTTTTCATATACATATAGTCGGTATTCATACTTGGATCAGGGCGCAGATTGTTAGAAACAGCATTAATGTCGCGTGCTGGTAGCGAGTATTGCATCTGTGTATAACTCATTTACGACTCTCAGGGTCACTAGCACTGCAATTAGATGAATAACGAACCCAGGATCATCTTATGCCAAATTTAACTACATGCTTTAACATATATTTGATTATCAATTCAGGGTATGAATTTTAGTAATATATAAACACAATAGTATTTTTGAGAAAATCAGCGGTTGCTTTTAAGAGGAATACTCTTGCTATTCATTGAATAATTTTATTTATTATATAAAGTTAGGTTGGATTAAATTGTTTCATTGAGAATCTCCACATGCATTAAAAGTGAAAACACGTTATTAAGTGTAAAAATTTGTGCAGAATTTATGATTATATGGACCTGATTTGATCTCATCTTAGACATTACTCGGGATTGGTCAGATCATGCGTTATGGTGGCCTGAAAAGCGCAGATGGCTCCAACATACTCGTTCAACACTGGATCAGAGCGGTATTACTGCAGACTCTAAGTTAGAATTTACACCAATGCACAAGGATGCTCGGTTGGTTCTTAATATCAAGTCTTATATTAATATGTAAATTAATGCTTTAGATAGTGTAAATAATGGTTTGTATATTTATGTTTAAGAAAAATGCAAATAAAGTTTTTTATCCATTAAGTCACTTCAAGATGTTGATATAGGAGATCTATATATCCTAACTTTAGTGGTGTGATTTCTTCGCTAAATTAAATTTGTCATTTTCAGGGTACAGCTTCCGGATATGCAGATGATCGATGCTCGCCTTGATTTCTCAGTAAATATAGTTAAAGCTACTCAGAAACTTTGTCGTGATTTAGGAATCCGACACTCTGAAGAGCTTAGTCTTAAGAGGTATTTTTTAACCATAATAATATAACTTTTATCAAACAATTGAAGTTTAAACATTTTACTTTCAGATATATACCTCCTGATGTATTGAGAAAGGGAACATATGAAGGTGAAAATGCATCTGGACCTCAGCCTATTCGACCTGGAGAGGTGCTTACTTCGTTTGGGTATAAATATTATAATACGCATATTTTTTAATGTGCAGTAATTTCAGGAGTCGATTGGCCCAATGACATTACGCAAGGCAACACCAATTTTTGCTTCACAGTCAAACCTTGATCGTCGCCGACAACAATCGCCAGCGCTATCAACGAGTGGGCACATATTTAATGCTCATGAAATGGGAACACTTCCCCGTCATGGTACCCTTCCAAGAGGAGCTAGTCCTAGCCCAGGAGCAGTAAGTAAATTTATTTTAATGAAAATATCTTTTGTTTGATGGTTTTTTTTTCAGTATAATGGAACAGTGGGACGCGTTCCCATTATGCCAAGCATTAGTTTTTGTGAAGGTAAGCTTTTACTCATTACTTTAGTGAGTATTTGTTTAATACGTTAAAATCCATCTATGTTCGAAGGTCTTGAAAACGAGCAATTCGATATGGCTCTTGTTCATTCACCCCGAATCGCTCCGAGCCGTGACACACCTGTATTTCGTCCTCAAAATTTTGTTGAAAAAGCAGCTCTCAATAGAGGATGGCTTGATTCGAGCAGGTACTAATTTACGAATTTCGAAGTTTTTCAAATTGTTTTACAAATAACTATTTAGACCAATTTTATAATAATAATAAGCTATATTTATTGTTATAAATGAGATATTTTTTTTCTTAAAAGGTCTCTTATGGAACAAGGCGTATTTGAAGGTGATATTGTTCTTCTGCGCTTCAAATATATGACATTCTTCGATCTCAATCCAAAGGTATGTTTATATTTTAGTGTAATCACCTCATTTGGTTTCAGATTTCTGTTAGTCTATTCTTATAATATATATATATATAATTAGTATAAGGGAAATATTTTAATATTGGGCTTTTGGAAACGTTTGCATTTATATATTTAAAATATTTGTCTTATAAAATTCGTTTATTTGTCCAGTATGACCCAGTGCGTATCAACCAATTATATGAACAAGCCAAATGGTCAATCCTACTTGATGAATATGATCACACTGAGGAAGAAGCAACATTGTTTGCTGCTCTTCAGGTAGCATCCGTTGGTGTTCATTTTTAGACTTTTAGTTACATAATATATTAATTCCCGCTATAATATTAATATGGCTGTTTTACGGTTTAGCTCCAAGCTACTCTACAACGTGATTCTCCAGAACCAGAAGGGCCAGCAAAAGATGATGTTGATATGATGCTTGATGAGCTGGTAAGTATTGCATCACTTTGTTTAAGTTTTTATAGTTTCCAGATTTATGACGCTTATGTAAGTATTGCAAAAAGCGAGACCGTAAAGCGTAGTAGTAAAACCGCCCTATTAATTATGTCTGGATAAAAGGTTATATATTACAGTGCATTATTTTATTTAAAATGCAATAAAATTTTGAAAATTTAGGCCAAATATTATTTAGGAACAAAATCTGGACGCAGCTGCTCTCGGCCGTCGTTCCGATCTCACACAAGTTCCTGAGCTAGCGGATTATCTTAAATATATGAAGTAGGCTTCTATTTTACCTTTAAACAGTTACATATCAATCCTATTTTCTATTATTAGGCCAAAGAAGCTGGCTGCGTTCAAAGGTTTCAAGCGTGCGTTCTTCTCTTTCCGAGATCTTTATTTGAGCTATCATCAAAGTTCGGCAGATATAAACTCACCTCCTCTTGGTCATTTCTCAATTAAAGGTATTTTAGTAGTTTGAATTTTATCGGACACCCCTATGAACTTATAATTGCTGATTTAGGTTGTGAAGTAAGCCCAGATGTGTCTATTTCACAGTCGAAGTTCCATATCAAATTACTCGTCCCAACTGCAGAGGGGATGACTGATTTCATATTGAAATGCGATACTGTTAGGCATATTTATTTTTTAAGCTTTAATTTTGAATTTATCTGTTATAGTCATGCTATATAAGGTATATTTTAGGAACATCAATATGCTCGTTGGATGGCTGCATGTCGCCTTGCTTCAAGAGGGAAATCAATGGCTGATGCTTCTTACCAGCAAGAAGTTGAATCAATTAAAAATTTGTTGCACATGCAGAATGCCAGTCAGTAAATTAACTTATCTTGATCTTATATTAATCTACATTTTATTCTTAAATACTACTAGCAATTATTTTTTAGCAGCAGGTAGTCGTGGAGAAAATAGTTCACTTCGACGTGCTGCTCCAGTTAAGTTACCGAACGACTTTAATGTAGATGAATATGTCTCCTCTAGATATGTTCGACGAGCTAGGAGTAAACAGTCGGTAAGCTGTAGTCTTTTGAAAATGTCTTGTGTATCATGGATTCTTACCTAATGCAATCTAATATAAGCTAGATTTTTTATTGATCCAGAGTATCAAGATTATTCAGCTTCAACAACGCGTGTCTGACGCACATGCTAATGTACGTCAATTGACATCAACTGAGGCGAAATTGCAGTATATCAGAGCATGGCAAGCTCTTCCTGAACACGGCATGCATTATTTTATAGTTCGGTTTAGAAATGGCAGAAAAGCAGATCTTATTGGTTTGTTTGTTTTTTCATTCTTTAGCTTTATTAAAGCCCATGTGTACTACTTGTAATTTTAATTTTAGCAAAATTTCTTTTTGATATATGATTTCTATAAAGGTGTTGCTGTTAATCGTCTTGTTAAAATGCATATGGAAAATGGTGAGAGTTTGAAGACTTGGCGATTTACTAATATGAAGAAGTGGCATGTAAACTGGGAAATCAGACATTTGAAGGTAAATCAGTTTATTGTTTTTCAAGAATATATTTATTTATTTAAATAACTGATTGATATTATTTTTAGATTCAGTTCGAAGACGAGGATATCGAATTCAAACCATTATCCGCCGACTGCAAGGTAATTTATTTCCAAATATTTTATTTCAAACCTATTTTAATAGTTATATTTGCTTTAGATTGTTCATGAGTTTATCGGCGGTTATATCTTCCTTTCAATGCGCAGTAAAGAACAGAATCAAACGTTGAATGAAGAACTATTTCATAAATTAACTGGTGGATGGGCATAAATTATTTATTCTTACTTTATTATGATTAGGCCATCTACTTTTACTAGCCACACTTTAAAATTTATCGCCCAATCATTAACTACCCATAATACTAGTTTTCTAATCCTACAAAGAACAAAATATTTTTTAATAGTCATTTTTTACTAGTTTCCTTATTTTTGTTTAGGTACTTTTAACTGTTATTGCTCATTTTTCGTATCACTGCAAATCTCATTAGTTGCCAAATAACTATACTGCTGTTTCAGTTCATGTATATTTATACTATTAAGTTCGTAATATGATTTCTTGTACTATTCTTACTTTATAGTTATTAATGTGCCTTGCTACAAGTTTTATTTGAATCCTCTCTTCATATTGAGAGATGTTACGCAATAATTTGTAACGTAATTATTACGTATGTAATAAATAATATTTCATACATTATTGTAATGTGTATTTAGTACAATAAGAATAGTTTTGGCTTTGTTTTGCACATTTCACACTTATGTGTTTTATAGGACTTAAGTATTATTCACCAACGTAGTAAAAATTGATCGATTATTGTTAACCTCTAATTTCTAACAAGAGGAGGAATGATTTCTTAAATTATTTACAATAGTAAATGGTGAGTACTATTTCATTAATTCAAGATATAATCTCTATCACGAAAAACTATTTTTAAAATGAGGCACCGCGAGGTTCCTTTGTTCCAAGGGAAGTATTTATCTTATTGTCGTGTATCCTGCGTTTGAAGCAAAATAGTCTCCACAGTTCGCCGCGGACATTTCTATGATGAAAGGAAGAAGTTTAAATCTTTAGTTGTCTTCGTAAATAACGTAATCACTTACTTATTCAATATAAGATATGGCATGATCATCGCATTGTAGTAGAAGAGAGCGACGTTCTCTGTGATCCAAATAGATGTTTGGAGTTCGATATCACTAATTCCGACTTTAGATCGTTGATTTACCCACCACAGCTCCCAATATGCAAAAACAAAAAGTGCTATTACTGACATTACCATAACCTAAATAAAACAAATACTTGAAAGTAGATTTGATACTATTCCAAAAATTATTTAATTTTTGACCTTCTATCTTTTTTATCTAATAAATGAAATTATCAGACGGGCACTAAATGCGGAAACCTAGTTTTTCTGTGATTTGGTTGGGAGGGGAGCGAATAGAGAATAGTTTGATCTATAATTTCTGCATACGAAACAGTTGATAGCCAAAATGCTACTTTGACTGGCAACTACTTCTGCTCAATAACTGTTTTGCTGAAACCAGAATGAATATTCTGCTCTGCGAAACCACGCTGCTCTAAAGACCTCTTTATGAAGACAGCACTTATAGAATTGTCTCAGGAAATCCTCACCTGTATAGTCATTCTGATTTCGTCGTTTTTCTTGAATGTCATGTTGCCCTTGATAAATAGAATCGTAAACAAAACACTATACGAAATTATATTGATGGTACCCACGACGTAGTTGGCCAGTCGGTTGATCCTGAATGTTTTTGATCCGTAAAAGAAAAAGTTGCAAGTGCTAAAGACATCTGCTCTGAAATGTTCTTTCATATTTATCGCTCCATCGCGCTTCGCTTCCGAAGCCATAGTCTGATTTCGTGTCTCTGCAGACTTCGTTCTACTACAGCGATCAGTACTTGGTTTAGTGTTTTCTAGAACAACACTTGTTTGTAAACAGACAAATAACATCTGTTCCACGAACGACGTTTCCGCGTCTATTCATCTACGTTGCTTGAGATGGCCGGATGAAAGCTGTGCTGATTGAACACCCATTCCCCCAAAATTGTCTTTTATTTTCCTAATGTCGCAGTGTCTGACGAATTCAGACCTCATAAGGAACGACTCAGCCATCTTTGGCCACCTTCAGTCCATGACGAAGATGAGAAACCGGTGTTCGTTCTCAGAAGACAAATAGTCTTCTCAAGCGTTAAACTCTTATTCTAATGTGTCTTGCACACTATTTTGCGTTATATGTAAAATAAGATTGTAATAGAATTTATAGTTATTAGAAAAATTATAAGTATGAAGAACAAATTGGCGGAAATTATTCCATTATTTGATTATAAGAAAATGTGTGAAATAATATAAATTCTAATATTTCCCTGGATAGTAAATCTTCACTTATAAACATTATTAGCTATCACTACGTTTTGCTTTGGAAAGAAAATAACTTAGAAAATGCATTATATATGTTAAACATATTTTGCTGTTCTTTGGGAAATTACGTAATATCTGGTGTTCTTATTCCATGTGGAAATAATTTTGAAATATTCTAATAGAACGTAGCTGTTGCTAAGGAAATAACAGATTTTTACAAATTCGAATTCAGTATTTTGAAAACAAAGCTTCATTCTAACGTATTTTTGTTTATAAAGAAGGAATAAAAAGCTACGCAACTTCCATTCTGAACGTACAAAAGCAATAGGAAATAATTTTTCATAGTTATCTAAATACATTTAATCTCTTTTTTTCATTATGGGTAAGTGGTAATTATAGAAAATACAGCAGTTTTTTAAGACTTTTTATATATTTATTATTTTACTTTAAGAGTATTACTGTTACGATGATAAGACTGTAAGCGTGACTACATGTAGGTTTTTAATTAATTTAAATATATTTCCTACCATTCTAGTATTTTTTGTCCTGGACCGTCCACATATATGCGCATCATCGAAACGGGACAGAATAGAACACCCATAACCGGAGTGATTTGAATAGCGAAGAAAATAGAAATGAAAATAAATAAAATAGTAAGGAACCCCTGAAATAAGACAACTCTTTCATATTAGGATCTGCCGTGATTGTGACGTACCTTGAGGATGGCAGCAGAGAGAAGCTTCGGAGCCACGAACGGTAGCAGCGTGTAAATGAAGCGATGAATGGTTAGGGAAATGGTCAGGATCTCAAAGGCAATGAAGCTGGACATATAAATGGAACCAATCACCTAG
Source organism: Heterorhabditis bacteriophora (assembly GCA_964036235.1). NCBI lineage: Eukaryota > Metazoa > Nematoda > Chromadorea > Rhabditida > Heterorhabditidae > Heterorhabditis > Heterorhabditis bacteriophora. The sequence continues at coordinate 4,155,667 of OZ038426.1, forward strand.
AAATACTCTGAGTAGTTAGATTTACTGCAGCCTCTGGTGACTAGATACCTTCCAAGTATTTTACAGTGGTTATAAGACTGCAGGAGAGGGACAGTAAGGAGGAATTTGACGCCTTTGTGAATTCTCCTGCAACCGACCTGATCTATCACGTTTTGATCGGCTGACATCATGAAGCGAATTGTTGACCAAAGCTCTCCAATGTAGAAGAAAACAGCAAAACTAGACATCAATCTCAGAATTGAAAATGAGAAGTCAGAGTTCCAACCCGACAGACGATGACTGGCCTGTGTCATTTTTCTTTCAGTCACTTTGTATCAATGCTTTTAAAGGCATTAAATCACTAAGGCTAACCACAATAAAGATTATTTGTAATCCGAGAGAAACGACGCAGGTTACAATTATCTGAATGCTTGCTACAGCTCGAACTTGCTCATTGAATAGGTTAGGGTGAGGACATTGAGCAACGTCATCCATCCTGTAAATAACTCTGTAAGTAACTCCATGAATCTGATCAATACGGTTTATGAATTATTTTGTCAGTATTTTAATGATCTAAAATTGAATTAACTGGGATGATTTTATGATCTCTAGATTACTATATCTTTGGAAACAATCAAGATTTGATTTGTTCTTTTTTAAAACTTCTAGATATATGACAAACATATCTATTTCACGGAATAACGGGATTCGTAACGAAGACGATTATATATCGTTTATTATAACGATATATCCTCGCTCTTCTTGATCCTTTAGGAAATACACCTTCACATATATCAATTTGTAATATGCTAAAGTTCAAAATAGAATTTGGATGAAAATATTATAGATACAAATTAAGCAAATCAACTGGTCTGAAATGTTTTTCAATATGTAGTAAAAGTTATAGTTACGGCTGAAATGGGTAGAATATAGATATATAATTTTATTGGCCTTATTTTAGTTATGGTATATACATAGCTTCACTAGTAAATAGTAGTGACATTGTTAGCAGATGGTGATGACAAAACTTCAATGAAAGGAAAAGCTTGCTTTTATTTAAAACATTAACATGTACACCTGTGCTTAATTATGTTATGCCATGCAAACAACGTCAAAAACTATGTCTAAGTCTAGTTCCGTTAAGTCTAAAGGAAATAAGAAAGGAAACTAAGATATGTTTAAATGCAATGAATAAATATGAAAGTTAATTCCATATATTTTAGAAGCCGTATAGGAATAACTTATTGGCATAATATATACGGATCGCTTTCCTTTAAGAAGAAACATTGTCATCAATAATACAAATACGTATGCATTGATCAAACCACAACATTTTTTGTCATAAACTTCTACACTGTCTAAATAAGCGGTTTCGATAATCAAAATTGGTTCCCACTCTGGGAGAGAATAGCAGATGAATAATCAGTAAGTAAAAGCGAGCATGTATCTATATACTTTTGAAAGATTCCTAATTAGGAAGGTGAAGTCATTTAAATGCAAAAAAGTGAAAAACTTTTGATTAAAAATGAAAGTTTAAATGTACTCTAGTTAATCAATTATTACGCCAGAATAATTTACACCATTGATGTTATGCACATACCATTTCAGAATAGAATTTATAACACTTCTATTAATATCACTTATGAGAAGTTTTTGGCTTAGGCTTCAACCAAAATGAATCTCTAATTATACTGAGAGTATTATTGCCATATGCGAATAGAACAAGGTAATTTTATAGAAGTAGTTCATCTTCCGTATGAGTTTCATAAATGAAGTGGTTGGTGATAAATTACATCGTGCAGACTGATTAGAGCTATAGATAACTACTACGATCTCTATGAAAGAGCAATCTTCAGCAGAGATTGGAAGAATCCAAATAATTAAGCAATATTTTTAGTTCGGACGATCAGAGTTTAGGTGGGAAAGTGTAAATGTGGTGAGGACATCGTACTCATTATAAATTGGTTGAAAAAGTTCTTAGTGTGTTACAATAAGATTTTTAACTAGAACTGACATTTCAAAAATGCAGTTATCTCCAGACCCTTGTAACTTCTTGAACTGTGATCTTTCACACCTTAAAGATATGTTGAAACTTCTAGAAGTATATTATCTCTATTAATTTATTAAATCTCACTTTAATATTCACTAATATGAAATGAACTGTTTTAAAATTAATGTTTTTAGTATCTGCTATGGTCAGCTTAGATTGAGATTAATTTAAGATATTTGCCTGATGAAATACAAATTTATAAATTGTCATTATAGAGATTTAGTTGTTGTTTTCGATTGTAAGTATTTTAAATAACCATTTTTATTTTAGAGGTAAAGTTCCTTCACTGGTTTTAAACCAAGTCTGTATCTATTTACTTGACGACCAAACGATGACGTATCTCACATTACTTAAAGTTAAATTGTCACAGTTCTCAACTTTACCCAAATTATTCTGTGGGAATCAAAACTAATTATTTAATCTATGTCTCTAAGTTCATAATATGTTTGTAACTACAATACTTTTGCCTCTTTAATTTAAAAGTATCATTTTGTAGCACCATACTCAGTGTTTCCTTAAGGTATACATTCTCATTATATCATGTATTAAAACCAAATAACTTTAACAAACATATTTATGACGATTTTGGTATACAATTATAATGCACTTAGCGAAACGAATTCTATAGCGAAAACAAGTGTTTAACATTCACCAAATCGAAGTATTTCCAGTGAGTGGTCCGTTTGACCACAGTTTTCACAAATTAACTAAACTGTGAATATGTTTTGTATATAACTTTATAATCACATAAATCAATGCGGAAAATACATTTCACATGTTTTGAATTGTACGTTACGTAGTTCATTTACTAGATTTCCGTTAATACTCAAGATCACAGGTAGGAAAACAGTGATTATTAAATCCTAAACGAAAGGCTACTTTTCTTACAAACATGTATTTATAATAGGGATATAAATAACAAGCCACTTATTTATATTAAAAATTAAACATTATTATTACACAAAGAGGAAGAAAATTGATATCTTAAATAGAAAAATATTGTTGAGAATAGTAGAACAATTAATAGTTATTCGAAATATCACTAATCCAGAAATCTGTGCGAACTTAAGGTGTTTCAATTAATGTGTGGAGGATGCAAATCCTTTTAAAAATACGATATTTCTGTAAAGAAAAACGTTCTGGGATTTACTTTTCCCCCATCACCTGAGTCACTAGATAGCTTCAAGGATAAGTAGAGATGAAGTCATGGATGTAGTACAAGAATTAAAATCACTCCAGTTGAGGAAGCAAAGTAATTTATGAACAAATCAAATTAATAACTGAATTTGCGCTAGTGAATTTTTGTGTAAATATAACCTTCATGTAGAAGACACATTTTTAGATTTGCACTTTGAACTAAGAACTGCTGAACGGATTGATTTCAGGTAGTTCTTGAGCTCTGTATTACATCCCATTCAGTAGCTTTGTAATAATAGTGTCGATGGGAGATGAAATAACTATAATTATGAAGGTCTCATCTAGTAATTTCTTCTATTGGTTGCTTTAACAAGTAGAATTTTATTTAAACTGGCGGTTTCCATTTTACACATAATATGTCACACGTTGGTTTAAACTTATAGAAAATAATTGATTTGATAAAAAAATAGACTTCAAATTTTCTTATATTTTACAATTAAGAATCATTTATTCTTGAAATAACAAATTATATTACTATTAGTACAAGAACTATAGCGATGAATTGTATTATTGTAACAACATATTTTTCAATTCTTATAATTATATATAAGGGGAAAATTCAAGTACCTTTTATGATTTAAGTCTTAGGATAGTAGGTGGGAATTTCGTAATATCTCTATTCTCATTCTATCCTAAGATTTTTTTTGTCAATTAACACTTCTGGAAGATTTTTGTGAACTCTTAGTTGATATTAAAAAATTTGCTTTAAATAGTGTATTATATAATTCTATTGATAGTATATGCTTTGAAATATGAGCCGTAGGATAACGATGAACAGTAAAACTTTCCTAAAAATTGGCGTGTTTCCAGCATGGATTATGTTCCTACGTGTCCAGGCGACAATTTATTCTCTGGAACTGTTAGAACAGTCGCTAGCATCCAACTTATTACAGTTTGTATCGTATCATTGTTAATTCACATATCCTTTATAACGGTTAGTTTTATTTGTATTCTTAATTACATACGGAAATATGTAACTCATTATTTTAAAAGAAAAGAAAAAACTAATTTATTCAATGAGCAAGTTCGAGCTGTAGCAAGCATTCAGATAATTGTAACCTGCGTCGTTTCTCTCGGATTACAAATAATCTTTATTGTGGTTAGCCTTAGTGATTTAATGCCTTTAAAAGCATTGATACAAAGTGACTGAAAGAAAAATGACACAGGCCAGTCATCGTCTGTCGGGTTGGAACTCTGACTTCTCATTTTCAATTCTGAGATTGATGTCTAGTTTTGCTGTTTTCTTCTACATTGGAGAGCTTTGGTCAACAATTCGCTTCATGATGTCAGCCGATCAAAACGTGATAGATCAGGTCGGTTGCAGGAGAATTCACAAAGGCGTCAAATTCCTCCTTACTGTCCCTCTCCTGCAGTCTTATAACCACTGTAAAATACTTGGAAGGTATCTAGTCACCAGAGGCTGCAGTAAATCTAACTACTCAGAGTATTTCTAGGTGATTGGTTCCATTTATATGTCCAGCTTCATTGCCTTTGAGATCCTGACCATTTCCCTAACCATTCATCGCTTCATTTACACGCTGCTACCGTTCGTGGCTCCGAAGCTTCTCTCTGCTGCCATCCTCAAGGTACGTCACAATCACGGCAGATCCTAATATGAAAGAGTTGTCTTATTTCAGGGGTTCCTTACTATTTTATTTATTTTCATTTCTATTTTCTTCGCTATTCAAATCACTCCGGTTATGGGTGTTCTATTCTGTCCCGTTTCGATGATGCGCATATATGTGGACGGTCCAGGACAAAAAATACTAGAATGGTAAGTAGTAATAATAACGCAGATAGCTAATTGCTTTGAAACATAGAGGCTCTAAGTTTATTGCACCACTGAACAAAGTAGGATATAAATGGTTTTTAACGCGTCATAGTTGGTGTTAAGCTTTTAGAAATAATTATTGGTTATCTTCAGATTATTTATACCTTTCTTGAACTGTAGCACTGCTTAAAAAGCCTTATACCGAAATGCCAGTGCAGTAAAATTATTATTACTTATGTAGCAAATCGTTATGCTAATGAAGATGAGTTGCTTAGACCTTCTTTAAGGATTTATTCGTATTTTGCTATATTTGAACTGTTATATGATGTAAAACGTTTATACAATACTGTAATCCATTTACACGAGCAAATGGAAAGAAACGCTGCCATTGTCAAGAAGCTCTGTATCACTACTGATGGTGCTGTGAAAAGTTTTCAGGAATATTGTACAGAAGAAGATCGTTTTAAAAGTGGAAAAAATATAAGCACTTCCCACATTCAAAAAATTTCTAACTTCATGAATGTGTTTACAAACTTATTTAACTACATTTGAGACATTTATTTGAGAAAATGTTGAATACCTCGGCCCGTCCTTTATTTATTTCCAATGTTAAATATTTCTTTCCTTGATACGAATTTTAACTAAACTACCATAATTGCTTAGAATAAATAGTTTTCTAATAGTTGAAAAGATAATTCGCTCTACAGTTGATCTTAATAATCACTAGCTTATCTATGAGGCCAAATTATTTTTATGGAATGTTCTTGTAACTAAGAGATAATTTAATTGGTGTTCTGAGGGCAGCCCATTACATTATATTTCATGTTACCTCGACATGTTAATGGTTTAACGCTTGAGAAGACTATTTGTCTTCTGAGAACGAACACCGGTTTCTCATCTTCGTCATGGACTGAAGGTGGCCAAAGATGGCTGAGTCGTTCCTTATGAGGTCTGAATTCGTCAGACACTGCGACATTAGGAAAATAAAAGACAATTTTGGGGGAATGGGTGTTCAATCAGCACAGCTTTCATCCGGCCATCTCAAGCAACGTAGATGAATAGACGCGGAAACGTCGTTCGTGGAACAGATGTTATTTGTCTGTTTACAAACAAGTGTTGTTCTAGAAAACACTAAACCAAGTACTGATCGCTGTAGTAGAACGAAGTCTGCAGAGACACGAAATCAGACTATGGCTTCGGAAGCGAAGCGCGATGGAGCGATAAATATGAAAGAACATTTCAGAGCAGATGTCTTTAGCACTTGCAACTTTTTCTTTTACGAATCAAAAACATTCAGGATCAACCGACTGGCCAACTACGTCGTGGGTACCATCAATATAATTTCGTATAGTGTTTTGTTTACGATTCTATTTATCAAGGGCAACATGACATTCAAGAAAAACGACGAAATCAGAATGACTATACAGGTGAGGATTTCCTGAGACAATTCTATAAGTGCTGTCTTCATAAAGAGGTCTTTAGAGCAGCGTGGTTTCGCAGAGCAGAATATTCATTCTGGTTTCAGCAAAACAGTTATTGAGCAGAAGTAGTTGCCAGTCAAAGTAGCATTTTGGCTATCAACTGTTTCGTATGCAGAAATTATAGATCAAACTATTCTCTATTCGCTCCCCTCCCAACCAAATCACAGAAAAACTAGGTTTCCGCATTTAGTGCCCGTCTGATAATTTCATTTATTAGATAAAAAAGATAGAAGGTCAAAAATTAAATAATTTTTGGAATAGTATCAAATCTACTTTCAAGTATTTGTTTTATTTAGGTTGTGCTAATGTCGGTGATGGCACTTTTTGTTTTTGCATATTGGGAGCTGTGGTGGGTAAATCAACGATCTAAAGTCGGAATTAGTGATATCGAACTCCAAACATCTATTTGGATCACAGAGAACGTCAATTTATTTTTTTACAATGCAATGATTATGCCATATCTTCTATTAAATAGGTTTGTGGTCTATAGCAATATTAGTTATTTCTTCTATAAAGATTACTATTATTAGAGTTCTATATTGCAGGGATATTAGAGCCCAAGTTTGGAAATTGCTTTGCAGCAGAATTAATAATAAAATTGTTAATATTACTGTTGCCACCACTTCGCTGGGTACAAAAGGTACTTATTCTCTTCCATCATCATCAGTGTTAGTAAAAACAAGACTTCCATCATTAAGAAGATAAGAACACCTTTTATTGCTACATGAGCATCCAGAATGATCGAAGTGAATTGAAGATGTTCCATAACATTAAAATTAATACATCCTTTCCAAAAGAAAACTAACAAGAACTAGGTAGATTAAGAAAATAGTTCAAAAATTATAATGAGATTTTAAGTGCATAAATATGCCAACTTTAGTTCTTGTTGTCCTTTTCTTTATGTGTAGTTATAAATCTAAGTTCAATTTTGTATATTATCTCTATTATTTTTATTCTATATATACAAATGTGGTATAAGTCTTACCAAAATAAATAAGATAATTGTGCTTTATGATAACAAAAATACATTTCGTTAGAATCATACATTTATATCAACAGCTACCCACTCCAGAGAACTAGTGAAATGCTAAGCTCCGTTTCTTGGTTATCCACTAAATGTGACCCTGGTATGTAATTAAATAAAAAAGACTACCTACAAATACTTAGTGTATTATATTAAATAATACATAGATATCAATATATTAGGTCTACCGGAAAGTTCTGTCCGGTTCAATGACAAGAAGTTTCGACATGTAAACACATGTTTATTTGGCGCATGTTCGGCTCTCTATTTTTTATCGCTTAATGTATGCATACTGGCGTAGCAAATTAACCAAAACAAAGTTAATTCACGTTAGTCTTAAGTGTGAAGTGATTGTGTGCCCATGGCTACTGCTAAAGTTCATTTACGCCATTGTATTTTATACGAATTTCAACAAGGAAGAAATGCTACAGAAGCATGTAGAAATTTATTGAAAGTGTTTGGTGAAGGTTCAGTTTCTGATAGGACATGCAGAAGATGGTTCGAAAGATTTGGAACAGGTGATTTTGACCTTTATGATAAGCTACGTTCTGGGCGACCATCTTTGATCGATGACGATGTTATTAAGACGATGTTGGAGCAAGATCCTTTTCTGACAACATCGGAGATCGCAGAAAGGCTTAATTCAGCTCAGCAAACCATTTCGGACCATATTCGGAAGATAGGATTGGTGTGGAAATATTCAAGATGGGTGCCACATGAATTAAGTCAGAAGAATTTGGATGATCGAGTCGTCATATGCACATCTCTGCTTGCTCGGAACAAAATCGAGCCCTTCTTGAACAGGATGAAAAGTGGATTACCTACGAAAGCATCGTAAGGAAAAAGGCATATTGTGAACCCGGACAACCTAGCCCTTCCACCTCCAAACCAAATTTGACTCTAAATAAGAGATTGTTGTGTATATGGTGGGACATTCGAGGACCAATACATTATGAGCTTTTGAAACCTAACGAAAAGCTCAATTCGGAGATATACTGTCAGCAACTGGAGAATTTAAAGATAGCAGTTCAAGAAAAGAGGCCGGCGATGTTCAATAGGGAGGACATCATACTGCATCATGATAATGCCAGGCCACATGCTGCTTCGGGGACTCGTCAAAAAATTGCAGAACTTGGCTGGGAAATTCTGTCGCATCCACCATATTCCCCGGACTTAGCACCCTCCGACTATCACTTGTTTTTGTCCTTACAAAATTTTTTGAATGGCAAAAGATTCAAAAATGAAGAAGATATAAAAGAAGCACTGGTTCAATTTTTCGCATCAAAAGATAAAACATTTTTCAAAGATGGGATATACAAATTGCCCTCACGCTGGCAAGAAGTCATTAATAATAATGGCAATTATATCATTTAATAAAGTTTATTGATGGTAAGAAAAATTTGTATTTTGTTTTATTCCAAAAACGGACAGAACTTTCCGGTAGACCTAATATTAGTACACCCCAAGACAAGAATAATTAGATTTAGTTGCCCCGTTTGTAAAAGTATTTAGTAATACTTATATGTAAAATTCCATAATGCACTTTTCATATCAATCTTAGATTGAGAAACAAACAAAATGAAATTCTAATACAGTAAAAAGATTTTTCTTGAAAACTGAAATTTCTACGATCGTCAATGAAGAACTGTTGTTGATTAGAATGGATATTTTGACTTTCAGCTGGTATCAGGCAAGGGAATCTATTTCTGGAACTAAACTGTGCCTGAAAGAGGTGGAGTCGATATTTGCCCAATCGACAGCTTGTCGTTGATTTTAAATCAGTGTTTATAATTACAAAATGTGCACTTTGAAGGAAGTTGTGAACCCGAAGACAACTGAGTGTCACATTTTGCATTGTAGCCGTCAACACACGACCTCACTGCATATAATATTATTGTTATACGGGCATTATTGTATTTTCAACATAAATATTTAGTGAAAGGGATTATTAGAATGTTTTACTTCTTATGACAGTTAAAATCTAAAAAATATAAATGATGAACTTACTGTTTTCAACGTTGTTACACATTTTAGCAAGTGTTTTATTGGTCTCATGAGTTTTACGTAATTTAAGTTGTAGCCAATTGCATGTATCCAGCTGAGATACGCTAATAGATAAGCACAATAACTGCAGTAAAATAATTAACAATTACATAATTATATTTATGTATAATATAAAAGCTGAAATTTCTATTAATCAAGAAATTATTTGTTCAATTGCTGTTTAGATAAGGTGTAGGATATAATTTTGAATGACTTCTTACTAGATTATCACAACAAACTATCTACTTTTGATTAATTTCACCATTCATATGAAGAATATAACATATAATTTGTCGACTAACAATTACTATATTAAATCTACAATTCAATCAATTAATTGCTTAATTATATCCAATGTCTTAAACACAGGTGTAATGCTATTTTCATCAATTACAGGGCACACTCCTAGATATACTTAAACCATCATGTATTTTTTACTGACCACTTAAAATGTTCATAAATACCAAGTATTATTTCTTCCTTTTATATTGGGACTCTAAGCACTAATACGACTTGTGTATAATAAACTATAAATTTTAGTCTCTAGTTAAAAAATAAGTTCCTAATACAAATAATTTTTTTAATCTGACGTCTAGCCTAAACACAAAGCGATATAAAGCATGTTTAAAAAACTAATAAGATACGATGGGGATCCTAGAGGCGGCAAAACAGCGCGTGTCATTCCAGGTGTTATTGACATACTTTAGCCAATCTCCTGACAGTATGTGACGTTTATTCAATTGACCGACGACCGCTTTGCGCACTTTTCTCGTAGTACTCAACGCTTAAAAACGATATTAAAGCAATTGGCTTATTTCCTAATTTACAGAAATATTCCGCTTTATGGCACTTGTTAAATAACATATATTGAAAAATATTTTTGCCTTTTACGTTATTAAAAATGTCACTGCAACGAAGATTTTATTATAATGCTGTACAATATTGAATGCAAAATTGGTCTAGGCTTTTACACCTAACATAGTCACATATTGCTTATCTTAGACAAAATATTAAATAATCACTTTCTACTTGGTGAATTTATCATGTTCTTAATGAATATATTTTTATTTATAAATTGTTTGAAATTATTTTCAAAACGTCCAATGAATTGTTAAGGAAATTATTTGAAAAATATATAGTGCTTTCGTTATTTTATGTGGATTTCTTGCATGATAGTGATATTTAATAGAGAAATTTGATTTTATTTCTTATCTATGGAGAACTGGGTCTTTAATATTTATTTTCAATAATCTTTTAAATACACATTTGTATGAAGTATTGTTGTATGTGGTATTCATAAATAAAATTACGTTCCATAAAACCATCTCGATAGACAACCGGAACTAATCAGGCTTCCAATAAAAATAATATGGTAATAAAGAGTAAATCACGAATTAAGGAATTCATACTAAGAAAGTACTGTGACGTCCATATAAATGCTTAATCACTTAAATACTGCACTACTGCTCGGTGCTTATGTTAAGGTTTTTCGTTTATTCATTAAGAACGATTTTTCTTCCCATTGCAATTTTTCGGAGCTCATAGTTTTTCTTAATCCAAATCGACTATAAGTTCTTCTAAGTAATGCTTTCAACAGAACAATATCGTAAAGCATAAGCATCTAGGGATTTTTAAAGCAAAATCTTTGGTGTCAGGTTAACGAATATAATAGCTTATTCAAAATAAGTTTCGAAACTAAAATTTGATTAATTTTTCTAAATTCGTGAATTTAAATGGAGTAGTGTATGGTTATTAGGATGAGATGAAAATCAAGAAGGTATCTACTTTCAACTTTTTAAGATTTCAAGCATACTATCACCTTAATAGAAACATTTGGAACCATTCTATTAAGCACCTGGACTAAAAAGGATTTTTTATTTATTAGGAAAATGATTATTTTTGTGTCATTGATTTTAAGGTGATATTTCTTGGAAGCAGTTTGTTTGATCAAAAGGCGAATATAGTAATCAAACAGTTAACAATTTCAATTAACATTAGTATGATAAGACTGTCGAGTACGTAATAGAACGTAATTTCCTTCAAAGTTTCTAATATAGTATATAAAGTTAAAATACACTTATTGACTCATCAATCTAATGTTTCACTTTTTTAAAATCACATATTAAAATTTACGTAGTTGAAAAATGTTGGCATCTGTATCTAGGAGTTTCGTATGGATAGCACGTTCTATTCTCTGATTGATTGTAATGTTTTAAGAGTATTGAAGTAGTAGCAGTGATAAAGTATGACTGGAAATCACGAGGAATGCTCTGTCGTGCCCCTGTTCTTAGGACCCATTCGAGCAGTAGCTGGAAGCCAGATGATCGTGCTTGGATCTGCATCTATTCTAATACAAGTGATCTTCATTATGGTTAGGAAATTACACAGAGGAAATCAATTGTTAGAACAAAAGTACAAAACTATAATAGTACATTTTTAGACTATTCATCGTCTCTCGGGTTGGCAATCTGAGTTTTCGTTTTCCATCCTTATATTGTTATCATTGACATCCATCCTATTTTATATTGGCCAATTGTTTTCATACTATAGGTTTATTTTGATTAGTGATTATTCAATTATAGATCAGGTGATCCTAACAGTGGAATTTTTGATCCCATTTTTTTATATAAATTTGTTTATGAGTAATTGTATTAATAATAATTACATTAACTAAATAATATTCAGATATTGGGCGCTAACTACTTCTCTGCTTTTATTACTAACACTATCTTATCCATCTCGGTCACCATCCACCGTGTCTTCTACACTCTACTACCATTTAGAGCATCACAAATTTTATCAATCAAACTTCTTAAGGCAAGCCTTAATTATAGATTTTAACTCCTCGAAACACAATAGTAATATAGCTGTTTATATTTTAAATAAATTCAGGGATTTATTATTGCAATATTCGGTTTCTACGTTACCTGTTTTGCGTTGATTGCCTCACCTATGCTGCCCATCGTTCTTTGTACCTCAACTTTGACTAGAATAGTTTTAGAACGTCCGGGGTCAGAAATACTTCTAAGGTGAGGTGTACTTACCGTTCCACATTCACAGAACAACTTTTCCAGATAATTGAATTTAGGACAAATAAAATGGCTAACTATGTTGTTGGAAGCATTAATCTGATTTCGTATACAACTGTATTTATTATTCTATTCTTCAAAGGTACCTTAACATTCAAAAAGAACGTGGAGATAAGAATGACTGTTCAGGTATTCGAAGTTTCTCTCATTTCAAGTAATTATTTATTATATTTTCAGCTGTAGAAACACATTTTGTAAGAATTAATTTCTTATTGATATTACAGAAAGTCTATGAAAACATGTTCTCTTATTGGAAAATTAAAGTTAATAATATACTCTCTGAATCTAACTTCGGGAATCTGATGTGCCTGGCGATTGACTTGTTTTTAATACCTGAAATCTTATATTGCAATCCTTTTACAGGAATATTTAACCATCCATAATAGTTAAAAACTTTGTGACACTTAAACTACATGTGGGTAGGAATGTTGTATTAGGAATACTTGTCCTGTTTGGTTAGAAGTAGACAGAATATTCTGGTAGCTTTTTACTTCTGATCAGAAGTTTCCTTAGTTTAATGATTTTAGGGAAGTAGGAAAGTGGTGAACTGCGTGAAATAACGTGTAAGGATTAGCGTATATAGTTGTAGGGACCGTGGTGCCACAAAATCGAACCAAATAGCTTTATTTTAATAGTTGCATAAATATAGAATAAGACTAGACAGGACTAAATAGCAATCAATCAGTTTGGTCTAGATGTTTTCGAGAGCTCTCATTCCGCTTTTTACACTTCTGTTATACTAATCCTGGATACATAAATTATGCTGCACAACCTACTAGTTATAAAATATTAAACTTCCCGGAAGAGATTATACAACAAACATAGCAATGTTGTAAACATTTGCTAAGATGAGTACAAAAGTCTGTTTTGCATGACACTTGTTTTTATTTTGCTCTCTTTAAAGTCCTATATGTATACTGCCCCTATGTCTCTTTTCGGCTGTCTCTGTATCCATCATTGGATTGGTTTTTTTTAATAAAAAAGGTGGCTAAATTATGAAAAGTTATTTCCATTTATATTCAACTTTTAAATTAATATCGACATAACCTACATATCAACAGCTTCAAATATTGTTCAAAAGTCAATATATACAAATTTTATAGGTTTTTCTGATGTCTCTTACTGGTTTCATATTCTGTATGATTTGGGAAGTTTGGAGAAATAGTGCCTCAACAGATACAATCATCAGATCTCTAAAAGGTCTAGATATCCAGTCATCTATTTGGATTAAGGATAATCTGGATCTCATATACTTCGATGCTATAATACTTCCATACCTTATCTTAAATAGGCAGGTCTACTCCAGTACATATTATTTCTAATAAATTGGTGCTTATAAGTATTACTTTATTATAGACATGTAAAAGCTGAGTTATGGAGGCTATTTTGCTCAAGTCGTACTGTAGCTGCTACAATCCATGGCCGATAACTAACTAGCAGTTAAATGATTTCTGATATGACTGATTTATTTCCTTGAATAATAAACTCGTGAGAAGAAACTAAATAAGGATGTTACATCAGTTGTAATCTCTTATTGAAATATGTATCTATATTTTAAACTAACCTTACACTTAATATACAACACTTGTTTTAACTTCATTTTCGTAGAATTTATATTAATCTTAAACTGAAGATCCATTTAATCCCCAGTGTACTAATTTTTTCTATAAATATTCTAGTAGAATATTGTACTAACTAGTTTTCACTTACTGTTCTTCCCATAACTTATTATTCTTTTATACAATGTTAAATAATACTGGATTATTAGTAAATTAGATCTTGATATTTCTTGTTAATTTTGTTTGCAATGATAGATCAACTATTGAATTTAACTGTATCTTGTTTGTTTATTTAAAGTAAGTAACTACGAGATTGAAAAAAAATTATTCTCCAAAAAAAGCAGTTATAGGCAATTTTCAAATTAAAATACATTTAAATAAAATAATTGAGCATTTTAATGAAGTATATTAATTAGTTAATTTATTGAGTTGGAATTTACTTACTTTTATTCAGCTGATACTAAAGACGTATTTTTAACATGAAGCCTATTGATAGAAAATAAACCAATATTTCATCAAAATTAATTTGTAGATATAAGTAAAACATTTAGCAGTAATTTCGCTCACCTATTCTAAACTTAGAGTTATTAACATGAATTATTCAGAGAAAATACTTATTAAACTGTTTGTTCATTCTTAATGTGACAAATTAATAGAAAAGATATACTATTCGAACATTTTCGCATAAGAGAGAATTAAAAATTCAAGAGGTTTTGAGAACAACTTATAATTTTGCTAACTAACAACTAGTTAAATTGAATCACATGGTCGCTTCACACAGTAATTTTATTTCTACTTTATATTATTCATAGTTGAAATATTATGTGGTATAAATAAATAAATATTTGTAACTATGAACTCTTCAGATATTACGAGGTACTTTTATAAAGCTAAACAATACTGACTTTTTCAGGGAAAGTGTTTAATTACTGAATTAGGAACAAGTGTAACAATGACACATTCAAATATTCTAATTAGTAAGTTATCTCTTTTACTTTCAAATGAATATATTCTTTCTTTTAAAAAACCACTTAAAAAGTCATAATATTTTGTATAACGTTTTTAGTTAACTTTTCTAATTATTCACAAAATACAAATATGTAATAAAAATGTAACTTGAAATTTGGAAAACCCCTTTATGAATAGAACTGTGTTAATCTCCATTTTGTAGGTAGCCAAATCTATCTCAGAAAGCCTACGCTAACGAATCTTTCTAACTATAATCATTTTTTTTCTAAATTTGTAATTTGATATTTGCTGGTTTATTTATGAGAGCAATAAAATTGGATTTACTCACTATTTAAAAGTATTAGTTTAGCACTAATTGTTTAAACGAAAGAAGGAAAGCCGTTGGGAGTAATTTACAATAACAAATATTTGTGTATACCCCACTTTCCTACGCCTTCCTAGATATTTGTTCCAAGTGAGACAATTGAATACAATATTTCAGAATGGTCTAACATTAGTTAAACGAATCTAGTGGCATATACATATATAGCTTTTTAAACTGTATTTTAGCTCAATAAAATTGCCACTTTGTATTTTTTTTCATTAGGCTTCAAAACTGCTTCTTCTAATCAAAAATCATATGTACCCTTCCACTTTATCGAAATAGAATATTACTGATTGATATTTTTAAAAACTAGAAGAGTCAAATAAAATTCAGCTAATAATGTTCTAAGAATTTCCTTTCAACGCCAGGTTAAACTTGATAAGAATGCACTTCCAATTCATAATGGAACAAAATCTGAACTACAGGAATATAAGCTTTCTAATTAACAATATTGTAGGCTCTTTTCAGCAAACGTTTGGAGAGGTAGATATAATAATTGACGTAGACACATTTTATCTTTTATTGTACCACAAAACATATTCAAAGTAACATAGCACCCACACTGCATACTTTTTTTATTGATTTCAAAATGCACTTGTGGGGAAAATCCTGAAAATTAGTGTGTATTATATTTTATGAGATCCGCGTATATCAGAACTCATGGCTTCTCCTGACACCTGTCATGCGATTGAACCTCTTTTCAATCGTAGCTCCCAGATAGCAGCAGCTATTATATTTCTAGTAATATCTACTAGCTCCCTTGGGCTACACATAGCATTTTTAATGGTGAGAAACGATTTATATATTTATTTTACAAATTCGTTCTATTAGGGTCTTCAAAACAACAAGTTTATCTCTCTTGGTAATAGCATTAATAAGCCATTACTATTATTTCCTTATTAATGCTACAATTTCTAACAAGAAAATAATAAATCATACTTTGAATTGCCGACTGAAAATAGGAATGCAGAAATATTGTCTGCGATATTCTATAGGTTTTATGGCACTACTTACTCATTTCGGTTGACATAAGTTGGTGCTATGTATTATTATTCAACCGCGTACTTCATTTCTTTGTTAATGGTAAAAAATCATGCAACTAAAATAATAAAGTGTATGTGATAAGTTATTTCAGGGAGTACGTACGTTATGTGGTTGGGGTTCTAATTTCGCGTTCTCGATTCTCGCTTTGATGTCATCCTGTTCTTTAACGAGGCTGGTTACCGAAATTGTTGCCTCTGTTGCTGTTTTACTAAATCTGGATTGGTGTAAATATCAATGGCTGTGGAGGGTAAGTGAATAATATGTTTGAACATTCTCTGCCTAATTATACAAATTAGTGTGTTTTGCTGCTAATCCACTACTTCAGACACTCGGATCGTTCGCATTTGCGCCATATTTTACTTTGATTATCCTGAATATTATGCTGACATTCCATCGCATTGCATATACTATTTTCCCTCTGTACGCTGGTCAGGCTCATGTGTCATCGATGTTTAAGGTTGAAAAGATACTATAAAACACAATATTGTGTAATGAAAAACAGCGAACTACCTTTGTTAGCTAAAATAATAATTCTTTAAATAGTCTTTAACATAAGATGAGCAGATATTGTATGTGCTATACCAGCCGCATATCCTCATCTGTTTGAATGCATTCAACAGGTCATATCTTTAATTCACCGATACTTCTTTCTAGTGACTATTTCAGATTCTGCTTCTCTTCATTTTTATATTCTTTATCTCATTCATAACTATCAATCAAATAAATATAATAGATATTCGATTTGTTCCTAATTTAATGATCCATGCTTTCATGAATAGTGTCAACGTCGGGATTATTGTGACGTAAGCATTCATTCATTCTCTTATTTAAATATTCTCTTTATTCAAAGAGGCTAAATAATCCTCCTTTTTCCATGTAATAACATTTGATTTTTTTAAAAATTTTCAAATAACTTTAGTTGACTGGAATACTTTAGAGCAAATGCTGTTTCGAACTATGTTATTGGAATATTTAATGTTATTTGTTACCCTATAATGTTTTGTATATTATTTATTAGGAAGAATATATCACTCAGAAACGACAAGGAACTAAAAATGACAATTCAGGTGAAATATATACTTATGCTTTAAATATTATACTAAGAAACCGAGAGACTGATTGCTTAGAACTTATATGAAATTTACACAATTATGAATCAACTTCAATTTAGGTATTCGTTATGGTTGTTTTAGAGTTTTTATATTTTATATATTGGGAATTTCTTTCACTTCAATACCAAAATACATTATGTTATTCGGTTGCTGAAATCATTAACTTAAGTTTTTTTGATGCAATTGTTATTCCCTATCTTGTCATGAATAGGTAAGTAACTATCATATTCAACATTAATTACATATAATAACATTTTATTATGTTATTTTAATGCAATCTTATAAACCCAGCGTTCTATATTCTCACAATCATTTCAGAACAATTCGGGCGGGGATCCGACAACAGTCCAGTGTAAAGATTCTACGGATCACCAGATAAAATGGCTTCTAATTACGCTATTATCATTACATTTGTGTAAAGCAGATATTATAAAAAGCATTAAACGACATTTGTTCTTGATTCAACTAACAGATGCTCATAAATTTACTATTATTTAACTTAATGTTACTCACCCCTAGATTATTCTAGGAATCAACTCTAATCAAAATGCCATACTGTGTGTAGATGCTGATTATTGAATGAAGCAATAATGATAGTAGAAAAATGTGTCATTTGACTTCCCAGAATTTATCAGCTTAATTATAATATCCTTTAATAAGTCGTCAGAAGATGAACACTATGTAAAGTAGTTGCGTAAAGTAATTTTGAGATTATGGTGTCCGTAAATATAACTATGGAAGACGAGGAAAAGTGTATATAGATCTTAATCTATAGTTATTTCTGTGCGAAATAACGGATTCTTAAAATATAAAAGTGTAGCTGCAAACAAAATACTATTTTTCAAATAGATTACTTTTTGCTCTAATACCAAGAAGCAAAATACAACTTTTTAAGTTCTATAAATAACAAATTTCCTGGTAACTACGAGAGAAAAGAATGACCAAATTTCATTATTAGTTTACGTATTTAATTTCTACTAAGTTATTATTTCTTCTTGGAAATGGCTTTGCCAATTTCAAATGTATTACCAAACTAGTTATTCGTCAGGTAGAATTATGTTGGCTTTTAACTGCTACAGCACAGGTTGCACACTGTTTTCAACACTATACGAATCAGTACTTGTTTTCAGATTTATTACAAAGTAATTGTCGTTGAAATTATCTTCCATAGAAAGCTACTCAACAAAAAAACAATATTCTTGATCTGCCAGTACTTTGAACTATTGCACCGCGTATTTCCTAATTATCAGTCGGTACTTTACTGCACCTGGCTTCCTCAGACAACTCTAATTTATTCTAAGCATGATGCCATGGTTCATGTTTCAAGATCTAACATCTTTTCAAACTGAGTATAAAAGCATCAGAACATTTAAAAATAAATAATACCTGCTACTTTCAGGCTATGAATTCTAGTAATAATTCAACTAAAATACAAATTCTAATTTTTTATATCGCTGCAAATACGGTATAAGATAATAATAAAACACATTTTCCAAACTTAGAATTATGCTATCTATAAGTAAGGTAAGTAGTACACTCATAAGATATTAACTGAGCATATAGTTGTTGTCAACAAGTTACTAATACATTTAATATCTAGAAAAATACGGTATGCGTTTTTACCACTAAGCAAAATCCACTATAAAGTTAGGAGATATATTGATTCAAAGAAAAAATCAAGTAGAAAAAGCCATAGTCAGATTGAAAGCACTATTTTATTATTTGTTTTTAAAAACGTATAATTCCAATATTATGTCGTTTGGACCTTTACAGTAGAAATACTAATCCGACGACCACTTGAGTAGAGAATTCGGGCGATTTCACTTTGAATTTTCCTAAAAGTTAAGATCTACAGTTTAGAAACTATTCAGCTTCATTTTGATTTTGCTTTTTTACTCCGATTAGCTACTTTTTCACATATCAGACTGATTTTTTGAGTACATCTTTAATAAACTAAGTATGTTTTGGTACTTTAAAAAATATCTTCATCCCAGAATTCCAGAAAGTTTAGCATAGATCACGTTACTGTGAACATTTCTATTAGAACCGTAGTTTGCAAGCAAGTCCTATTACTAGCATTCGACATGAGAAGTAGCACTTCTAATTGTTCTTGGCAACTGCAGTAGGATATCAAATTTTCATCTATGTGTTAGATGAAATTTCATGCCATATTTATTTAAAGACAAACAAGCAGTGCTTAATCATTCTTTAGGACTTTTAACCTTACTTATTTTATTTAATAAATTTTTGTTGGGAAACTTATTATAAAGTACTGAATCCGTGTGTTAGTCGTCGTGTTGAGTAGTGATATACAATGCAGGAAAACTAATAAAGCTATATTTAAACAATACATATTACGCTCTCTTAGGCTTTAATACCATTCTAGATTGTTTACAGTTTGACTCTCATATTACTCACTTAAAATGTTTTGTTTTTTCCAGTAAAAATACAATTGATGGGTTATATATACAAATGCCATTACGCTTAAAAATTAAGTCAAGTGATTTGATTGAAGCTAAAGTATTAAACATAATTTTAGACTTACAGTTAAACATTTAATTTAGAAATTAAGAAATTTTTCTCCTAAAATCCTAAAAATAAATTTTACGTATAGAAAAAAAAGCATACTGATTAAAAAGTTGCAAAGTCTTTATCTTTAAAATAATGTTTAGTACTAGCAAGGCTTACCTGTTCATTATTAAATAAGGAATAATAATAATATCAAAGAAAAAGATATTAATTATTTCAACGAATATCATGTTGGGCACATTGAAATCATGTGATCCAAGAAATTCCCAGTAAATGAAGAATAAAAGCTCACATATGACCATAGTAAACACCTAAAACAGAAAGACATCATATAAATTTTGTAGCTCTACGATCTTTGAAATTCCCTTATAACTATTCTGATAACTTACTTGCAGAGTCATTCTGAGTTCTTGATCTTTTTTGAAGGATATATTCTTTTTAATGAAGAGAATTAAAAACATAAATGGGTAAGCAATAATATTGAGAATCCCCACAATATAATTTGAAATGGAGTTTGCCCTAGAATTCACATTCCATTCACAAATTAAAGTATTTCAGTATTAATATTACCTTACGGATAAGATAAAATAACCCACGTTCTGAGCACTACAGGATTAAGTGCGGTTACTATACCAAAATTTAGTACAGTAGGAATAAACCGAATTCCAATTAAGTTAGTTTGTGTTATCACAATGAAAATTAGAAAGTACATTAATATTAGGAATACTAGAAACTGAAATATTGGATTTATGATGGAATAATTACAGAAAATAAAAAGTCTAAATTTATGTACCTTTGGAAGAGCAGGAACTAGAACACGATTAGCCCAAAGTGGTGACGTAGTGTAGGAGAGCCGATGTAAGGTGAGCATGATGTTCAGGAAAATCAGCGTGAAGTACGGAGCAAATGCAAATGATCCCAATACCTGCGCATTTAAAGCGTTACTTGGGAGGAACAAAATGTAAATGGCTACATATTCTGGTGTCGTTTTGCAACGAGTGGCCCATATGGTGTATGAATTTTGCGGTATATAATTGGTATATTTAGGAAATATTCTTCTAACCCTCCAAAGCCGTTGGTTTGTACACCAATCCAAATGTAGTAGAGCAAAAATATCCGCTATTATTTCAGTGATTAGTCTAGTTAAGGCACATAATGACATCATGACGAGAATCGAGAACGCGAAGTTGGACCCCCATCCACACAGTCGGCGTACTCCCTTGCATTAAAAAAGTAAATTAGACTAATCAAATACTATTTTATTTAAAGTTCTAACTGTAATTTTAAACTAGTGGATAGATCAGTAGGAAACTATTGGAGAGAAAGTATAATTTTGAACAAAATAAAAATAAAAAAGCTATTGCAAAAATCTCCAAATAGCTCTGCTCATCTTTAACATTATTTACTAGTAGTTGTACAGGATTTCTGTGTAAGGAATACGTGAATTACCATTAGGAACAAGAAATGTAACACTAAGGAAAATATGCACAGTATGAGAAGAAGTGCACAGGCCAGAGTCCGCGTCGTGCCGTCAAAAACTAATGGCGGATTAACACAAGCAAATTCAGAAACGTTCATCTTTAGAACATCTAAATAAAAATTATTAGTGTGAGACAAATAATATAAAGCGTGACAGTATCAAAGAAAACAGATTTGCCTGCGCTAGATCGCAGTTATTATTAATAAGGCTCGTTCGTCCAGTAATCATATATTTATAGTACTGAATTTCAGATGTAACTAAATGGAATTACCAACAAGCGAATGTTGTCCCAACACTATTTACATGAACTGTTTGTAATTTTTCATATTATAAGTGCTGATAAAACGAAAATAAAAACCGTGTACTATAATCTTATATTCCCTTCTCAATCTATGCAGACCTTTTTGGAAAGTATACAATTGATGAAATATTCTTGCAAACAAATTGTGCAATATATTTAGCACTATAAGAGCCATGTGAAAATAAATTGCCCTTTTTTACGGAATGGCATTTATAATAAAAACTTCGAAGTGAATAGGCTTTATATCAAATATGGTAATACATTGGCTATGAATATTTGCTTGTTCCATTAGCTGGTGGTGCTCGGAATGTCCAATGTATGACATGAATATTAGTAGTATAGCACTTTTATCAAACTTTAATCAGCATTGCTTTAAATCCTCCAGATGATTTGCTACGTATTAGTGGCATGAACCACTTACCTAAATCACCATAACATTTTAAAGTATAGCCTATTTACGACTTTCTCATTAACTTTCTTGAGACTGATGAGTTTTAAGACAAACTTTGCAGAAATAACACTTATAGCCTATATAAAAGCGACAGTACTATAGTGGTTATATTCTTACTATGAAGTTAGCTTATCCAAGGGTTAACAATTATATGAAAATTCATTTGAATTGAAAATTCTAACGATCTGTGGTGGTGCAATTTGGAAAGTTCGCATATATTTATTCTTCTTAATATAAGTAGATTAGAGGTTTATAACGCTCTAACAATTAAGTAATGTGAGAATTAACCGACTAATAGGCAGTTTCGTAAACAAATGGCATACTGCCATTTATGGTTTATCTAAATTTACCAGAGTTTTAAAGAAAATTGGTTTTCCGGAAATGTTTTCAAGCCACTTCTCAGGACAGTAGAATTATCTACAACTTGAAATAAATTAAGTAATAATACAGTATCAAGTTATTTATTTATATTTTCAATCTGTATTTCAAACGAAAAATCTGCGAAAAAAAAATCGCATATTAAATGTTTATGTTCTAAAATAAGAGAAAAGACGCCGGTAGAGATATGAGCAATATTTCAAATACTATTATTAAAAAGATCATTTGGTGCAATGGAGTGTGGTGTCTCGAGAAATAGGTATTATTTCTTCAAAATCCCTTTTCACTCTAATAAACACTCTTAAAATAGATAAACATTCCTTTTAATGCAACTTTATATTTCTTTAAATAATAATTTTAAGTATGTTGTAAGAAAATTACATTTTTGGGTACGTCCATTTTCAAATATTTTTTGAGAAGTCTATAAACGTCCGTAAAAGAACAAGACATTTTTAAAGTACCTCTTCAATAATTTGTGAAAGTAATAAATTTAAAAATTTGAAACTAATGGATAGCATGTTAACGAAGTATTTGATTACATGAAAGATTGTTCTAGAAATAAAAAATACTAGATTAATTTTAAAAATACAGTTTATTGGAGATAATATTTTGATTATAGTCAGTGTGATGCATAATTATTTTGATTTTGATTTAATGTGTCCGTTGTGATAATTATAGAAACCAATATCTGTTCGCAGTTGTTTCTTCGTCATGCAGATTGATATTTATTATTCTAAAAGAAGATTTCTAAAACCAGAGGCGATGTAGAATTATAATGGGAGAGTTTCGATTCTATAAAACAGCAAGGTTAGCAGCAATGGAAGCATATCACCATGAAAGCCATCGTTCTGTGCTTCTTAGTCAGCTGCACTGTTATTTCCGCAATTAGAGCGAAAGATATGCCATTAGTAAGTTTATTGAAATTCTATCTTCCTTATTCCTTTATTTAAATTACCCAATAGTATTTCTCTTCATCTTAGCAACATAAATGTTTATATCTCACCTCAAATTTTATATCATCACCTTCGACTTTATTACTAATTGCTATTGTGAATAATATATCTGCTCGTATAAGGATTTGCTCGTTTTGCTTAATTAGGGCTGATTTATTCCATTTTTACAGTGGCAAACTTTCGTTGACAGTAGAGGGAAGTATCAATATTATGATAACGGACATGATAGAGGGGACCCCAAGGAATGCGAAGAATACAGCTGTGACGACTGTTTCAGCATGTACCGTCGCAACGTATGTGCTAATCTATGTTATGGTTTCTGTGGTAAATAAATATTCTGCTCGGTGTAATTAATCTTTACAGTAATTTATTGATTATTCTGATGTTCAGATAAAATTCTTGTTCCTTTTGTGCCGTTAAACTACTTTAATACTGATATAAATTTGTTTCAACTAAAAATTGAGATTGTTGAGAGCATCGAAGAAAATATATGCTAATACTTGAAGCTATGGCAATTGTGTTAGTAGTGTGTACCTAGTTAAAGTGGTATCAGTCATCTTATGACTTGAAAGGAGTAATTTTCCATGAACCATCTTGTTCCTTGAGTCCTACACAGAATGCCTTAATAATAAACCAATTTATATATATATTTACGTATAATATTATCATTTCTGAAATTTAAGCCTGGAATGATTTATAGTGTTCATTAAGTTAATGGTTAAATAGCATAAAACTAAACAGATGTTTGTTTTTAAGCAATTGCATCACGAAACGCTACTACTTTTAAAATATTATACTTTATTTTATAAGCCAATGAATAAATTCTAGTAAATCTATTAAGGCATGAAGTTTTTAATCGATTTTAAGTTTTCGGAATGCATATTAATTTTGGTTGTTGAAGATGTGTACATTTCTTCTGCAGGCAAAAGACGAAGCAGTTCCCCATGTAGCTTCCTGTGAACATAAAATGTCCAAATTTATACTATTCAATACTAAATCAAAGTTCAATACTAAATAAAAATCACAAATAATAATATACTAATTAAAACGTATCGCTACCCATGACTTCTGTTTGTCGTGTGAGAATTCGATGGATTAATTGACTCGTGGTTTGTCCACACTTACTTGTTTAGTAGGAAATACGGAATGATAATAACGTTATAAAATAGAATATTTGAGTTCTCCGCAATCATTATATCAAGCTGTTTATTTTCTGAATCCATTGGCCAGAATTCCCAGTAACAAAAAAATATTATCTCACAAATGGACATTACTAGCATCTGAATACTGTACATGATTTGACACTATTACGTATGACAATAGATTGCATCGTATACCTTTGTTTATATGAAATAATAAGTAGTCGTAATTATACGAATTTTACTTGGGTCGGTACATAAGTTCAGTGTTATTATTATTACAGTACCTGACTCATCGAGTTCAGGCTAAAGAGGGGAAGTGGATGCTTACCATACTGCTGCTGCCATGCTAGCATATTTATGAAAATAGTACGAAACATTTCCGAAAATGAAACTATTTCTTTCGTCGTCTAATTTTTTTTAGAGTAAATTCTTATATGTTCCTTTTCAGTACTCCTTCTAACCCTGTGATCTTAAATATTAATCAAACAAATTTCCTATATTATAATTGTACTTAGAAATGATTCTTACCTGAATGGTCATTCTCATCTCGTAGTGATTTTTAAAAGAGAAATGACATCTATAGTAAAGGATGGTGAGCATTAGTGGATATACGAAAATACTAATAGTCCCATAGAGATCATTTGAAATTCTATTTAATCTAAGAATGTTTTTCTTTATATTCTTTTTCTCTTCCCTTTTCTTAAAACCCAATGTGGAAATAATATAATGAATTTAAAAATGGATAAAAATAACGGTGTTTAAATCTTACAAAATAAATATTTCTCCATTTAATGATAATTTGACTCCATACGCCAACATTGTGGGGATGAAAACAACTTCTAAGAGATCAGCCTGAGTTACAATAATAAAAATGCTGGTGTGTGCAGCCAATAAAGCAAGAAGAATCTATAATTATACCATGATTTTTTTGAACTAAACATGGCTTTATTGATTATATTATATTATTGTATCCGATGATAAAGTAGATCATTTTAACATAATATAAATTACCTTTAAACGAAAAGGAGGTAGTAAACGCTTGGCAGAAAGTGGGAATGCTACATAGGCCAAGCGATGGAATGTGAGAAAAATATTCAAGGCAATAATCATAAAGTAGGTTCCGTGGTTAATGGTTCCGAGAATCTAAGTGAGTATACATTAGTTAACTTTAATAAACTATTGAAGTATCATTTTAACCCACTCTAAACAAGCGCTCGAAGGCATGAAAGTCGATGCTGAAAACAGCAGCAAATGTAGCGATGATATGGAAGATAAAATTGACGAGAGCAGTACAAGAAACAAGCATTAGCAGTGGAAAGGCAAAATCAGATCCCCAGACACACATCCGACGGACACCCTACGCATTGAAAATTACTCAGGTGTTTATTCCAAATCTGTTTGCATATTTGCAACATTCTAACTTTGAACGTGCTCAAGGGCGCATGAGCAATCTGTTGTTTCATTTTACACTCCTTGCTCGCCATGATGTCATTCTATTTTTTATATTAGATGTTAAGAAATAAAGCTATAGTATCTAACCACAATAAAAATAATGTGGAGAATAATAGGAATAATACAAATAACGAGAATTTCTGATACTGCATATCTCAGACTGTATCCTTCGAAGACAATAAGCGAAGAAGATTGAGAAGAGGGGTTTCTATGAATCGATTTATTCTGTGACACGATGGTGTTAGCCATGAATAAAATGACTGGTTTCTATAAGAAGAAATAATCAGTTATTAAATGTGTAGATCATAAAATTTTGATAATAAAACGTTGCTATTTCTTAGTAGCAGTTAAATTATATTTTTGAGAGCACACAAAAAATTCAAGAAATTTATCCGGTAATATGTGCGCTTTAATTGTCTTCTAAAGTGAAAAAATAAAGTAATTCAACGGTCAGCATGTCGGATTTCTCAAATGAAAAATATTTAAAATTTGTAAAAAAAAGATTAGAGCGCAGAAAAATTTAATTCCCCTCCAGAACATATAGCTGTGAAGATCTCCAACACTAACAACGAATATAATAAACTTATAGGAAAAACACTAGTAAATTAATAAATTAGTTATAGATATTGGCAAGGATTGTTAATTCAAATGCTTCTGGCATGAGGTGATGTAAACAGCCATCAGTATTAAAGAGTTAGCGAGAGAAAATCAAAAATCAGAAACATCACCTTCTTCCGAGTCTTAATATCAAATGATACCTAGCTTTCTAAAATAGGCCCTAGTCAGTGTAAATAAACATACTTATCAGTATTTAATGCATGTGAATGGTATGAAAGAGAATCTAAAGCTAAAAGCATATTTAAGATATCATGATTCACATATTTAAAGCTGATGATGTTTAAGAACGAATAAAAAAATCGTCGTACCGAATTTTAAAAAAAAATAATTAAAGAATTCTTTAAAATACGTAAGAGACATCCGGTTGGTATGCAGACATGCATAGTTATTTATATTTTAAATTTCCGTTCCAAATATGAAACCTGAGACATGATTACTTTCATCTCAGTTTACAGCATTGTTGTAACTGAAGTTTTACATTTCTAAAGTAAAATTTCAATGATAAGAGGTGGAAGATAATCAGTTATACAACATTGGCAGTGCTAATCATTTCTTTAAATTCATTTTGTGAGTATGATTTAAATTTGTTGTGTTGATTTATCAAGAACTAAACGACCAAATATGAAGTACATTTTACACCTGCTCCATGATAAGTTTACACTAGAAAAGTTGGAGCAACACAGATATATTTAATCTGATAGTCAGTCACCATCATGACCCTTGCCAGTGCGATAGACGGAGTGAAAGGGGAACTAAAACGTAAAATAAAATATACTGTTTATTGAATTCATCGTAATTTTGTTTAAGATAACAACTTCTCGTATTGTTCATATTAAGTAAAGTAGTTTATTAAAAGCACAAAAGGGAAGAATTGATATTTATCGGAAGTAAATAAATGACATGGCTATTGTTTAAGAACGAGTGAAAATAGTGCACATGTGGTTTTCAGTCCAATTCGGGGATGCGTTTTTGCCCATCAATTGGCTAACATCTCATGAGCTCGAAACGTATATATTCAAACAGTTCCGATAAAGAAATAAAGCATCTTTTATTAAAGTTTCAGTACTCAATTAATATACTATTGATTTTTCCTATTGTGTCCCAATAAGCTTAGCCACTTTTCTTAAAAATTGAGTTACTAAATTTTCGTCTAAAAGTTCAGAAGCAATTAGGAAATCTATCTTGTCTGCATACTGCCTGAAAATACTGGGAATCCCGAAGAGAAAATTCCAAGAACACTTTGCTGAATTGTTGTTTACTTCCATAAAATGTTTTTCAAATTGGTGTTATAAACCAAGGTTTATATGTGCATCACTAAATTAACCTTCTTTGTTTTATGACAGAAATGTATGCTATGATTTTTAACAGTTTGCAACTTTTTTTAAGAAGTACCTATTAGAGTTGTAGCAAGTTTTAACTTAATACGAAATGTTCTAAGACTCTTGGCAAAATTAAATAATTTTCCGTGTCACTTGTTAGTAGTACTTCGTGGGCACTTGAATCCACTTCTCATAATTTAGTGAGTACATTAAAATTATTATATACACATTTTGAGGAATAAAAATTTCTATCAGATTATTTGCCTAATCTTAATAATCTACTGGAATTTCCTGCTAAAAATGTTCTTTTCACATTATCGAAATTTTCAAAATATAAAAATAGTCGAATGAGAAATGTAGTTGACACTTGTTTTCAAATATAGTAGATTTCTCTCTGCTTCTCTACTTCCGCGACCTTAAAATTTGTGAGTAGTAGCAAGAAATCTGATGTTATCCAAGCCCCATTTTCTTGCTCCTTCCTGTTTAACATAGCCGTTTTTAAGCCAAAAAACTAGTTGTTTATTTATGTATTAAAAGTAAGTAGGTCAGAAACTGTTGCTGTTTAAAAGTAATATGAAATACCTAAGACTTACTGATGAATACTAGAGACGCTTATTTTAGTTGCTGGTTTCTGGTAAATATTGCGCAACTGTGAATGAATACTTCTAAAAATAAGTAGGTATTCAAACAAATCTCCATTTATACATTCAAGCCTTAAACTTTTACGATAAAATCACATGAACGTACTTATTCAAAGCCAGATATGGCAATATTAAAGCGTCAAAGTAGATTAAGTTCGAATTCTCTGATAACCACACCGAATAAACATCATCATCGGCGCCCGAAAATTCCCAGTACACAAAGAAAACTAACTCAAAAAAAACCATTGTGAAAACCTGAAAACATTAATATATCAAGTAAAAGATTAATAATATAAAGAACATTTCAGAATTTAATTCTTTTGCATGAACAACTATCATTTTACAATTCTTATTATTAGTAGATGTTTATTGAGATGTTATTGAGGCGATAAAAGATTGCTACTCTGTTTCTCACACAAGTGGAGTTTAACTCCATATCTCTAAGCTGATTTCATAAAAGAATGTACTAATTCTACGGTAATCACCAATTTAAAAAAGAGTA
This sequence comes from Heterorhabditis bacteriophora, assembly GCA_964036235.1. NCBI lineage: Eukaryota > Metazoa > Nematoda > Chromadorea > Rhabditida > Heterorhabditidae > Heterorhabditis > Heterorhabditis bacteriophora. The sequence continues at coordinate 4,185,115 of OZ038426.1, forward strand.
AATATTCTAGTAGTTTTAGGACAGTTATCTGAAATTGAGTCACTGAAGTGAAATTGCAAACCTTACCTAATCGAAAAGGATGAATAAGAAAAAAAAAGTACTCCACTCTTATTGGAACAATTATTGCTCTAAATAAATTGAGGAAAACTTGCTCTTTGATAATTTATGAAAGAAGTTTTAGTCAAATTAAATGCAGATAAGTTAACCTGAATGGTCATTCTGATTTCCTTGTTATTCTTCAATGTGTAATTCCTGCTAAGGAAAAGAACAATAAATAAAAATGGATAAATGATAACATGCATAATTACTGTTAAATAATTTCCTCCACGGTTTATTCTGAAAGTTATATGTTTAGTATTGTTGGAAATTCATGTCTACTTTCTTGACACCAGATTGCGACAACTTATACCAAATAAGCAATAACCCACTCATAAAGAATATTTGAATATTGCATATCCATAATTATTAAACACATAGTCGAAGGAAGGAACGCGATACCCATCAGATCTGTTTGAGTTAATGCGATAACGACGATGAAGTAGAAAAATACAAGAGAAAGAAGAGTCTAAATGCAGTAAGGAAAAAATAAATTATTAGTTTATAATTGGTAATATGTACAATATAATCATTTTGGAATTGAAAGCTGTTAAGTTAGATTAAAGTGAGTAGAACTGTATGCATGAGTACGTAAAAGACATGAAAAAACTATTACCTTAAGCATCCACAATTTCAGAATGAGGTGAGCTTTAATGGGAAATAACGTGTAGCCAAGACGATGTACAGCCAGCGCCACATGCAGGATGACCAACGCGAAGTTTGGAGCAATGCACAGAGATCCGATAATCTAAACTGCTTCTTTTGTTCGCACCATTTAAGTGCTTCATAAGCACTCAATTTATCTTCTCACCCTCCAAATCCTTTCCGAGTTGTTCATATTCAGTTTTGATGTTGACAGGGAAACTGCGATGATTTCACAAAGTAATCGTATCAGAGAACATATGGAAATACAAAAAAGGATGGTAAATGCAAAATCAGATCCCCAACCGCAAAGCCTTCTGATTCCCTAAATAGAATTAGTCATTATGAATTTCACATGGTTAAAAATATTATTTTCGTGGTAGAATTTCATTCGCATTATTTGGTGAAAAGTCTCTCTAAAAGCTTTGAAGCTTGTTCACATTTTTAACTGTATATTTAATATGAACTTACAAGTAAAAATATTCCATGAAGAGCAATAGAAACTAATGAAATGACAATCAGTTGAATAGTTGCCAGAACACGCTCAGTTCCCTCAAAAATTGGAATATCGTCGTAATCAAATGAAGAAGTGAAGTTACTCGCCATCTTAAAAATATATTGAATAGGAGACAATTATATAAATTATCACCATTCTTTATTTGAAGTTCAAGGACATTGATTTTATGAGCAATATTTGATATTTTCTTTAACGAAAGTAAATGGGATAATGTGATTCTTTAAGATCAAAGGTTTACTGAGCAGTTTTCCAATCTGTGGAAGTTTCTCATGTCTTCATTTACTTTGCACTTGCTAAGAACAAATAACGGGTAATGTGTTCAGTTTTGGCTTCTTTAAGAGTACCTCTTTGTGGTCACTTGGATTCACTAAGATATTGGAGATTCTAAATTAACGACATACAGTAAGTAGCCTTTTCTCATATTGAGTAGTAACGTAAATTGCTTGTGCAATTTTTCTATCAAAATTAGCCATTTTCAGTTGAAAACAAATTATTAGAAATATGTATCACAAAGAATAAATAATACAGAAATATAGTCAAACAACTGCAACATTATACTTATTTGATTACTAGAGTTGTTATTCGGGATTGTCTTGAATCCTGAAAATCGGGAAATTCCCGAAATTTTTCCTATCCCGTTTTCCCGAGATCCCGATTTTACTATCTCGATAACAACCCTAATGATTACACAATTTATCAAAAAAATATAAATCTTATTAATACTTTGCTATTGAATCATTCAAACATATCTATTTTAACCTTCTATGTACGCCTTTATGGTAGCTGATAATAATATTTTCTTTCTTAATCATTCGATTCATCATAAAAACATTAAAAATTGTACAGCACTAATTTATTTCATATAATTACATGAAGATATTTCAATTATGTAGTCTATGAACCTAATTTATTTGAATAGAAGAATTTGTGCACATGCTATCGTTCCTCCACTCACACTTAGGGGTACTGTATTTTAAGTTCAGCAAAACTCTCTAGGCTTACTAATTAGCACGAAGTTCTTTTCTTACTTTATCATTACGAACAACATGCACATTTGAAAATGAACATATTTCTAAAAGAAACGTTGAAAAAGGTATATTAAATCCCTTTTCAATGAAAGCATAGAACACGTGAAAACCACTGTATGGAATTAATTTCTTTTCAAGGATCGGAACATTTTCTTTTAAGTTGATTTACACCATTTTTTATTCTTCTAAAATTATATCTCACTTTATATATTCTGGAGTGATTTAAATGAAACTACTCATAGTTATTTGTTCTCAATCAGTCTAATAATAAATCATCGATTGAAACAGTTGAGTAATGGCCAAATAGGGGTAATAATGTAATACATATTTTCGGTGTCGTCAAATACTATAAAATGATTATTACATGTTTTCTAACTTTCAATAAAATATATGATAATATTTTCACATCTAAATATATTTTGAGCATGAGACGATCTTAACACAATTTTTCTCTTCTACCATATGTAGAAATTATTAAAAGAATTACACGAAGACTTCATACTTATGAATTTACAAAGTAGAATTAACAGTATAAATTTATCAGAAAGCATGGTAAAGAAAAATCAAATAACTCACCAAGTAAGTAAACTACTAAATCACACATTAGCTAATAAAAGTCACATGCAAAATCTAATTGTGGGAATAAATTATATAAATGTAAAAACCTACCACATATTTGCTGTTATGGGCTATGAGTGATTTGTATGATGGAGTGGACATATCCAGACTCACTCACAGCATCTTATCAAGATTTATGTAACTCCAACAGCTCCATCTTCACGTAGGAATTGCGCTCAATCTTACTTTATAGTTATATTGAACTTATCACAAATATTTCACTCTTCACTTATAAATTCTCAAAACCTATAAGTGGGAAAATTTGCTTTTTGACTCAGAGGTTGTTATAATTCACTTTGTGAATATACGTTTTTTTTTAAAGCGTGTGCATAACACTTTTTATTTGTTACTTATTGACGAATAAAATGTAATTTGTTTTAAAAGTTTTATTGTACAAGTATGATGTCACTGTATAAATTGTTTTAACATATAAATTACTAGGTCACCTATCAATACTACTACCACTGATTTTGAATATTACAATATTTCCGAAAAAGCGTTGAAGTTCAGAATGGATGCTCCTGAAATAAGTTTCGACCTCAGTTGGTTCTGATATCACAGGAAACATCTACAGTATCCTAATATTATTTTACACATACAGTATCATTACCTACCTGTTCATTATCAGATAGGGTAATATCAGTACATCGAAGTAGCAAATGTTGGAATTCTCTTCTATCATTAAATTAAAAGCTGTGCTACTGGTAGGTTTAAATTCCCAGTATGCAAAGAATAGAAGTTCCAAAACCACCATTGTCATAACCTGTAATTAGACGTTTTTCTCAAGCATGCTGAGCCCTTCTGTTATTTGTTATTAATAATTGGTATACGCTGAGATAAAATTAGTTGTAGGCATGTACTAGAAACAGTAGTATCATTTCTATAATTCACTTCCAGTTCATTTAAATATTCACATCCATGACTACAACTAAGAAACTTTAACCTGACAGGACTACACGATTCTTAGCATAATTACTTTGAATTTATTTTTTCGTAAATTCGCGGTAGAAGCGTTTCGATACATATTACCATTCGCATTATAGGTGCTAGTTCTATCCTATCTTCTGACCTAAAGTCCTATTTTTAATCCTCATTCCCAGGAAATCTTGTGTTAAAAAAAATTATTCACTTGAATAGTCATTCTAATTTCTTTATTATTTTTGAATGAGAAACTTTTTCTAAAAATAAGAACAATAAATAAAAGGGGATAGACGATCGTGTGAATAATAACAATGGTGTAGTTGCCTATGTGGTTGAATCTGAAATAGAAATAAACGAATGAGTACAGCATCAGGTCGCTTAATAAGTAAATACAAATGCATAAGCGAATGTTTCTTTAAAAAGACATCGTCTGATGTCGGAGCTCACTCCAGTATAAGGTAGGAATAAGGCAGATTTATGATCACTGTCCAGTACATAATAGTTGTGTCGAATTCCATTCCTAGGAGACATATCTGAGACATAACAAATAAACCTGCACCACATAGAAAAACCAGACAGAGTAGTGCCTAAAATAAGATGACCTCATTTTTACACTCCTCAGCATCTTCTTTGCTTTTAATCTATAACAAATTTGTTGTTAATAGGTATAACAGTCTCTTATATTTTTGAAGTTCTATAGTCATATCTTATTGGACGGATAAATACAATAAAAAAACAAAATATAAAAGCTAATTTCTTGATTAATGAACAAACTAAAATCAAAATTAATGAACGTTTTCAAAAACAGATGAATAGAAAGAGAAAAGTAGAAAAAATTATTCTTGTTTATTATATATGCAGGGACCCAAATTTTGGTATAAATATTACCTTCATAATTAATGGAGTTAGGATATATTTTATTTTAATGGGGAATAAAGTATAGGAAAGACGTTGAACTGATAAAATGATATGCATTATTACTATTATTGACTGTGACACAAGCGTTATCGAGCCGGTCACCTGAATTTTCAATTCATTATGGGAGTTAATTTTAAATTTAAAGTTTTTATAAAATACTATTTATGCTTTTCCAATATAGATCCATGAAGGTACTGGTTTCAAGGTTTTGTGATCATATAACCTAGCCTTTAAACTTCAATTATTTAACAGTATTAACCATTAAAACCAGTACTGGTAAAATAATTCCAACTAACCGTCCATAGCCTGATTAATTTTGTTTCATTAAAACCAAACAATATTGCCGAAGTGACAATGGCTTCACTCAATAGCCGTAGAATAGCGCAGAGAGAAATACAGAATAGGATACTGTAAGCGAAATCGGAGGTCCAACCACACAATCTTTTAGTTCCCTAAAGTTATTTCATTTGATAGTGTTAATGGGATGCTATTATTATAAACTGTTGTAAAATAATTATGGATACTCGGTTCGGAAAGCCTGCTGCGTATTCCCCTGAGATCATTGCAGGAGCACAAAAGCGTAGTCGGAACAATTGTAAAAATACTTTGAGAATCAAGTAAACTCACGACTAAAAATATAACTTGTAACACTACGGAAATAATACTGACAAATAGTAGTTCAACCGAAATAAGAACTCTTGTGAGCTGACTGATTGGTTCGATAGTCAAAGAATAATTGGTCAAGACTCCTTCAACTAAATTACAGAACTTTAATTATATACTTAAAAGAAATATAAGAGTGAGTATAATTTGGATTTATTTAAGAGACCAAATATACTTTATATATATATATATATATATATTTATTTATTTATTTACTTTGTAAATTAAGTGGAATATATATTATATACTATTACTCCATACTATCAATCAACCCAAACACAAGACGTTAAAAAGAAGTTATATTTAAGCAATTTTTGTTACCGACCGGGACTTTTGAAAAATTAAATACACCAATTTGTCTATCAGATTTGATATCTAGAATTAAGAATATTTTTTGGAGCATTCATTTCAAATTAATTCACCTAAATATTACATACCTATTTAGTCATTTTATCGTCACTTAAACTTGAGTATAATTTATTCGACAACATACAGTTTCATATTGACAAAAGTTTTTAGATGTTAAGTAGTTAATATTATTTTCTCTGCAAAGTATTTTCTTCATTTTTGGCATATTTAACTAAATAACAGATTAGTGCTTAATAATATATAAAAAATTCTCCAAATAAAAATGCGGTAATTTTTTAAACTAAGTAAAAATATAGAAAAATAAATCCAGTGATTCAATTTTTGTGTTATGGAAAGCGTAGTCCGGTAATGTATTAAAATAAACAAGAGATGTACCTGACATGTCCAGGTTTTTTTCCTAATATCTAATTCCGAACAAGTTTGGCAGCCCAAAGTGAGACGCTCTCCACCACAATTTATCTGTGAAATAACGGTACTGAAGTCAAATCATAGTCTGAACAAATATATGGCTTAGAAATATAAAAGTAGTCAGCTTCTCATGGAGTAATTTTCATAAGTGCAGTCTTATATTTGAAATTCACTGAAGTGAAGTCCAATATGTGGTTTTCACTTTTGACAATTATTTAATGGAAAACACTGTGATTCGTTTCGTAAGAGTGTCCAAAAATATCGGTAAATAAGGAAGAAGTTATTATAGATTGTAGATCATCTACTTATTATAATATAACACATCCACTATAAATAAATATAGTTGGAAAGAATGGTTGACTCGTTTCCCTTAAATCAAAACGTTCTAAAATATGAGATATCTAAACAAAAGTAGTGTATTTGATTTTTAATTGCTAATAGTCAATGGCTTGATGACTGGAATATAAAATAAAAACTAAGTGGCTTTGTTTTCTATCTTTAAATACCATGAAACTTAATTCTAAATTGCTGGATAAAGTAGTGATCATATTTTGTGCAATTATCTATGCACATTTTCTTCTTTATTTGTTGTATTTTACGCTTAATTACTTAGTCATTTAGAGAGATACTTCCTTTCTTTTCCAATCTTCCCTTCATATTTCTTGAAGGGCATCCAGCTCTCTAATAGAGACATGAAATTTATGAGTATATATTTCTATTTCCAGATGATTTTCCAAACCTCGTTAGCCGGTGCGATTGTATAGATTGGCAATTACATCACTTTTCGTAGTATACGCTACAAATACAAAAGAAAGAGAACAACTTCTAGAAGTACAGCTGTATTATTTTCTATATTAATTCGTGTGAAATTTTTCAGCTGCGAAGGCGGATAACATTTTCCCATTATACGTATTGATAATTCACAGACTTTTGTGCAACAAGCTACTATTTAAAAATATATATTTTTCTTGGCTTTCTAAGAAAAAAGTGCTACATCTTTGCGATTACTATTCTAACCCCATTAGAATATAAAGTTAAGGAAAGAAGTCCTTCAAAATTTGAACCAGGTGAAGACTGTTTAACATATGAATACGATGATTCTAAGAATACAATAATTACATGCTTAATTGAAAATTTACATGTTAGCAAAACATATCTAAAAGTTAGATGTAATAATTCTAACATTAACAACTCTGAGTAACTGCCCAAGGAATTGGCTCAGGTGTTTTCTTTCTGTAGCGAAACAGTTCCATGTGAATAGTCCTAAAAGAAACGAGTAGTAGATAATTTTTTATTGAATACAAATATGAGGAAGATTTGAATGTGTACCTGTTAAATATTAGGTAGGGCAATATCAGAACACCAAAGTAGGCGATGTTGATATTTTCACGAATTAGACAGCTAACTATAGTTTCACTGTACGTATCGCCAAGGTATTCGGTATAAATAAAAAACATAAGCTCAATAGAAACCATAGCTAAAATCTGAAAATATTCTATTACAAGTTTTACATCTTCATATTAAATGAAATAACTATATGTAGAATTTAAATGTTTAATGAACATATAAATAAACTTACTTGAAGAGTCATTCTGATCTCTATATTGCCCTTAAACATACAGTATTTCTTCAATACAATAAAAAACAAAATAAAAGGATATATAACTACGTGAGTGATAGCAAGGGCGTAATCACATTTTCGGAAGGCTCTGAAGAATTTTTATTATTATTATCACAAATTATATTTGGTAAAATAATAGCAAATATAAGAGAAAAATGGTCTTACTCTCGAAACAAATCGTTATCATCAAGTTCTGTGATAAACCAGCCTATAACATTAGGCATAAAAAAAAGCCCCATTAATTTCGTCTGTGTAAGAATAAATATCACCAGAAAGCAACAGAAAACCAAAAGGAGAATAGTCTAAAATGTATAATGCTAATTTAATTTTAATCATCATTAATAGCTTTAAATCAATATTAAATTTACTACGTATTGTTTTGGTTTTAAAGATTTCTTAATACCTTTAGAAAGAATTCTTTTAAAATCATTGAAGCCTGTAAGGGGAATAAAGTGAATATAAGACGATGTATGGCTAATATGATGTGCAGAGCTATCAACACAAAATATGCAGAGCAGAACATCGAACCAAATATCTGAAAATATGACCACCGCTGAGAGTCACTTGTATTCCGTGTATTTCTGTATTTTTAGTGACACATAAAAAAAGCATTTCTAGAAATTTATTACAGTGTTCACCAGGTGACAAAATTCAATTGTTCACAGTTTCAGGGGAAACGTATAGCGAAAACTACTTACTTCGCAAAATCGCAAAAATTTATTTTGTTTGAAATTCCATTGCTAGGTGTATTATAACCGATGTTAATGTAGTTAAGAATAATGCAAAATTTTAATTTAGCTGAATAGCAAAAATTAAAGTGTAAATATTTGTGGTTGGAATTATAAATAATGCAACTCTAACCACTAAATCAGATAATTTTTCATTCTACAATAGATCAATTTTGAAGTTAATTGTTACAGAAAGCGAATTATAGAAAAATAAATTACAATATTTAAGACTTAACATGCTTATAATGAAATACTTATAAACAACATTTTTATTATTAAAATATTTTCGGGTACATATAAAGGCAAATGATTACAATTACCTTTCCTAACCACTTAATTTTATATGGATTTATCCGTAACAACACTTGCGAGAGAGCAGCAATCTCAGCAAAAAGCCGCTGAATTGAGCATAAAGAAATGCAGAAAAGAAGTGTGAAAGCAAAGTTGGAGTCCCAACCACATAGTTTTCTAATACCCTATAAAAAAATTTCAAATTGTTTCACTAGTAATCATTAATAGTATCATATTACCTCACAGTTGATACAATTTAACTCACCAGCAAAAATATGCAATGGAAAACAATATACATGACGCATAAAAGAATCAGTTGGACTCCGGCGAGAATTTGTTCAGACTCATTGAATATAGGGTGAAAAATATTTTCGTAGTCTATAGAATCGTCCATAACGATCTGCTATGGGTAAATGAGCAAAGTGACAAACATTTAAGGAAAATCAAAGCTATTATAAGATACTTTAAACACTTCAGACAGCAATTGTGCCGTCGAATGAATCCAAATGTATAGTTAGATCTTGGAAGCGAGAAACTACATTGTCATTTTTGTCCGCACGTAATTAATGCTACAATGAACAAGAAGTACATCACACGTAGAAACTATTCAAATATTTATAATACCAAATATCACATTTTTGCTATTAAGATAAATATCTTTAAAATCAAATTTCAATTATGGAATGACGAGAAAAGTGTATCGCTTAGAACTTGTTTTCTGAGTTCATAATTATATTAATATCTATAAATTAAATATTTAAAAAGTGAGAATACAAATAATACGTAAATTTCGACTTGATGTATTTCTTATAGATATTCAGATGTCCAATATAATAGTTGTTATTTCAATATAAAATACATTGGTTTAATGATAGAAGATAAAAAACTTAATGTTAAACAGAAAAACGTTCAAAATATTTCATGCATTATTTGGCGCATATATTCATTTATATACTTATATACTCTTCATATATAAAGCATATTTATTTGTCTATAAACTTGTATATTTGCTTATAAGAAAAAAGTTAACTTTCTTGAAACTTTATACTAGAAACATTGAGTATTTTCGGTGGCTTCATAACATAACGTCGCAGTTCGAAGTGGATGTTCCTAAAATACAAATGTTGGGCCACCTTATTTTTTGAAAAAAAATAATTTTAAAATGTATAAAATCTGTGAAATATCGAGTGTAATCTACCGATTCAGAACCAAATAAGGTAAGATTAGCATATCAAAATAGATCAAGTTCGAGTTCTCAATTAGTAAAAATATCCAAAGATTATTGATTTCAGGAACGAACTCCCAAAATGAAAAGAATAACAGCTCAAGAAACACCATGGCGAAAACCTGAAAATGAGGAATTTGTACTTTTTTAATTCCTACGACAAAATTTTTGTGTGTAGAGCTCACTTGTACTGTCATCTTAATTTCTTTTGTATTATTAAGACTTATATTCTTCTTAAAATAAAGGACAATGAACAGAATGGGATAAATTACAACATTTATAATTGCAACTACGTAATTTGAAGTCCTGTTCATCCTGGAAACAATATTTTTTAAATATGATTTAAGCATTATGATAGTTTTTATAAAGTCATACTATAGAATGATGTTAGATGAAAATAAGGTTATCCTACCCATAAAGCACACCAGAATATTCGTGTATGGTGAATGTCCACTGCATCATGGATGGGATGAAGACCATTCCCATTAGTTCTGTCTGACAGAGAGCTACGTTCCCCAACGTAATTAGTATTATCAAAACGAGGAAGAACTGCAACAAAATATTTGAATATGAACTATAACGGCACTTATACAATTTCAGTCCTGCTCATTGCTTAAATTTGTAAGTAAATGTGAAAGTGTATTTTTATAGAAAATGAAATAATTACATCCAAGAATTTATACCTTTAGCAGCCAGCGTTTCAGAATATAGCGAGCTTTCAGAGGGAAAAGTGTATAGTTAATGCGGTGGATAACTAGAAGGATATGGAAAATTACAGATGAATTTTGTATGGCCGCTTTCATGGATCCACAAATCTGAATGCATAAATATAGTGCATTCAATTAAAAATCATTATCAAAAAAATATCTGTATTTATCTCCATAGATCATTTTGTACAGAAATATATATTTTGAGACTTACTCTCCATAGGTTCATATATTTCGATAATTCTAGGTAAAATAAAGATAATGAGACAGCAACTATTTCCATAAAGAGCTGTTGAATCGCACATAAAGAAATGAATAGAAGGATAGTAAAAGCGAAATTCGATCCCCAGCCACATAATCTCCGAATGCCCTAGCAAAATTAACAATAAGCACATTATTGTAACATTTAGTTACCAAAAATTACAAAATTTACTTACTAAAATGAATACTATTTGTAACAAAATGGAAATTATAGAAATGAGTAGGAGTTGAATGCCAGCAAGAGTTCTTGACAAGCCATGAAATTCGGCGTAAAACTCATATTCATAATAATTATAGTAATAACCATCATCATCATAATCACTCATCTGAAACTTCTGTTTGCATTGTGTCTAGTTTTTTTTCAAGTCCTTTTTTTATATCTTTTTATCACTTTTTAGTCCTATGCATACTTCTGCACCTCCAAAAAGATATTCCATCATATTGCTCATAATTTCTGGAGGTTTGTACTTAAAATTAAGTGAACAATGTATTTTTCAAATTTACATCTGTCAAGTTTTTCTTAGAAAGTTAAACAATATTTACTCTATTGTGAAATGAAGCAAACTTCCTATGAAAACAGATCATATTCTATAAGGTATTTCTGTGAATACATTAGCATGAGGTGATTTATACAGGAAGTGATGAAATGTTCCGTATATGGCAAGGAAAAACTTAAGACAATTAGTATTTTAGAAATATGTTCTTTTCTATGTTTCACTTATAATGTTTAGTAGTATCATACAAGTAGCTGTATACATTCAAGCATTAAATTCCACTTTATTCGAAGGGGCATAGTTCAGTTTCTTTATTCTCTAGACTTCTGTAATTCCAACTGACTAGTAATAAAAACGGCTAATAAAATCTAGTTTAAGAATTTTTAATAGTTAAAACCTAGCTGTTAATTATATCTTAAAAAATTTGCGATTAATAATTCTCCAGCATAATTTCCATTAAAATATAAAGACATAGAAGTTATAGAAGATATTTCAAATCAACATATATCTTATTTTCTGGATATTACTTTGGAAAGTTCCCACGCATTTCCTTGATAATATTATGAGAATTTAGTGTCCTTCCATGACGACTGTGTAGGTCGGATGAAAAGCGGTAATCTGAATAATAACAAAATTTCAAAAAGTATGGCCGAGTTGTCTAATTGATTAAAAGAAAGAATTATTTGCTTTAGGTTTTTAAGGATTTTTTTAAACCAATGTTGACATAGGTGGTTGAAAACATTTGGATAAAAATTGTAATATTGAAGTAATGGATTTTCAAAAAGTCGTAAGATGTGGATGTATTTCCCATAAATAGAATGTGAGGGGTGCTGTAAGTATAATTCGCGAACAACAGTGAGGTTCTAATGAAGCAAATCGATAAGAATTAATAATTCATTTGTAATGAAGCATACTGTATATAACATAGTGGAAGTGGCGTCATGAAGCATAAAATAGATCTATCTTTAGCACTGCTTATTTAAAAACGTACATTTAAGAGATTATTTCATGCATATTTGAATTATTAGCTGTCCATACTTCAAACTAATATTTTTTTTACTAATTTAAAATTTGCATTAATTTACAATTTAACAACAATGTCAAGCCGCATCTATAAAATGCCACTTTCTGATAAGAAGAATCCACTTTTTTACTCCTAACTGGTTGCAACGTGAACATAAACATGATAATTCTTCAGTTTAAATTTCTTTAATATCCGTATGAATGCAGTTATATATTTATAGCTATGTACTTTAAAAGAATTGAAGAACACCTAAAAAAACAGCTGGCTTACGGTAAGGAGGCTGAAGTGCAAAAGACAGCACCCGACTGCTTCTTCACTCACAATACCCTTTAGGATACGAATTTTATGAGGATCCTCTTTTATTTTCCTTTAATAGTCAGAGAGAATGTATCTATTTTGAGGCAGACACGTTTCATCACTTTTAGTCGGGCAGTATAAAAAATATCTTGGATTAAAGATTTTCTAGTACACTTACGATAATAAAATAAAACTGGGACCGAATGCTTAGAACATGGGGAAATACAAACACAATGTCTGAATCAGTAAAATATGATTTTATCATCCGTAGTGGTTCAAATAGAGCCATGTACTGTATATAAAATGACAAAGTTTATGAATAAGACGTGCTTATATTATTAAGTAGAAATTGAGAGGAACTATATGAATTCTCTTACTTGGTTTGTTTGATACTGGAATAGTTGAGAAAAGTGGTAGGAACAAGTGCGAACACGAATTTCTATCTTCCATTGAATCCCTTTCCTAATATATCTTTGGAAAAGTCGCCTCGGTTAGTAATGACCACCTGGATATTTCTTACTCTGGGCCTAAGCCTTATGAATTATTACATTCGAAAGTAAGTTCCAATAAAAGTTTGACATGTTATTTAGTTTATGACGGTTTCGTGATTACTGCAGAAAATTATTAAAATTGTTCTAAGCTGAATTAATATATATTGGTATAAAATTCTAACTACAAACTAAAACTGATTTAAAAAATATTTCTGATTATTTTGACATTGAGAAGTGGGGAACGATGGTTCCAATTCACACGTTTTGTTGCAAATTCTTTACATGCACATGTATTGAGAAAATCAGTCTATGCATACCAATTCAAACAAAAAGTTTATTTTTGAAGTTTAAAGTTATGTTTAAAAATAACCATGTTATAAAAATAAGACCGTAAGTCCTGAGTGACGTTAAAGTAGGCTTATATTCATATAAAGCATTAAAGTTAAATTTGTTTAGAAAGTTGAAAAAAAACTAATATCTAGGTATATATATATTACTTCGAAAATAAACTCTTGCCTAAAATCAAATAGTACGCACCTATCGTTTAATCTCAAATTCCATTTCCCATTTCTGTATTGGACAGATCTAAACGTATTTTTATGCCTTTGAAAATTAATTCGAGAATTTGAAAAATACAGAAAATGTTGAAAATTAGAATACACTAGTACTTATTACAAACTGTAGATTTGCATAACATCATAGGTGATTCACTGCTTAGATCTATTTATTTATTGAGATGCTTAAATAGAGGTATCAGTAAATGAAACAATTTTACATAAAATAGCAAAGACAAATTACCGAAAAATATCAAAAATAGACTATATGTATGAATTATTACTACTGAATTATTTTATACATTGCAACACACGTATGAATTATAACATAGATTCCTACTAGGAATTCATGACGTCCTAACTCTCAGCCTCGTGAACGAAATGTCTTCTAGCAACTTTGAATTATAGAAAGCCATTCACTTTCGTGATCACTTACTTGTCAACAGATAAACGTGGCAACGACCTAAAAATGCTTCAGTATTGTCCTATATTTTAAACTGCATATTTGCATAAAGACTCACGACGATGAATTCTGTGCTCTAATTTTGGTAACGAATCTCTTTGAAAGTGATCGATAACAATCTTGCAACTGCTTATGAATGCATCTACAAAGTTATACATTTAAGTGTTTTTTTATATAATAATTAATTTATAACCTTACCTATTCAGTATTAAATACGGTAGTATTATTATATAAAAATATATAAGATTCGAGTTTTCTGCAATTAACATCGAGACACTGGTGCTAGCACCACCGAAGAACTCCCAGTAGACAGTATATATCAATTCAAAGAAAATCATAACACCTATCTAATATTTTAACGGTTAGAAATTTGTCATAAATTACAATAGGATATCAATCTAATCACATTTTCAGAATAATGATTTTAGTTTTTATCAGTGAATTTAGATCTCAACATTGCAAGCATTATTATTTTTAAATTTAATTTCACTCAATGTTTAAATATCCCCATTATTTAATTAGATTATATACCTTTTTCAGATATAATCATTATTTGTACATTTTGTCAATTAATTAAGGCCCACATTACTCACTTTATTCTCAAGCACGATTCACACGAGATGTGACAAAATCAAACACAAAAAATATCTAAAATCTCATTGGCCAAGTAGACACAAAAGTAAGCAAATCAAGTATAGAAAACTTATTTGCGCTAATGATTACTTTCTGTTTTCTATGCACAATTAGTTCGAATATCTTTATATCGTTAATTAGATTTTTTCTGTGACAATATTCTATAGACCGCAGAATCCCACTATGCCTGCATGTGTTCAGCATTGCTTTTGTTATATTTATTTAATATGTTCTCTTATTCATAATACTGTATTGTTAAATATTTATTTTACTTTTTACAGCTTGTACTTCGCGAAAAAAATTGTCACATCCATGCGTTGAACGATTTTCTGGAGTGTAACATAAAAAACATGTTTGATTTATTTTCACTAATTCATGCAAAATTGTTTATAGAATAATAGTTCTATAGAAGTGTTTTAATGATATGTATGTAAATATGATAGCAGACGACTTATATAAAATATAGATTACTTAATCGCTTTACGTATTCATTAGCTACTTACCTGTATTTTTATCCGAATTTCGTTGTTGTTCCTAAATCGAAAGTTCTTTTTCATCAATAGCACAAAAAACATGAGCATATAAACTATAACATGCGTTAGTGTAACTACATAGTTTTTTTTTGATTGATTCTCAAAATTGCGGAATTACGTTAAATCTTTAGTGATGCCGAAGGTTTTAGAAGACATTTCGTTTTCTCTCTGAATACGTGGTATATACAGAATTATAAGTTTGTAGGTGGTTAAATGTATAAAATTATAAATGTATGCCTAATATAGACAAATAATATTATAGTCATATAAAATAATGAATTAAATATGGTATAAGGAAATGAAATTCAATAGCAAAAATATTTATTTATACTGTGGAAATATTTCCAGAGGTCATTGCGTAAAAATATCTAATATTTCCAAAATTTTAACACAACCGAAATAGTTATTTTATCTCATACATGACTATCTATAAACTAAAGGTACATATTCCAATGACACAAATCCCCTTTTTGACGAAAGATGGCACATCTTCATTTGTCGTCAACGAAATAAACAAAATTTCCTTCTGTTGAGCGGGAATGCTATTTACTGATAAATCAAGCCGTAATTTATTTACATCTTACAGCAGATAGGTCACATAAAATTTCAGTGCACTACTCCAATGATCTACAACGATAAAACTTCGAAAAACTAATATCAGATATGAGTTGATAAATGTTAAAACGAAGTTTTAAAATCTCGTTAAAGTCTGTTTACATAGTTATTTTAACATGGTGTTAAGTTTAAGTGAACATATATGTTACTTTTAAGAATATGTTTGATGGAATTCCTAAATATTCATGGCACTCTATTAATCTTCTAAAAAACCTCCGAAATGCTAATTGAATGCATTCAAATAACCCTCTCAAGATCTAAAAACTGTTTCCCACCGTATGTGAAGTTCAAATAATTTTGCCGACTCTGTATGCTTAAATAGCTATTAAAAAAATATGACTGACTGTGAAATAATATTTTTGGGTCAAATAACTTTCCATATAAATAGGTATTAGTTATAAATAACTCCCACAAAACCCATCTGAGTGATTCTAATAAAAGAAAAAAGTATAATAAAATTAACAAAAGAAAAACCTGCAAAAAGTATAAAATATATGGTGAAAGATCAATAATAAATCAAGGAGTTTAGAACATGTAATTGCATCAATAACCCCATGTGCTTACTTCATGTCCCCTATTCCCACACTAACTTATTACAAACTATAATATACCCATAACAGTGAACAACCTCACCAGCAATACTTTTCGGGTAAGAAATTGAGGGCCCTTGATTGGGAATAAAGTAAAAATGAGACGATATATTGCCAATATGATATGAAGAATAAGTAGAGAAAAAACTGGAGCAAACGCTACTGATCCGAGGATCTGAACAAGTCTAGACCAAACATTGTTTAAAACTATAACCCGCATATTTATATAAAATGGTTCAAAAGATTAAATCAGTATGCCAACTCTCCAGAAACGTTCATAATTTCTTGTTGGTAAATCAATTAATGAGAGGGAAACAGCCAAGACTTCAACAAAAAGTCGTTGGATCGAGCAAATAGAGATGCAAAACAGGATAGTAAATGAAAACTTTTGCCCCCATCCACAGTTTCCGAATTTCCTAGAAAAGATTAGTAATTTACCAGTTGTGATCTTGTAAAATATACAATTTACAGCAAACCAGAAGAAATATTCCATGCAATAGTATAGAAGCATTGGTCAGTACAATGAGTTCTATTGAAACAGAAAATCTTGAGATCTTTTCGAAATTAATTTATTGGAAAAACTGACCAGAGCAAATTAATAATACTTAGTTTTACTAACAATAATGTAGTGTTCAAATTTAAACAACGGTACACATTGACAAATTGTAGATCCATTCTAATCAAGTTTAGACCATATTCTCTGGGAATATCTAAAGATTAAATATCCTAGTTTGAAAAGTATTGATTTAAGCATCAAATATCACTGCATATTTTTATAGAAACCAATTAAAGTGAGAACTGTATTAACTTTTCATCGTAATTTGTACCTTACAGTGTTAAATTTTTTCTACTACCAATGACCAATTTACTACATATTCAGTGAGCATATAAAATTTTAAAAGTAGTCTAATCGAATTTTATATTGTATCATAATCTCTTTAATAATAATTATCAGAGGAGAATTGATAGAATTTTATCTGCAGTTGATACATAAAGCAAGAACAAATTGGTTTAACCTATTGAAACTAATTGTATTAGGTATGCAATTATTGACAATTTTATCTATTCATTAAATACTATGATTTTGTGATGAATTAGCAGAGAAAAAGATAGTGTTTGTCTTTTCACTAGGAAGAGAATGGTAGCTGTTAATTTGTGCTGCGTGTAAGCGATTAAATTCAACGTGTGAATAATCTGGCGGAGCTGTTTCTTCTTTCGCTGTTTCTAAATCACTTCGGTAGGGTTCTTGAACAATCATCTGGTAAATAAACTAATATAATATGGTAAAATGTAAAGAGTCATTGCTAACAAGGAAACCAACCGAGTAGGATGGAGGACTATCAGGATTTCTCTCAATCATATCCCCCGATTGTGGAAAAAATAGTGCTCTATTGCCAGGGTTAAGACTTAGGGCTGGAGGATAAGCATTGTTTTGCCGCAAGATACGCTGGTGACGCCGCTGCAATATTAATAATGTGGTTGCATAATTTCAATTATTCTACGTTTTCTACCTCTAATAATTTATATTCAGATATTATCTTCATTAGAGTAATGCAAACAAGTGCAAAGTAGATCAGGCTGAGAGCATAGATAATATAGAACAATTCATCTTCTTTTCTCGATTTTTTCGTTAAAGAAACGAGTAGCTCGAAACCTAGGAATAGAAAAAATCTAGAAAGCGCTAGTAATTTTTATAAAATCTAGTAATTTCCATAGCATTAGAACATTAATGCCTATTCATTACCTGGCGTCATCGTCAGCTGAGAATACTGTCGTGGAAGTGCTAGCTTTATGGCAAATAGGGTAAATAATCCAAGTGATTTGATGAATTCGAACACCTCAAACCACATATTTGGCTTCGAGATTTAGTCTAGAATGGTATGCCACTCATTTCTTACACAAATAAAGGAGTAAGGATAAAAGAAACAGGCCGTCTGTGAAACCATAGCGAGAAGAGAAAATACAATAGACATGGCAACAAGCATCACTTTGATTGTTTGTAAACCTGAAAGGTAAATTCAATTTACAAAATAGAGTATGCAGTCTAAGCATATAAGAAGAACAACACCTGAAAGAAACATTTAAATCACCATTTTGTTCATCATCCATCAAACCATATAAACAGATTAACCAATAGACAAATAGATAGATTTTCAGCGCTGACTAAAATTAAAGTACAACTTATTTGTGCTTTGTTTTAAGATAGTAAAGTTAACAAGGATTATAGGTTGTCGTACACCTCGGTACACGTTTTTCTAAAGAAGCCTCCAATTTTCTTGCAGCATGGCTCATTTATTTCTCGCTCAGAAAGAGCGGCAGAATTATCCATGCGAACGGCTAAGTGACTTATTTCCTGCGTAGTTTGAGATACGGGAAGATCAATTGAAGGCACAACCTACGAAAATTCAATTACTTTCACAGATTTTCTCAGATAAAATGTTTTTATTTCTGTCGTTGGTATCTCAAAACCTCCAATTTCCCGAATATTGTAGAAGATCCGAATCTTCGAAATATCGGTATTCCGAAATCCCAATATTCCCACCTTTTCACGAGAAACTTATACAACTAACCCTTCCAAATATTTTAGAGGTGATGGCATCAAAAAATGCTGTCTGCTTACCTCCATTGTGAGACCGCACAATGTGTAATATGCTTAAGAAATGAAAACTGCTAAAAGTGATAAAATAGAAGAGGACGCATCTTGATAGCAGACAACTATATGCCCCTATTGTATAGGTTTTGATAAATGCTATTAAAACTTACCTTACTCAGAAAATGGCTACTATAAAATTATATTACTAAGGGAGTCAATGTTTCCTTGAAAACCTTTATACCTACTTGATAACTAATCAAAAAAAAAATCAGTCCTACCACAATTTGCTGTAAATACCACTATGGAATTCGTAGAAGTAAAGAACTCTCACTCGCTTTAAATCTTCGGTTAAGAAGTTATAGATAGAATTTAGCAAATCGAAAATAATTAAAGTATGCCTTCAATTTGAAACCATCTGCAGCACTCTATATAGACTCTGTATGTAAGAGAATTGAATATAGCAAAATTTTGCTTTCAATAACCATAATCAGCTATAATCTCATGTTTGCATTAATCACATCGAAAGGTTATGGCAAATGTTCACAGCGTTTTTCATCATACTGCATACGACATATAGTATACAACTTGTATTCACAAGCATGATTATATAAATACGGAAGCCCCTGGGTAATTTCCAATCTCTTACGAAATCAATCCAAGGGGAACCTCGCAAGGACTTCTCACAAATAAAAATAAATAGTCTAATAAAGCATCTTCTCTAACCTATATTATTCCAAAAGTAAATTAATGTTATAACTAAGCCTCTATCGAGGTTCCCCGCCTCCAGATGACGAAATCACAGGTTGAATGAACAATAAAGATGTGAATCAATCAATCGCTAAAATCTGATCATAGATTGTGCCGCAAAGTAGTAGTGCACACTTAGTAAGACAATGAATACAAACCAAAAACTCCGTCAATAAAAAATGCCGGATTATAAAAGAGAACGGTGAGCTTTACTAGAATATATGATACCATCACAATAAGATCTAAAACAGGTTAAAATAACGTAATGATTTCGCTACCGAAGGGTCAGCGTCAAAGAAAAAACATGACAGCCCACGCTCAAGCAAAACAATGTTGGTCTTACATGGGTGAGGTCTGTAACATGTATATATAGGCAGCTAGATAGCTGATTTGATTAATCCACTTGCACACATATGCTCAAAACTAGAACATTGAGTGAACATATACAATATGCGAGAGACTAAAGTTGAAAGTAATTCTTTTAAATTTACAGCTTTGTAGAGCATGCGAGATAGCTAAGAAATGGAGAGTAGTTATTGTACAAGCGTACGTCGGTAAGTGAATGCTATCTTGCCACTCTAACAGCTGTCCTTGGTTTTAACTAGCACCGATAGCATAAAAACTAAGAGACCGATGCCAGTACGAGGTCGACGATCCCCAATGAAACATTTAGTATAGACCACAAATAGAGATGAAGACAACGCAACAATAGAGGTGTAAGGCGGATGATGAATCGTAGAGCGAGAGCATAATTCGATAATCTATAAACGACTGATGGTTAAAATGAAGCTTCAGCCGTATATGTAATTTCAAACGACCAGCGATGAATGTATAATTATAATGTAGAACAATGCTCAGCTATGAAGATTGGTAATATATGTGTACATACATACATATATATGTATATACGTATATATAGATATACGTAAATATATATACATATATGTATATAAAGTAGCATGATGAATAATATGGGTGAAAGCAAAGAGGACACTGAGTCTCCACCATCTACAAATTAAGCTCCTGTGCGATTTTTGATGCTATATTCTTAAAACCAATCGATGTCCCCGAAATACGCTTGAAACGAACACCGTTCAAGCTCAGTCGCGGTAATTTACAGACCTGTAAAATTAATATATGGTCCCTACAATCAATAATATAGAATAAGTTGATTTAATACCTCCATTTCCCACTGCACAAGAGAGTCAGCGTTGGGATCTCCATGAACACATAATATAAGGTATCGTTCACGTTGTTCATAATCACAGTTATTTGCATCCAGTACTTTCCGGATCTCCCTAAATAAAGTAATCAATTAAAGACAAGAAACTTTAATTTACTCAATGATAAGATGTCAAAGCTAATGCAGCGAAGTTAAAAATAAAGAAGTTTTATTATGCTCTAGAATGATACTGATGTAATCAAATAGGAAAATCAATGAGATAATATTACAACGGCTAATCTAAAATTTTGTATTTTAATTCCTAATCTTTCCACATAATTTCTACTCAAACAAGTTTTTCGATTGTTTACGAATGAGATCAAAATAATGCGGAAATTTATAACTATATATCGGAAATTTCCAATCACATAAAAGGGTAATAAACGCTGTCTCTACCGTAATCATTAATGACTTACTTAATTCGATACAACAAAAGTAAACGTCAATAATTAATTATAACATAAAAATAATTAGACTAAAGCAACAATTAGAAGAACAAACCTCATCATTTCATCAGGAGCTAAACTACTAGTAGTCTTCATGCTCCATGTAAAACGCAAACTGCGTGGTTTAATTTCTTCCTCTCTACCCGTAATAGGTTGAGGGCTGGATGGTGGTTGTCCTTCCCTGATCTGGGCTAACGCATTTGCCATTGGTCCTGTATTACCCGCTATTGGTCCTATAGTTCCTGCTCGACATGGATTGTGTGGCGACGTCATGACTCCTTCTGCGATAGGGGCACCCCTGCGAGTTGCTATGTATGGTGGAGGTAAACCAGTTGGGCCTCCTCCCATAGAGTACTGGTGACTGGTGACGACCGAAGGGCTGCAATCGGAGCGGTGCCGAAGGGGGGCCGCAGTCAAGGACACCGAATGGTGTAGAGGACGACGAGGGGCACTAGTCACAGGGGTTGCAGTCACTGGGGACGCCGTGCTGCTACTGCAAAGGGTTACATGCGGGACTATAGGGGTTCGAATAGGATAAGTGCGATAGGAATTACTAATGAAGGACAAGTTAATCGAAGGGCGACTTATGAATGCAATTTTTCAAGTGGTTAAAAAATATGACAATAAGTAGTGCTCTTGAATGACTCATTTTACTATATATGTCGAAGCCAAGTGTATTTAATAGCAGCAATCAGGAAACTAGTGTGAATTGCTAAATATACGTAGATATATAAAGACCACAAAGTAGGTGGGCATCTAAATGCGTAAGGTGCAAACAGCAGCCTGACTAGCATAGGGTAAGGTAGCATTGTGAAAAGGATCAAGGAATTGGCACCGACACCATAACAGCCCTAGGAAGAACAGACACCAGTACCAAGGGAGGTAGCCTGTAGATTATTGTTATAATATTTGATATTAGGTGATCCAGATAGTTAGCACAAGCGATGCGAATTCAACATTAATAGAGCTGGGCAGTTGATTACATACGAATATAATCAATTAATAATTTTTTGAAATCAACCGCCTTGAATCTAAACTAAATTAAAATATATTAAAGCTTAACTAGTTAGTGGTGAAATTAATAAACACTGGTTATTATGAGAAAAAGCAGGCACAAATACAGCAATTCTATGAGCATGCCTTACCGTCTTGTCAATTTCGATAACTTGGAGAGGAAAAATCCGCCTTTTTGTCCATTGCCTATCGACTGACCGGCTGGTGTTTGTTCACTTTCCGATTCCTCATCTTCACCATTAACCTACAATTCACATATCAATAACTTTAGAAAAATATAGCATGTAAATTTAAACTAACGTTTACGATGTAAATCAGAAATACAACGGTATAAATGGGACATCAAAACTACACTATCATAAAGGACTAATAGTGGCATTCTATTATATAACAAATCCACAGAAATAGCTACGCGTGGTACAATCATCTCACTGCACCTTATTATAGTCGGTTTTTCCATGGAAGGTCTGCCGATTACGAGTGTTTCTTGGGAATGCCGTCTGTACTGTAGCACCTGCTCCTGTCAATCGCTGCTCCGGAGTAATTGAGGTTTGCATCACAGATGAAGGAGCATACGTCTATAACATGCTATCGCTAATCAAATGATTTAGACATTCACTATATCGACAATGAAAATTATATTTAAACTTTTTTAAACCGTAAGAAAATTATGTAGAAGCAATACAATCAAATGAAGATTTTAAAATAAATGGACAGAAGATAAATTTACATTTATCGGAAAGTTCGTAATGAAATGATAAAAAAATCATATGCTAATTTAGGAAACCAAAAATTTAATTTGTAAATACCACCCCTTAGTAAGATGCGAATAGACTGGAAAGAAATATCCCACAAATGCTCAGTAAACATGCAAGAATTGTAGAAAGAGCAGAACTCTAAACATGCGAACACCAGCAAGACATAAGCCAGATTGAAACTCACAACACTCATGTTCATGAATGCTTTGCCGCGAAATCCAGCTTTTTTCACATACTAGAAAGCAGTGGTAAGTGAGCAAATAAATCTGCACTATATGCGGAAGATAACATTGGACAAGAGGTGTTAAACAATTATATATATTATTTGATTATATCAACGAACCTGTGAAGGAGTTGAAGGTTGAGATGGAACAAGCGGATTACCGGTAGCCGATTTCGTCATCTTCGGTGATTCTGCTAGGACTGATAGTTCGCCCATTGCTTTTATCATTGATGGAGGCATGGAGGGACTTTGATGAATCATCGACGGCCTGAAACATATTGAGTGATAACTATTCCCCTTTTTTTATCAATTTTAGCACACATACATCGGTTCCGGTACGCGCGAATACCAGTCCGTACTCTGATAAAACTACAAAACACAAGCAAACTAAGTCAAATGAAAAGAACCAAAATAGTATGCACCATTCGAAACGACATGGTCCTTTTGAAATAGGGTGAGAGGTTAGCAGACGACCGGGTCGAATCAGTAGTTGCACGATCCCTCTTTGGAGTATTGTTGTTCGAATGATGCAGAGAAGATGACAGCGAGGATTGACCGTCGTGAATCACAGATGCAGAGAGTTCATCAGGTGTGTTCTGTGGGACTTCCCGGGCTACAGAAGCGGGATCGACAGCATGGCGCCACGACAACATGCTGTTATGAAAGAACACAACTGAGAGGGTATCGAAACCAGAAAGAACTAGACAGGACGGGCAAGTAATTCAATACCGAGGTACAACTACTAAATACATGCAACAAAACAAATTAATTAAATGAGTTTGTTTAAAGATTACGGACAAAATGCGCAAATGTCTCACGAAAATAAAAGCAACAAACGATACAATAAGGCATAAGTTCAAACGAAGTAGAAACGGATAAAACTTTGTAAATGGAGAAACAGAATTAAACGCGAATGATGATAAATTATTTAATGGATACTAATATGCCTGTTATGAAACAAAGTATTCAGTCTAAAATACGGACTGACATTTGCGCACCTCACCAGACCGAACGCATGCATAAATCATGAGTATAAGATAATACAACGAAACCTATAAGTAAAACAGACTAACTTATTATCTTTATCAGGAGTAGTTGGCAAAGGCGTTTTAGGCTCTGTTGAGATGTCTTCACCACCCGTTGTTAACACTTGCGGTGTTGCAACACCACCACCAATAATGGGAACTTGAGTTGAACTCATTCCATTAGCACCAGTCATAGCTGTCCCCGAGGATTCACTACTTTCATCTTCATCTTCTTTAATTGCCGGTTCCGTAGGAGCATGAGAGATCTGGGAGCCGGACTTCTTAATGAAAAATTATACAAAATGTGCCAAATTAATTATACGGAGGTTATGGCAATTTAATAAAAAGAAAACAAACTTGAAGTGGGACAGGAACTTGAACCATAGCAATAGGTGTTTTAAGATTCAATGGTCCTGTTCCAATAGCAGGAGATAATTTGCTCACTAAAGATGCGGAAGTCGGCATTTGATAAGAAATATTCGATGAATGAGATGATCGAGCAGATACTGGAGCACTAAAAATAATATATTAATGTAGGAACCTATAAAATACTAGAGTAAAATTGTACTGTTAGAATACAAAATAACACGAACTCCGATCGTTGTCCAGTAGCACGGACACCAAGATTTATTGGTACACGACCCTTGGGATCACTTGATTTTCTAGTACCTCCAGATACTGTAGACGATGTTCCACCACGATTAAATGAAGTTAAGTACTCTCTATGTGCATCCACTATAAAATAAAGACGTTATTAAATAGAATATATACATCTCAAAATTCTCAATGTTTATAATTACCAGCGTTTCAAATTAAGTGTTTAAGGAAAAATTCTTGACTAATTCAAAGCATGTATATGTCGATCAATTTCAACAAAAAAAGTACTCAATGGTATAATCTTTGAAATATAGTCTAAATGTAAAACAAATAATCATAAATTTAAACTAACCACCCGTTTGATACGAGGGTGGAACCATACTAATAGCTGGATGACGCGAAGTTGGTTGTTGCCGCATCTGGACCTGCAACTCAAATAATTCAGATCACAAAATTTAGCGAGTAATACTTATTATTAAAGCATAATACCTGGGGCCTTCCAGCAGCTGAAGTCGGTGCTGATACTGCAGCGTCATTCTGACTACTTCTTCGTGAAGGTTGTTTTGGAGCAGAAGGTGCTATCGAAGATGGTGTTACAGCTGCACCAGACGTCTGAGCGGATGTAACTCGAGAGTATTTAGATGGCTAAAAAAAAATTCTTATGAATTAATCTTTTTTTCACCACTAAAACTTAGAATAGTAGCATGTAACTGATAGCAGATAAAACAACATAAGGGTTGAAAGAATTATACAACACAATCATGCTTTGGAGTGAAAAGGACACATGCAATATCACAAAAGTGCAAGACTTTAATATAAATTTCATGCACTAAATATCTCACCGACTGCGCTGCAGAAGAAACACCACCAGCCAAGGCACCAATTCCAGAGGACACGTTGTGTGTAGAATGTGTAACAGCTTGTTGAGCCAGTGCCAAATCACCGGCATCCATCTGCATCGGGTACGAATTTCAATTACATGCATATTTAATATGTTTCGGACAAAACTAAGTGTTAGTATTTGGACTCATATAAAAAACAATTGATATATACAAGCCAATTTCTAAAAGACCGACATGAATATTATAAGATCAATTTCAAACATATAGCACATATTAGTTACGATGTACCCGTAAGCAAGCAATTATCTAGACGGTAAAAACTACTATACGCAAAATTAAAGCAATAACAAGTAATATAAAAACTCACATCACTCTTTCGTTCTCCAAGTAATAAATATGTTGCATGTATATCTTCAAACTTTTCTTTTTCTAGAGCATCCAAAATATTTACTTTATTGAATCCGAGCTATAACAAAAGAATTTAAAATACATTAATTAAAATTAAAGATAGTTAAAAAATTAAAACTTCGTACTTGAATAAGTTTTTCTATCCTAGTCTCATCTATTTGATCTTTCGGTGGTTCACTATATGGTTTCAACTCATCTTCTTCATACCCTATATTCATCCACCTAAAACTAACTATTTAAATCACTAACTCTATAACAAACCATAATTTAATGTAGTAGTATAAACATGCCTGTCTTTCATAATAGTCTCAAGTGTCCCCCTCCGTGCGGGATTCAATACAAGAAATTTTTTAAGCAGATTTTCACAGTCTGTAGACATATAGAAAGGAATACGGTACTTTCCTCTAAGAACCCGCTCACGAAGCTCCTAGGAAAAATAATGTTGGCAAAAAAAAACTACATTACATAAACGAAAAGATAATCAATGCTAAACCTTAAGATTTTGTCCATCGAAAGGTAAGCTGCCAGAGACTAGTGTGTATAGTATAACACCCAAACTCCACACGTCCACTTCTGGACCATCATACTTTTTTCCTTGAAATAGCTCTGGTGCAGCGTACGGTGGAGAACCACAGAAAGTATCCAATTTATTACCTGTGAGTATAAGCGTTATTTTCTACCTCCTCATTTCATATTTAACACAAACGAAGATGTTATTCAGAAAATAAATACCTAAAGAAAATTGATTGCTGAATCCAAAATCCGCTATTTTGATATTCATATCTGAATCAAGCAGAAGATTTTCTGCTTTAAGGTCTCTAAAAAACGTATTTTATATTGCTCTTCATAACAATCTTATCTCTCATATGATTAATATCCACACCTATGTATGATGTTTTTAGAATGCAAATATTGAACAGCTGAAACAATCTGCCTGAATTTGGCACGGGCTTCCTTTTCTTTCATTCGACCGTGAGCTACGAGATAATCGAAGACCTAAAATAATGTAAATATTGCGAAATGTATAACATGTATTTAACAAAGCAGAACAAACCTCTCCACCCGACGCATACTCAAGAACGAGATATAGGGTTTGTTCAGTCTCCATCACTTGAAACAACTTCACAATATTTGGGTGATCTAGCTGCTTCATAATTTTGACCTCGCGGAACAACTGAAAAATATATATTTACATTTAAAAATTCCTACTTTATTTAGCCATTTACATATCCATTCAGGCAAGTCTCATTTCCAGAATGCTCAATGACGCAAGAGGTATCAAATAGAATTAAGCACGCAATGGTGACCTCTCAACCATTATGATCGATCAGATATAAACAGCAACCAATGGAGTAAAGCTTTCTCCTAGTGAAAAATATTAGATATGATTTATACATATATATATAGGTGTAGTGTATATAATGATTCAACAGTTTGAACCAGAAAAACAGAAAAATATTATTGGATCAATCAGTATGACTTTCACAGCAATTTTAAAAAATTGATCAGCGGAAATTCACATTAAGCTAAACAACCTGAACACGACCATGGGTCTTTCTTATGTGCTTGCTCTTTTTATTAATTAGATTTTAACAGAATGCCCCAAATAATAAAAATATGCATTAATAAAATATTTAGTCCTTCAGTAATAGTAAAATTAAGAATCAATTTTCCTATTACCAATATGTACATTCGTAAGATTTCATATAGTTGGTATTACATATAGCTTGCTCTACTTAATGTTTTCCGCTACTCAATTTAGTGAGTGAAAGATGATTTCATTAAAAATCCAAGATATATCCCACATCACCCTAGACCTTTAATGTCAATTAGGCACGATTATGAAATAAGATCACAATTTTCTCTCAATTATCCTCCCTACATTCGATAGATATTTGGTACTCATTGCGCCAGCCTCTTTTCATTTTGTTCTCGAGCACCACACAGCTGTTACACGCTGCAGCGCCATCGGTAAATACCAGCCATTGTCTCGTCGACAAACCCTTATTAGCGATATTAGTATTCATGCAGTGTTTTGACACATATTTTAACCAATGTCTACAGTAAACAAAACCTCTTTTAAATATAAAAGTGTATTAGTCGATTAATTTCTACGTATGAAAAATAATCGATCATATAATGTTCCATCAATGACAGCTTAGATCCCTTAATTGCGGGTCGCCTTTCAAAGGCGCCCCTATTTGCCAACACACGGTGATGCGATCAATACCAACAGTAGCGACCTCGAATTACAAGAATTCCCTCATAAGATATCAAAGCGTGTAACAGTAACCAATTATGCGATTATTGTGAAAAGTTAATACTTATAAGCTGGGCACAAAGTAAAGTAATATCCATTCAAAAAGCAAATCCAATTGAATGCACCTACCACTAAGAAAAATAAAAGTAGTAAAATCTACTAATTTTACCATCTCCATGGACATTGATAATAGTAGGGGTGAAAAAGTAAGTCAGAACAACTATGATACTGTAGAATATAATATAACATTCTTAATAAGATCATAATTCGCAAATGTAAATCCCATAAATTGGTAGAAAGTTCGATTTTAATAATTGTTAAATTGCTATCAGCATTGTAATATCACCAATCCTGCCATACATTACGACATTACACTTTATCCCGTGATTCATTTCTGGACAGCAAGAATAGTGGCAATTCAATAACAAATGACCCCCCCCCCCCCTCTCGTCCAACATACCTCTCTGTGAATCGCAATTGATGATTAGAAATCTCTTATTCACACCTTATTATAAATCACCCTGTCTGAAAGAGACTTCCGCCAATGGAGGCTAAAGTATTTTAAGCGTCCTTCGCAAACAACTAAATAGGACGTCTGTTTAAAGACAAACAACTAACATTTACCCATATCATCAATCATAACAAGTTCGCCTAGACTTCGCCTCAAGAAATTGCTTAAAAAAATAAATCCAAGTAATTAACTATCGCACAGATTAATGCAGCATTGTCTAGTACAGTTAAATAATATTTGCAGTGAAAGTAAGAATTGAATTAAGTAAAGTATAATGTTAACACCCATTCCACATCTTCTTCAAACTAAAAACTAAGTCTAAAAATTTCCTTTAATGTTCAGCACTATCAATTAATAGCTAGTAGTCTGATCATTAATATATCGTAAACGATTTCTTTACAGCATAGTTAAGGATTAAGATTAAATGCAACTTTTATGTTCAATTGATGTAGCCATTTTTTTTTAGATATATTAGTATTTTTACGCAATTTTAAATGTTTATAGAAATATATAGTGGTTTCTACAAAGAATTTAAATAATAACTCCAATAAAATATTTACTACTATTCAAAAATTGCGCTAAAATACCCATTACTGATGTTCCATCCTACATTAGTCAATTCAATCAATAATGGTTTCAGCCATGCATGCGACCAATCTAACGACAAGCACTGCAAAAACAACTGAGAACAACGAACCACTACACCTTTCACAACAAAAAAAAAGAAAAATTAGATTAATAAGTTATTAATATATAAACAGCAAACTTATAAAATTCAACTATTCTTTAAAAATGTGCTCTATTTCCCTAACAACGCCACTTAAAAATGACGCGAAATTTTTTTGTAAACGAACCTTCTGTAAACTGCTCGGATTCAACGCAGTTTTATCAATAATTTTGATAGCCACTTCTTGACCCGTAATAGTGTGTTTGGCTAGCTTAACCTGAATAAAAGTTTAAATTATAAGTATGTTCATATTAACAACAGTTCCTAGAGGAAATAATCGAGCACTAGAAAAAAAACAACCTTAGCGAAGTTGCCTTTGCCGATGGTCTTCAGCAGCTTATATTTACCGACATGGGGATCATCGGCAGTACGTCGACCTCCCGATCTACCCATAGGGGCTGATGGTCGAAGATGTGATGAGTGATGGGATGAACTATAAAAAAAACTTATTTAAAAATAAACATTAATTTTTTATTTATTGAAACCTGTGTTTCATTAGAACCTTAAAATCATTTTTAAAAAAATAAGAAATACACCATATGTTCCTAACATTATTAGTCTTATTATAAAGATTATATATTAGTCCTCAAACATTGACAATCTATCATGCATTTTTTGACGATTTCAGATTTCCCATTCTATTTAATCCGAATGCAAGTAATTTAAAGAGATTTAGTGTTGTTTCAATTAATGTTGATCATTCTAAAAGGAGTGTGATTGGGTTAGAAAATCATCAATTCTGCAGCCTCTAAAAAGATCAATTTTAAACAACATTTTTTCTAGTACACGAAATAACATACTAAGAGCAATACTTTGAAAGTAAAGATTTAAAGGGTTTTAGATTTTTATCAAAGAATGATAGCAAAACTGTGAAAGCCTAGCTTTCTGAGAAATATTTGAACTTAGAAAGAGCTC
The DNA here is from genome assembly GCA_964036235.1 of Heterorhabditis bacteriophora. Classification (NCBI taxonomy): domain Eukaryota; kingdom Metazoa; phylum Nematoda; class Chromadorea; order Rhabditida; family Heterorhabditidae; genus Heterorhabditis; species Heterorhabditis bacteriophora. The sequence goes on from OZ038426.1 coordinate 4,216,110, forward strand.
TACTAAAACCTGATAAATGTAAACTAACCTAATTTCTGGTATAGTTTTAACAACTCTAGCAAGATTTGCTGTCATAGTAGATCACTTAAGCACTTCCAATCAGCATCAGATTGATATTTAAATTCTTCGATAGACAAAAAACAGTGAAACTATCTTGCGGAGCGGTTGATATCGACAATTATCCACTAATCCATGTGTTTGCTAGATCCTCTCGACACTCGGTTTACTCGATGTAGAAAACAACAAGAAGTTATACCGAACGAACAATCAATAATGCAGTGAGATTCACCACTTGCGATAAGATGTTGTAACAGAATTGGGCATAGAGAAAGTCAAGAATTTAACGCACCTTATACCACGAAACCGCAATTCCGCCAATGCTGATTATAATATGAACAAAATGAGCTCAGTAAAAGATTATTTTTTTAATTAAAAGGGTAAATCATAGAATGCCAATTCATGTTTAAAAAAAGTCAAAAATCATATTATAAAATATGATCTATTTTAATATCCACAAAAATAAAGAATCATAAGCAACAGATAAATTTATAGTTAGTTGAAATGAAAAGGAACTAGAAAGGATCAATGGGGGATGCGCGCGAAACACGCCAGAGTAACACAATTCTCAATAATTATTTGGATCTAACGAATATTTTATGTTTCAACTATGTTTATGACTATCCTTAATCTTCCGCAATCATTACATTAGATGAACTATTCTTTTTAATATCACCCAGAAATCGTATGCATCTATTTGAGCACAATAAAGAAAAATCTGGTTTATCTTGACCAATAACTTTAAATGGTGATTTAACACAAATGTAAAAATTTGACAAATCAAAATCGAACCTTCCACTTCCGGGACCCGCGTGATGCGATCTACTAGATGAGTGCTGTTGTCCTGTTGTGGAGTGATGCGATCCGCCCGTCTGTGCGCCGTGTCTGCCGACAGGAGGAGGAATAGGCGCAGCTGCACCACTGGCGGGCAGAGCAACTGCTTGAGTACAGTTCATTGCGCTGCGATCTGATCCTCGCGACGGAGTACTAACCTGAAATATTTCCTCAATAATAACTACAAAGTAAAATTCAGTAAGGAATGAAGCACAGTAATTTAATTAGTGGTGGTAATAAATAATAAATAAAACTATACAAATCAAAATAATAAAATTTATAAGATGTAGAATTTAAATATATTGACCACAGCCTTACTTTAGTAGCAAGGGATGACGGCTTAGGCGATTTCTTGGTACCAGAACTAGAATTTTTCACGGCCTTTTCTGTGTTCTTATTCTCGCCAACGGGAGGCGCGCTCACATGCTCCTTAAACATAATTAAAGATCACACAAATCACATTGTATCTTACAATTGTACAAATCAGAGAGATCGATACAATACGATAATAACATAACCTTGAATGCTTTAATTGCATAACTAGGTAAAATTAAAACCTAGAGGTCTATACGAAAAACTTCAATTTCTGCCTCCTAATGAAAAATTCTAAGATAACTCGTTTTATCACTAATTTTTAGATAAAATACTTGTAAGATTTACAATTTTAAAACTAAAAACAGCTATTACCACTTATATTTTATTGATTGTTAATTTAGCAAGATGAGAGCAAAATTATCCATATAATGTCATCATTAATTCCAGATATTATGAGCAATCAGCAATTTATGAAAAACATTACACATCACTAATATTTTAAAAATGAGCTTGAAAATATTTTGGTTTTTTTGCAATTTAAATTAATATAATGTACTTTAATTAACTAAAATATTAAATGTAGTGAACTTCATTTAGAAAAAAAACTATTAGGAAATTAGATATGACTGCATAATTGCAATTTGAATTTAGAGTAAACATCATGAAGCAATTATTAATATTTAACGACTTTACGCTGTTTATCGCTGTCCGTATAGAATAATTTCTGACTTAAAAAGAATAGTGCATGTATTATGCCTTTTTTAATAAAGTAACTAAAAATCTAGACCAAAATATTAATTTGTAAATATAACTCCCAGTGGATATATACATATAACTTGAAATTCCTCATGGTTATAAACAGTGCACAAATTATGAAGAAAATTAAGAGATCCGATAGTGATGGTATACATAAAAATATACCTATAAAATAATATTAGTGGGTCTTTGATATCTAACACTCATCATTCACAACACGACAATACGAACGCTCGTAGTATTTGTAACCTGAACTAACATTTTAAAGCTACTATAAAACAAAGACTCATAGAAGTGATGTTGTGCAGAAAATACCTATAAATCCATTAAAAACTACATATCTAAACACTGGAAAATAGGTGACGAAAGTCAAACGTCAACAAACATGGAACAATAGTGTGATGCGCATAAGCTACCATTGAATGCTGCGTACTTACAATTCTACAGTTTACCCGCCGTATTAATTCTACATGTGTAAACTCTATTACAGTCAAGAACATGAAAGTCCTTTTACGTTGGTATTCGTTATCTACATTAAATATTTAGTTCATGACACTTATTAATTCGTCTAATTTTTGTTGCAATTCGTAACTATATTAAAAATAGCAAATATCACTGCTGTGTATAACGTGGATATAAAGACATATATATAGACTAAGTAGATACAACAATATTCAGTTTATAAACAAATTAATTTTTCACATGGTATATCTCTATCATGGTGTTTTAGGTATTAATTTTCAAAGTGATATAATGTTTGTTGTATATTACCAGAATAGCAAAATTTATTTGATAAAACTCACTAGAATTTAATATAAGTACTATATAAATTGTGAATCATAGTCTTGTGAAACTGTGCTGTGAAGTACACTGATCAACAGACTGATTGTTCTACTATCTCCTAAGTGGCATTATGAATCAGCGCTGATTACTCATCAAAATTATTTTATTTCCTTATACTTCTAAACACTATTATTGCGAGTATCTACTGCTACAATTCTGTCAATCAGGGTCAGTATATTCACTATGCATGCGAATTTCTATAATTTACAGCTATTCACAACACCCAGACTCACAATGCTTTTGATTTTCGTAGGTTGAGCGGTTTGTAGCATGATTCAGTTGGTTCATCTAATAGCAACAAATAAAATCAGTATACCACAGAATATAACCCGAGTACTGTTCTGAAATTCAGCTGTAAACAGAAATCGATAGATCAATACTACCATTACAGCGATCGTTAAGTTGGGCCCAGATCAGCAGACAATAAAGAGACAGTGGACAATACATAAGTAAGAAGAAAACTGATAAGACATTCGATGTAAAATCCCAAAAGAAAAATTCTAGTGCAGACGGCAAAGTGCAAACAAATTCCCTGAAACGGCATCTTCGTTGTAATTGTGCATTCGGACGAAATGCTTTGCAGTCCATATATGAAAGAGTCAACAGCTCGTATGAGAGTGCAGGACGCAAGTGCCCACGACTGCGAAACTCGTTCTACTAAACAAACAACTACGCTCTTTATTCAATGGCTGTCTACAGTCAGTGGTCGAAAACGTTTGGTGATTGTGAATATTAATCGCATTGATTATGGAATAATATTTATGAAAATCTATGGTACTATATAATTCATTTATTGGGCTGTTTAGGGTGGATCAATACATGAATTAACTAGTATTTAATAACTACTTTGGCAATTTTATAGTATCAAGATACATGGAAAACGAAAAATTAGGCTACCCATTATATTATTTGGTTTAATTTATAAATGCTAGTATGGGCGGACATACTGACTACGAGACGAGCTGCGTCACATCATCGAATTACCTCTATGTAGAGTGACTAACTTCGTCTCATCAATAGTCATAACTAGATTTTAAGCTGTATATATATTTCAAACAACCACAGCTATATTATGCCTGATAATCACACTGGGAGTCTTATATAATGAAAGCATGCGTCAATTCACCACTGAGATAAATGAAATGTTACAAGGTATAGTGAAAATAAAGAACTTATAACTAGATAAGTGATCAGATATTCTCTGCCAGCCAGGTGACGATAAAATACATACATAGACGCAGGTCTCCCGTTCTGTATATCAATACGTAGAGGTTGCCCGGGTGGCCAGCGGGCGGCTAGAAAATTGTTATTCAGTCCATGCTACGCAGCGAAACGCTGCCTCGCCACCTGCACTCTCCACTGTCACCAAAGTCTCTAAGATATTCTCCACCACCAGCACTCTGCCGTCTCTCCGATTTTATCACTATTCCGCGATTTCGAGCTCTTGTCATACAACGTAATATGGGGATTCCCCCCAGTTACTATCTTGTCAGCTGGTTTCATTCAACAGTTCTTTCTAGTACACTTTGAGAAGTTAGAACACATATATTTTGGATTTGTTCAACTAAGACCGTTTAACATATGGATGTGATCGTATCAAATGTTCTAGAGTATACAATTAGGTTATAGATTGTGTTAGCATATCGAGTTCTTGAAAAAATTCGCATGGATTTAGAAGAATTTTTCAAATTGGATCTAACAAATTAACTTAAATTTCTTAGTACTCAATTCATCTCTTATCCTACAAGCATGGTCTGCGTGTGAAAATGCTTAGTGCCAGCCGGTTAGTAAAGTGCGGGTGATGAAGAAGTACAAGTCCACCCACAGCACATCTGTTGGGTCAATTCCTGGACATTTTTGATGATGTATGTCAGCAAGAAGTAAGCTAGTCAATATATTGAATGAACTATCAAGGGACTGGTGGCAAAGTTGCTAAGAAGAAAAATTTTAAGTTGCTGTTATCGGTGGCGTCTATGCATATGTATGTGGAGAGAAGGGAATTATCTATATTAAATAGAAGGTATATGCGTATTAAGTAAGAGTATGTAACACTTATCACAAGCAAGTGTAATACAAGTATGCAGGGCTCTTCACTTTAATAGACTGGATCATACCTGTTGTGCTTTCAGCGCGTAAATGCGGTCTGCACTTCTTCTTCTTTGTCTTTCCTTATGTTCACTGCTAATAGCTGGGACAACGACACTCGTTGTGAGCAGTACTTCTGCCGCTGCACTCGTTCGACGATGCGACTTACTGGTTGTTTGTAGATCTTCGTCTACTGTACTCGACTTCCGGAAAGGCACCAAACTCGCTATGAATGAACCAGAACGACGATTAAGTGTCTTAGAGAGTTTCCTGGTCCAATTAAGTCTTTCGGTTTCTTTTGAGGGAGTCGAAGGCTGTGGCATTGCTTTATCTCATAATTCCAGTTGATCTGAACTATGATTTTTCGTTAGTAAAAAATTCATATTGAAAGCGAACAGATATCATCATAGCTGAGGTAAATCATTTACTTATAGAATCATGTAAATTGAATAAGAGGAATGTAACTCAAAATACTTGAATGAAAGAAAAGTGAAGAGTGCGCAAATCAAAACAGGTGTAGCATAATACGTGAAGGTCCATTTGATGAAACAATGAAAAGATGAAAATGTAAGTGATTTAACTGAAACATCACTTAATTTTAATTTCTATGATTTCCGTTCTAAGCTAAGGATATAACTCCTTATAAAATAAACAAAGATAAAATTAAGGTGAAATGAAACAGTTGTGGGTATTGGGCGACGAACAGTCTGATAGCAGAAGAGATTAGGGACTCTATGAAGAAATTAGGAAAGAAAACAAAGACTGGTTTCCAAAACATAACAACTAGGAAGGAGAGAGATTTACATTAGCAAGTAATAAACTGTAAGTGGTACATAGTTCTCATTCAGTCTTCCACATTAGGTTATCACAGTAAACAGAAAGGCTCACCCAATTATAGTCCACTTGAAAGGTCAGTAGGAAACAAAGATACTGGTTGCGACAGACTTGTACCGATCAATTGTCAGTATTCTTTGCAATAACACTTCAGAACCAGAGCGACATAGCTAAAAATAATGCGTCAGTGCGTGTTCTTAGACTATGAATAGCTGGAGAGCGAAATACGATTCCATCTTCGTCTTAGAAAAATTCTTATTGGCAGAACTAATCTTTTACGACCAAAGAACGATGTGGAATACGCATTAGTTAGATATTTCTCAAGCAAATACAATACTTGATATGTGAAAATTCGAATTAAACCACAAATTTCACTCCACTGCGGTAGGTAGCGTTAGAACAGCCAAGGTTTATGGCGTTCGGGCCAGAAAAAAGTAGCCCATGGATAATCGAACCATGGGAATAAGTCTTACTGCTCAATAAAAGCAACTAAAGAACACGACTCCAATACTAATTGATGATAGTCTTTGTCATATTTTCTTGAATATGACTGTGAGAGAGTTCATGTTCATGTTTAATTTGGAAGTAAATCACAAAAGTTAATCAATGGTATAAGTTGATTTTAAACTTTATATAATAGTCACATACAATTTGTTATTCTGATCGTAGACGAAGATATGATGAATAGAGAATGAACAGAGCATTAGAGAGTTGATTTTTAACATATAGAACAATTATACTTGAGGATAAATCAACGAGCCAAGTACTTAGCAGAATGTCCTCCTTTAGCAGTTGCACCATTGGAACTCATTACAACATGACCGCGTATCAATGACAGCCCCTTCTCTGAAGTAATCACATTGCGAACACTTTATCGATCGTATGGGCACATTTCATACTACTATCAAATCGAAGATAAACATGAGCAATCATCGTCTATGAATCGTGGGCCTGTTTGTTGTCCTTGACCTGACAGAATCTAGCAACAGTTTCATCACTAAGCTCAATTAGACACTAAAAACAAAAATGGATTTCAAATATCCTCTCTTGTTCAAAAAATAAGATGTTTTCTAACAAAGGACTAGACACATGTTTTGATTGATTACTTTAAAGAGGGAGAGAAATAGCAGCAATAATGCCGATAAAGTAAGCAGAGAATAAGTTTGGACGACCTTTCTGAGTTGAATAGTCGGTTGATGAGAGAACAGGTTTCAGACGGACTAATAGCATTACGTTTAAATAATAAAATATAATTAATAAACTAAAAGTTCAATAATACGGATTATTATGATCATATTTATATGTTTTTGATTTTCGTACTCTAGCAAGTTGCACCTAATGAAGCAAATAAGAACTCAAAAAACAGTGGGCAACGAAGATGTAATTTATGTCATAAGAGCGAGACAAACTAAATAGCGTTCACTAAATAGTTTTCAACATGTAATCATGAAGTACTAGCTTTACTCGATGTTAGAGAAGATGAAAATTTGGTAAAATCAGATAAGTACAGGTTTACGGTCTAATAGAGGTCGCGGCCCGAGGAACAGGCGAGGAAGATGACCTTGGCGATCAATATGCAAATTCGGCACCGGAACACAGATCGTAAACAATTACCACCTGGATGAGGTAGTCAGTCATTAACATGATTATTAGAACGGAATCGAAAAGATATAGACCAAATATAAATATTAGGAGTGCAAACATTTAGTCTTTATTCGAATGCTAAGTTCTCATACGGATTTACGTAACAGCATAAATTATAAAGTCAAATAAATCTCTAATATTTCTTGATTATTCGCAATGCCAGTTAAATATTAAGGTAGATTAACAAGACTACTATGAGTGTAACAGGAAGTATATGCGTAAACTTAAATGCTCATTCAATATTCTTAAATGGTATTTATTTGGTCCAACACTCGTGTATGTTTCATCGCAATTCTTGTTTGTAGATCCTGTTATTGCGTTCTCCAATAGGCCGTAGTCTCTCTTGTGCCACATCTAAGTATCTTTCTCTTCCGTCGCGTGGATTATGCTGTTGTCTTGTCGAAAATCGGATAGGAGTCGATGGTTTTTATATATTGCGTTGTTTTTTTTAAGAAAAAAAAGGTACTGCTCAACGACTATTTATCTGATGAACTCACTATAAATAGCTCACTGACAATAAAACAAAAAATGTCAAGATGAGGTGGGGTAAACCTCATTATAAAAACTAAAGAAAGGAGTAAAGGATAATGATTGAAAAGAAAAATAGGCATACGTGTCTTCTAGTGAAAATGAGATAACTTCAAGTTATTACTATATAAAATAAAAAATAAATCAAAATCAGTGATGTCTGAAACGCTATTTGAAAGAAATAATCTCATAAATTGACAAAGTAGGAAATTTCTTATAAACCCTAATGGTGTGGTTTCATTTGTTGTTTTTGATAAAGTGATATTATGTTGAACGAGGCCACACATGTTTACGATAAGTAGATATGTCGAGATAGCAATTTCTAAGGGCATGGAAACTATAGCTTGCAAGATAAATTGTCTTAGATCGATAGATTCTCAACGAATGGCATTAATTTGCTAATTAAACAATCTTTAATTATAACGACCTATCTGTTCTCCATCAACATATTTTGCGCAACACTCGCACAGTGAAGTAGACATTGAAGCATCTATTGATGATTAATAATAATTGTCAAGCTAGTTAAGTTGATTACTTGTTGCATTTCATTTTGCAGTTCGTAGTAGAGATGTTACAGATATGACTAGCGTATCACGTTTTTAACCTGAGCTGTAATTAGATTCTCTGAATCATTCACTTAAGACCCCAACCTTTTATGAATAGGGGACCGGACCTTTTCTATACGTTAAAAAATAATTACTTTCCATTTTAATACTAGGTGAACATATGTATAAAGTAGCAATTATAGTTATGGACAAAATGTGTTCCTTTAAGGACATTTGATCGTCTATATGATGACAATTATACAAGACAAACTTTACCTTCCCAATGGGAAACCTCTTATAAGAATCAAAAGTCTAAACATACGCTAGAGTATTGTAGTGTTTTTTCCTTAATGCAGGGATTTTTAACTGAAATATTTTTAGTTCTTTTGCCTAGTGTTTATTTTAGGAAGTTCTAGTATTATAGCTGAAGTCAACTTTCAAATTCACAGCTGATAAGTTTATGTGAAGAAACTAAGAGGTGTAGAAAATCAGAAGGCAAAGTATTTTACTTAGACAACTGTTATAGATATTTGTTTTAAGTATAATTATAAAATTCAATTTTTTTCACATGTACTATACATTATAGTTACACTAGAAGAATTTGTAAAAATTTACATTATTTGCTCTAGTAAAATATGTACTTAGATACAAACGATACTTAGAAATAGAAAACGCTCCAAATTCGAAGGTTTTAGATTAATGACTAACTAATTAACGTAGATGCTTTAAAATAATGATTTTGTGTTCCATACCATTTTTAAACTAAGAAATATAAATTGTTTAGGTCAGAAAAATTTATAGTAATGACGTTAGTATAGTTTTTAAAACGTATTGTATTATAAGTTAGATAAGTTGTTTCTTATTTGCTTATTAGAAGAAAAACTATTAACGAATGAACTTTATCGTCTTTTCTCCTAAGTTGCATAATTAAATTAAAGTGCGACACATAGTTTTGTCGCATATAATAAGCGTATTACAGGTGAATAATGACATTAAGGAACAGATTAATGGACGAAGGAATACTATTGTTTAAGCCTCTCAATCTATACTTCTGCGCTAAAATCCTTAGTACCACAGCTGTCAGTAAATAAGTATCGAATGCGACCAGATCATAGACGCTTAGGAAAAACCTAGTGTTTAATAGTTACGTAACTGATTATGTAGGTTTCAATAAATGACGATAAACCGATGGGAATCAAAGAGCGTCACCTGAATGAATTATCATGGGAAACTATGGCTTATCAGTCTTAATTGGAGAAAATCAATTAACTTGTTTTCATTGATTTCAGCATAAAGAATAGAAACTGCCCATAAGTGAATTAGTACTATGCCGGTCTGAATTGACCAGCAGGCGGAAGAGCAAACATAAATATCGACTTCTCTGGGAGGCAGAATTTCATGATATTTAAGAATGTTTTTATCCTAAATTTAAGACGAGATTAAACTCCAGATTGTATACATTCTATAAATTATAAATATAAAGAGAGTAATTAAATAACTATTTCAAATGTTAAGACAAACGTAAATTACTACAAAAGTCGAAATTCTTATGGTAAATTACTTGTCAGGAAAAAGACGTGATATTTCAATATTTATGTTTCCAAATTTTAAGTATACAGAAAGAAATTTGCCATAAAGTTTATTAGAACTCCATTTATTTTTATTTTTAAAATTTTGACGTAAAAACTATTTAATAACAGTTATTCTCCTTAGCGAAATTTTCTTTAATAGTAGTAATACCTCTTAGCCAGTTTATTTATCTAATTATTTGTTAACGCAATAAAGTCTTCTCATTAATTTGTTTTTCTTTAAACAATATGAACCTAAAGAGAGTAGCTCACCCTGTCTCGTAATTTTTGCAGGAAGTAGTTCGCGGTTCTATTGAGCGTCCTCTTCGCGAAACCCAGAGAGCTAATAATGTAAAGATATTAGCGAATTATTTATGATAATGCTTGTGAACTAAAAAAAAATTACTTGAATACTTAGTGATATTAATATTACAGTTCCCTTATTTTGTCTATTCTTAAGCTGAAGGTTTTATTAAGTTTTTTGCTGTATTATATATTATATACACAACAAATGCATCAATAACTTTGTTCGCCGGTGATATTAATTAAAACTAAAAAATATAAACCAGTATATTCTGATATGGCAAATGCATAATATCAATCGTGCGTAATAAGCGATCCGAGAAAAATTCACCTTGATTTTTAACTCATTTACATTGTTTCAAAAATTAATGTTCTAAGAATATCAAGGTAGAAAAATGGCCTGTAAATTCTCATGATCCTATTTCTATGAATTACAGATGTTGGACATTAAGAGTGAAAAAAACCTATCAAGATGAAAAATGTCTAGACAAGATGAGAAAAGTGCGCATCACTGGGATAACTAGCTTTCAATAATAAGTGCGTAAGATAAATATGTGCTTAAATACCTATTGATGAATAGAGCGGCTATTTATTCTGATAATCACATTTTTCAAAATATTGACAGCATAATGTAGAAATTAAGTATTTCTGAAAGAATTTCATATGCATAATTGATAGAAATTCGAGAAATATCGACCCTGAACAAAGTTATTGCTAAGCACGTTTGTGAACGTATTTTGGGTCATGCTGTAGGTTCACCTTGGCATTAAAAAGTCCAAGGTTGTTATTTATCATCATTATTATTGTGGCTTTGCCAGAAATTAAGATATAACCATGTATATTGCTCTTTTTGAATTTATTTCGTCGTAAATTAACTTTTTTCTCAGCAACGAGAAATATATAATATTGGGATGTGCTGTCTCATTGCATTTTTGTTGCTATATGGAAATAGTAATTCGCGGTATTTTTGACTTTATTATTAATTCGAAAGGAATTAGATGGCTTTTAAGTGTGCTACAAAAATCAGCAAATTCTTTTGTTATAGTTTTCATATTTATTCGGCAGTAATAGGTTTTGCAATCATTTCCTTTCGTGCTCTTCTGATTAAAATTGCACATTATAAAAATAAAGTGATATAAGGCCTGTATTACAATAATTTTGCTATATAATAACCAAATTTTGTTTTTTGTATGTGGTAGTAAACATTAACAGTTTCCACCAAATGCTAAGCCACAGTAATACAGAAAATAACCCTGTACTTGAATGCACGTTAAAAGGTTTTCCAAATTGACGATACTCGACGGATATTAGCTCAATCTAAAAGTTGTTTAAACAAATAAAAGAATGGTTTGCACCCTTTTATCTAAATTTTGGACTTTGTCACATCTAAGTCACTTCAAAAATTCTTGTGTAGACATGATTGCCCATCAAATTGTTTTCCATTCTCTGATTGCTTCGATTGTCTAATTTTTTTCATGCAACTATTCTTTGAATATCCTCAAGTTTTGTTCTGCATATATAGTTATTCTCACTTATATGAAGTAACATGGAATTAACTAAAGAAAACTACGTCATCTATATCTCAATTTCTTCTATGATTGCATTTATTTTTCAGACAGTAGTATGAATTTTCAAAAAAAGATTGATCATCAAATCAAAAAACTAACGATAAGTGACAGCAATGTTCAACTATTCGATTGAATTTAACTTTGTTTTTGCCCCGCGCTAATTTATTGGCATATTTTAAGATAAACTAATTTTCGTTAGATGAAAATAAGCAGATTTATAGCAATAAAAAATTGTTTGATTTGAAATAGAAAATTCATTTAAAATTGCTCTTCCATTATTTTCTCCCTGATCTCACAAATAGTTCTAAAAACGTAAAAGACACGATGAAATTTTAGCATCCATATATCACATTCTCCAGCACGTGCCATATGGGTCATTTTTAAATCGATACTAATCACTGAAATAAGACGAATCCCATTCAACTTTTAATAATAATTTTAAATGAACTATTTGCTGTAATTTTTTGATGTTTACCTGAAAATATGGGTTAAATTTGTCACTTTAATATTTATTTATTGTTTAAAAGGATTTGGCTAGTTAGAAGCAAAACTTGCTTTAAGATAACCAAATAAAGTAAAACTGTGATTTTATAGTTGGAAAAATATTCCAGCAGATTAGTTTAGTTAAATAATAATATGTACATAAAAACGAATATAAAAATATGACTACCACTTTTATTCTGTAGATTCTGTAATTATCCAATGTTATTCAGAAAGCGCGTGTTATTTCTCTAAAATAGGATGGTTTTAAACCTATAAGACCTTAAATAGTAGAAAAAAAATGGTGGTATTTGTGGTACTTCTTCAATCTTCTGACTTCCATAACCACAGAAAGTTTCAAAAGCAGTCATTAAAAAATTGGCGCTCTTCATATTTTTAGAACTGTTTCCTTCAATAACGATATCGAAGTTTGTATCGGCTAACGAAGAGTGCTGTGTCCTTGTCACCGACGATAGAGCAACACCGGAGGTAAGATGAAGAGAATCTTCAGACAAACCTGGGACAGCAATTCATTGGATAGTTTTTTTTTAAATTACAGAATGGTCTTATAGTCTGAAAACCATCCTACTTAGAAGAAATTGGCGCCAACATGTACGTATTAGGAGAATAATTATGAAACTATAAAAATGCTATAATTCTGGTCTTTAACGTTGGAAATTGAATGTTTATTTATTTTATAGAAAAGTGGATGTTTTATTTCATTTGGTTGAAATTTGCGAAATAAGACACATTGATTCCTATTGATCTATGTCTTCATATTGTTTAATTACCTTCAGAGGTTAAATATTTTAAAGAGTATTCTTACCGATCAAAAGAATGCCTTCGAAGAGCGGAAGGGGAAGGAGGTGACGGAATTTTCTGTGGTATATTGGTAAACCTAACGTGAGCAATCACGATTGCAGCCCACTAAAATAAAAAAATAAAAAACTTAATTCTTCCCATCTCTAATTTCACAAATATTTGTTTCAAAAATAAAAACAATTATCCTCTTCTAAATAGTTATAATATTTCTATTTTTATGTGAAATTTATTTAAAAAATTAACAACTAACCCTTCTATCGAATTCCTCATCATTAGAACATTTATCGTACAGCCAATTTTCTGGATGAAATAACGCATATCGAATCTACAATTAATAAGAATATATATCTTTTAATATGTATTGAAAATAAGATTACTAATATCAGTTGCGAAACAATACGAGATGTGATGCATTATTTATGCTTTGATAAAGCAACAGCGAAGTTATTTTCATTAAATCACATAATTTTTTAGTATAAAACAACATTATTATCTCTTAAACTAAGCATGATTTGGATTTAGCCACGTTTAGTCATAATCCGGGACCACTGTTCAATTCCTTGATTTTACGGACCAAATCTCAATGTGTCTATTTGGTTCCATAATACTGCGTTCTAAATAAATCTTGTGTAATTCGAAAATTATTGTTGCTTACTCTTTTTTCTTTAATTGGGGTGGTATCACTTTCTTCACTTCCACGAGATTGGATCTCATCTTTCCGTATTGGAAAATCCTCACTTGATGACTCGGATGACATTACTGATTGATCTAACACCTTTATAGGGTCCAAAATTGTCTGAAGATTTATAAAATTTAAGTTTTAATGTAGAATCAGAGAGATTTGGAATTTTATTTATCGTCTACAACTAACCATTTTGTGCTCTAAAGGCTCTTCTTTGATTAGATCCTTAATTTTTCTATTCAGAATCACGTGTGGTGCAATCATTTGCAATTTCTAAATTTCACTCTCACATATGTATAGAAACGAAACTGCTAAGATAATGAGGATTTAAATAAATGAATTATGATTAAAATTGCCTCCTTAAGCATAATGATATCGTTTTCTCTTTCAGCGCTCATTTGACAGTCAATTTGAGACTTGAAGCGAGGGCGTTTCTGCTTAGTCTGAAATATCTATTGTATTATTTATTGTCTTTTACTCTAATAAAATCCACAAATTGCTATATGTACTCATAATTATTCAAGTTATAACGGTGCAATTTAATTGATGAAAGTTATAATAAATGGCGTATTCAAAGTATTTGTGCACAGGCTAAACAGACTTTATGACTTTAAAATATGACTTTTTTCTGAATTAATGGAAAATATTGAATTTCGTGAATGTAATAAGTAGCAAAATACTTCATTTTAATATGTATCATTATTGTATATAACTTAATCAACCATTGTATATTTAGTAATATGGACTTAAACTGGTTATGTGCCACATGCTTCATGTTTACTTGGAATTTCAGAATTGCAAAAAATGTAAGATAAAAGTTTGTTTCGTAGGCTTTAACGAATATTATATTTAAAACAATAACTATTGAGAAATCTACTAACTACTTTAAACAACTTCTCTGACCAGTCGAGTGAAGTTGATCGTTTAAGCTCTCGATTTTCAGGAACAAATTCCTAAATAATATATAACTATAATGATTTAATTATTAAAGACATTAAAATAAGTGAATAAATATGCTACAATTTTGTGGTTGAGTTGTTATTTTCTATATTGATTAATTGGCTTTGATACACATATTATTAATGTTACTAAACGTCTAGCCTAACATAATAACAACAACTGCAAGAGCTAAAAGAGGCTCGAGGTCTAAGACTTTAAACCAATTTATCCAAAAAAATTATTTTGGCTTCTTGTTATGATTATTTGCAACTGTAGAACAATTTATAGGCGATTACTCATGAGTGTTTCTCTCGCAGACTTGCTGCAATTTTCTGTGTTGCTTTTAGCTTAGATACGATAAAATAAGATAAAAATTTTAGACTTTCACCACTTGAGCTATTTGAATCGTAACATGTCACGACAGTGATAAGAGACATATTTAACTGTTATTTGACTAAACGTGTGTAAATAAATATAGGAAACTGAGAAGGATTGAAATAGATCAGCTTGTCACTCAGTAGGAAACTTACAAGATATAAATTACTGACAGACTCCTACAAGGTTGATATCAAGTAAGATATTGTAGTGATTGGAATGAGTATTTTTTTGCTTCTAATTAGTCTATTCAAAAATACTTAAAACAAGTAAAATTCCATCAAATGACGACATTTGTATCCTCATGAAAGTTGCTCATTATGCTAATCTTCCAGAAATCTAAATGTGTATTCAAACTAACTTTCCTTTTATAAGTACAAAGATTATAAAATCTAAGCGCTTTATAGTGTAAAATACTTAACTCTAATATGATTTTATATAGTCAAAAGCATTTTTAATAAAGATTAAGATGTTAGTATTTACGCCTATTAATGCGTAATAATAGCTATATTAGAAAGAAAACTACTTGTGATTAAACTAATTATTTAATAGTTGCAAAAATTAGGTAAATAAAAATAAATCTAATTATAGATGATTCTAATTATTCTTTGTTGTACCCGTTCCGTTCTATAGGGCCCATTAGGATCGTGCTGATCAAGAGTGAGTTGAGCAAGAGCAGCGGTTGCAGCTGTGTCCGGGAGAACTTCGAGAGGTTCCCATTGCTTTAAACCATCGTCAGTTGCCTAAAATACTTGTGAAATAGAGCTTTTTCATCTGTAATAAGATTTTATAAACACTGAAAGGTTCTAATGTCTTTTTTGGATTTCAGTGGATAAATGTAAGCCTTTGTTTTAAATGCTTAAATAGTTTACACATAATTTTTTGTAGTGAGTGCATTCTATTTCAGACTGCTATAAAATAATATTGAAAATGATTAATAAAGAATACATTTTGATGAAAATCTATTTTGTAATGAAATTAGCTGTCTCATTATACCTCATTAATGTTTGTGGTACTTTGTGTCCAGTCTTCAGTAGAAGTGAGACGAAGTGATGGAAGACGGGAAACATCAATAGGCAATGCAGGGAACTGATCTACCACCACTAAAGTCACTCTGTTTATCTCATTCTTCGATAAATGATCAAACAGATGCACAAATAAAATACCATCTGCATTCTCGGCGAATATATCATCGTCGCAGCTAGACAATGCGACAGCGCGAATGGAAATTCTTGAGAATTTTCTTTCTGACACGCTGTTCAGTGCAGACAAAATCACTAAAACCACTGGTCGTCTTATAGTAGGCTAATAAGCATATACAAACAGAAAGATGAGCGAACAAATGATTCATTAAACTTTCATATCGGTTTTTATGCATTTATAATATGTATATAGTGATGTATTTTTCGATATTTATAACCTACAATGTTCTTGCTCCATACTTATCTTGTCCTTGTGCTCTATGACTTGTGGAGATGTAGAGGTGATTTTATTGAAAACCGGTGGATCTGATGGTACTTTTATAAGAAACATAACCATTAAGTATATAATTATATAACAGCTGACCATCAGCATCTGTGGCGGGCTCTTCGGCTGTCATAATAAAACGAAATCGTCTCTAAACAGAAATTTTTAGGATATATGCATATTGATCGATATCCGAATAAATAATAATTCCTTTTGTATTAATGAAATAATGATAGGAAAAGCACTAAAATATTTTAAGGACGGAAGAAGCATTAATCAAGAGAACAAATATCATTTTTTTATTAAACAAATAAATTGTAAATATACTCGGACTTTTCCTTCTAACAAATTAGAAAGTTAAAAAGCAAGACAACTTTGAATTTAGAATATATTAGAGATAAACGAAGCCGAGAACGATGTGAAACAACGTGCTTAAAGAGTGTGTTAATACATCATACTGATAGCAGACACAGACAAAAAATATTAACATCAAAATTAACTTTTAAGCCACATTTATTTTAAAAACTGTATAAAGTAGCCTTTTATCACGTTAGCATTGATTATCTCTAATGACTGTGATGTACTGTAAAAAACAATAGCTAACTGAAAAAGTAAATTAGCCAGGAGTTCATATGCAAAAAGATAAAAATGTAAGACGATACGAACATATAAGGTGAGCTATTCTCAACATCTGCCGATCAGATGCCGCGATAGTAGCGAATGACAACAAAATATGTGATAGGGTCGGAAATAGGCTTATAGACCTAATCGATAAGTTAATTAAAGTTCTGTTAAAGGAAATAGAATGAAGATCGAATAATTTATAGGCTCATAATAGTAGGATTATTTCCTGAATAAAATGCAATATGTTTCTGTTCACCGATAATTTCAAGCAGCGAAATAAGATACTTGCGTTCTGTAGGACACATAATGATGCCAAGAGTGGATAACTGCCAGTATCACAGATAAGAATGCTCAACGAAGCGCTGCACTGATGACAGTTTGATGAACTTGGGAAAACAGATAAAGAAATAAAATTACAATATGTTCATTCCATTAAGTGAAGCAGTGGTTAGTATTAATAGTTTTCCGCACGAAATGTGCCAAACTGCTGTTGTTCTTACGGCGCAAACGGATCACGTCGGTTTCTGTCTATAAGAAACAAAGAATACCTCGCGGATGAATCAACATTCCTTCTAATGGCATATATACGCTTATAGTTATTATAGATAATAATAATTTACTGGGCTTATTTAAATTAAGTCTCACGTATAGAAATTTAAACAGTAAAGGATAGACTTTTTTGATGTATTTTTCATCGGTTGCTGACTACAAAAACAAAATCAACATCACTGAAATCTCTTTTAAAATTAGTTATAACAATAGTAAAATCATGAGTATATATATAGTAAAAAGGAACCTTATCTAGTTACATTAATCTATTTCTGGAAAAAAGTCTCATTTGTTAGAGTACTTATTTTGATCGTCATTTCTATGTTTTTACATGCTTTGAGGACATTCAGGACATTGATATCAGACAAAGAAAACAAATTACTTGGCGCATATTATATTTGCTGGGCTAAAAGAGTTCCTGCTTTGAATAATGCTACACTTACCTATAACTTATGTATTGTTATGACAATTTTCAGATTATTGATTAGAATTGTTGTAACTTCGTTGATTTCTAATTTCGTCATTATTTTTCAGACTATTGCTGTTTCGATTGCTTATATTATAGCTATTACTGTCTATAGAGTAGTAAAAAATGAACTGAAAATTTACTTAATGTTTATTAGATATTAGTGGGAGTAGAACATTAGATGGGAAAGTGGAAGAGAATGATGGTCCCGAAGGAGCGCATGAGTTCTGTTCTTTGTGAATAACGAATAGTCTCATCAATATAAAACATACTAGCCCGCCATGATGCATAATGGTCTGATGTCGGGACACATCGAATGAAGTTTGATCACGAATCTAGATTGGATACTGTAAGCGAAACTGCTTACTGCTATCAAATCACTCTACTTCTGCCGAGTTAGAGGCTTAACTGTCTTAAAATTGATAGAATTAGAGGCAATTTCCATAAATATTATTAAAAGTACTTTTTTCTTTAAATCTGTCCTTAATTTCTGCTATAGTTCTACTGTAGAATCTCCTGCATATTGAGATATAAAAGATAGTAAAATAGGAAATTTATTTCAATAGAACTGTGCATTTCTTGAGTTGCATACTTGAATCTATTAAATATTTATAATTCCTAATTGATTAATAGAGAAGATGCTCTAACTAATAACTTTTGTTTAAACCCTCTTGAGCAAATGAGTGTCTAAATATAGCATGCGTTTTTTATTAAAGCAGTCGTACAAATATGAAAGGAAATGGAATGAATGGTTCAAGCACTGTGGTTCTATTATCTCAAAAGAGTGGAGATGAATGAAAGAAATAAAAAGCATATGGAAATTACATCAACTGAAGCTTAGGGATAAAGAAAATATATAACTGGAACAGTTTATATTATTATGAGATCAGAAGTTATTTTTGGGAGCATTTAATTTGCACATCAGAATCATTTACGAAGAGAAAGAAGAAAACTAAAATAACATATGAGCAACGAATAGTAGCGCAGGTGTTAATGCATGAATGAAATAGAGAGACAGTCGTTTTTGCACTCCCACACTTTTCCACCATGCAGCTCTGAAGCTTAAGCAGAATTCGTTTTGAGAAAAGGGGTAATTGAAGAAGAATACTGGGAAATATTGAAATGTATATACGTAGCAATAATTCATTTTCACCGGATCATTCGTGTTGTGCTGTTGTCTTAGGATAAGACAACTATAAGGCTTCATATAAATATTAGCATCATATATATTCGACTTTTCAATGCATACAATAGCACTTTGTGCTAGCGGTGTCAATAGGAGTAGGACAGCGTGGAATGCAGATCTAAAGTAGAGCTTATTTTTCGAATTATTCTAGTAAATAAACTGATTAATCACTAAAATTTTGAAATACATGTAAGGATTATTGAATTGTCAAAGTTATACGAGGACAGAGACCATTGGCCAAGGCACATAACCAATATGTGATGTAAACCTGTGGTCGAGCGTGTTGGCTTAAATAAACAGCTGTGGACGGAGGAGCGATGAGTGCATCTGACCGCAGGCCCTAAAGAAATCTTTAGTGAATAGTTGTCAATGAGCATACAAGTATTTAAATAATTATAGCTGAATATAAAAGTACATAAGCATAACTTGGGGATAATTACTTATGTATAAATTCGAACCATTTTGTTATTTTAGATTTTGAAATAGGATAGCTAAAAGCAGCAACAATATATAGTTATTCTAACGAATTCTAAAATAATTCGATTTTTTTGCCTTATGACAATCCAGCCTAATATTTCAAAGCTATATTTATACAAGATTTTTTTATATAGAATAGAATAATTGGAATTAAGATTGATTCAACTATATAATGCAAAATAGTTTACTAAACCAGTATTCGATTAAGGAAGTTTTAATTGCAATTAGAATTTTTCAAGGTTAAAGTGGCAACAGTTTTGATTGTTCTAGTTGATTATTAAACTTTTAACTATTTGCTGTGCTGGAAATTATTGCTGATACCTGTTACTGAAGATTTCATCATGAGTGATGTGCTTGTATAAAATTCATCTTGAAAAGGCAAATAGTTAGAAAACTAATTAGTCTAATGTACTGTATGTGATTATATATTTCGTGAAAAAAACAGTAGGTACAATATCTTGTATCATCTAGTGAAAGGTGGTAATTACTACATTAGTGACTCTAGTGACAATAATTTACGCTGCATTTCATTGTAGGAAAACAAGTTGTTCCTAACATGCTGTGCAGTATAATACTTCAAAGGTTTTCGTTCGAGAAAACGGAAATAATCCGCCAAGCTGTTCAACTTTTTTATAACTTTCCATAGTATTGAGATGATTTGAAGCGACTTTTTTACATTGTATGCACTATATTTTCATATTTTCTGTATTTACATTTCATGTATTGACAATTTACAAAGTTAGCTTTACACCATTTACTACTTAGCAGATAATTCTTTGTTGCCGGTCGAATGTCGGCCAATTGTAATAATGGCATAGTTCCGTTAGTTTCCCCCATTCTAAATGCTCAGAACTAATTACTATTGTAGATATCACGACATTCACTTCTGACATTATTTACAGCATGGTCTTTCCATCTATTGTCGTATAAATTATGCTGTTCAACAGCAATATCTAACTGATGTCACTGAAATAATTTATAAAAGCCATAAAAACAACAAATGCAATAAAACATAATATGTACGAATAATAGACTATTATTAATATGTGCTACTTTCTATATATGGCCAATCTACCTAATAACTAGATTTAAATGATATAGGATTGGTTTGATCTACAGCTCAGCATAGCCAAAGCTTTGGTTGCCTGGGCAACACGCGCTGCTCCCCTCTCAATACCTCCGGAACGTCGGAGAGAAACAATGAATAATGCGTGGTCTTTGTTCACTTTCCTTATCGCTTTTATTTATATGTCGCAGTTTAAATGCTTGTCTACTAATCCACCTTATTTTGACGCTAAACTAGTATTTTGACGTAATTATATTTCGTCATACTATCTCTAATATCAAATGTTTTATTTAATGATGCAAAAACGTTGTCCTTAAAATGAACTTTTTGTAGGATAATAATTCCTATTGTTTTCCTTCTCTCCCATTTACTAGATCGTTAAATTCTGGTTACTGGTGCTAGCGAAATGATCTCCAACATAATTTTCTTTCTTTCTCTTATTCTATAAAACACTTTTGCAAGGTGATTAATCAGGGCAATATTGTTTGTCATATTAAAGAAGACACATTCTTGAAAATATTTTGCAAGTGATATACATAATGCTGATACGAAAAAAACATATTTTAAATTTTATAGGGGAATTTTGAATTAGAGAATTATAAATTTATGTAAAGAAGAAGAGATAATTAACAAATACTATTTATAAACTAATTATGAAAAAATTAAATTATAGTTTTTCTTATTTTTTCCATGACCAGATGGATTCCCTTCTTGATCCGTCTCGATTTCGTCCTGACCGACTGCCATCTCCGGCATTTATGCCTCGGGATGATGACTTTGTTGAATTACTCAGAAGCGCAGACTTTGACGTTCGTTTGCAGGTTCGTTTCAACTTCAGTTTCTAAATATGTAGTAGTTAAATATTGAAATCAAATTCAACTGCAGCTTAAATGTTTATTTAAAGTTAGCAATTACGTCGATTTGATCCTCGTTTTTGTTTTTTCTCATCTTTAGAATAAATAAATGCCACCTAAAAATTTAGCTAAAAGAAACATGATGCTAGAAGGCAGTATATATTAGAGTTTAATAATAGTAGGTAAAGTGTGATATTACGATGTTAGAGAATTTAAAGTACTTTAAAATTTTGGTAGAATATTTTGGTTCAAATGTACTAATTTTAGACTCTAAACCGTGTAATTAATCTGTCCAAGAGAGATCCTGACTGGTTTACACGATTCGCAAAAAAGGGAGAGCTATTCAAGAATCTGGATCGAATATTGATGGATGATCGTTGGGAAGTGCAACACCAATGCATAAAGTTTCTCGTAGAAGCCATGCCTACATTTGGCAATGTGAGACCTTTAAATCTTCTATTATTAAAATCCTATCACTGTTTGCCTTTTGAAAGGCTTAGGTAATTCTATCAGTTTTGAAATGCACCCACTGTAAGATATAGATTAAAATATAATTGTATTTTCTCGTCAATGCACATTAAAGTTGCAAAAATGGAATTCTCAGGGTAGAATATCAATATGTACGATGAAGCCAAGTGAAGCAGTACGCATGAAAATCGTGTCCAACATTGGTTTCCCTTCATTACCTAAGCAGGCACAAATACATGAATAAGCAGAAAACAACTAAATTAAAACGGTTGCTTAGCGAAAACAGTGTAATATACTTAATATCTTTCGCTTATTACTGTGCATTATTCAGGAATTTACTTCTAATATATTTGTTTGTTTAGTAGAAACAGTAGTTTACATTCTCTTCTCTATCATATAAAGATTTTCGTTTACTTGGTTTTTATGAATTATCTCAATTATTTGCATTTCAGAATAAATATCTATTATCGCTATTTATAGTGCCTGGAGTACTGTGTGTGTTACGTAATGCCAAATTTGATACCCAAGCTCGGAAGTTCAAAAATTACAGTACGTAAAGTTTCAGTACAAGCAATACAAGCATTCCTTAAATCTCAACCAGGTGCTCTTGGATCAGTGTTGGTTAGTTCTAGAAATAAATTGTCTTATAGTATTTTCATGGTCTAGGGCTAAATGAACTTATTATGAATACCAAATTATTCATTGTAAACAGCTATATTAATTTACGTAAAAATATACAATATATAGCTAAGATTTATATTAATCAAAATAAAGTAGCATCTCTTTAAAAACGGATCTTCACATAACATTTCAGAAGATGCTGGTCAACTATCTACTAACTTCCCCCGATCGTACAACTAAGAGTGAAGTATTGCAGGAAGTACCAGCTTTGTTCATTACTGAAGTAAGGATAATTTCGCATAGAATCTCATACCTACAAAATGCTGAGAAGGACAGTTTTCTATCTTAAGAGAAAAAAAAGTAGACTTAGTTGTCTTCAGATTGGATAGTGTATTAAAGTTATAGCAGAGTAAGTGAACAATTAATGCTAAGCCTGGTTGTCATATTCATAATATTTGTAGGTCATGCAATCGAACTGGTTTGCTCTAGTTGACTGTTTAACTCAGTGGTTGGCTACAGCAGATAAGGAAACAATAGAGAGAATTGTTGTTGTCACCAAAAAATTAGAAGGTACCTATAATTATATAAATACTTCCTTCTATGAATGTATGTCTTTATTTCAATGTAGTTACATTCATAATTAAGCTACAACATAGAAATAAGAAAAACAACTTTCAGTGTACATTGGAAATGATGCATTCTCCCGACTTTTGCAAAATCTTTCGGCGAATCAACAGAGGGACTACAACAAGTGCAGTAGCAACGTTACCATTGTTATAGACGAAACAGAGAAACGTAAGTGTATATACGAATGGCTTAAATTCTGTAAAATTGCTGTGTGATAGAAGGAAAATATTTCTTGTTAAGAACCACAACAGACAACTGCTGCCAGAGCGACTATCAAACTGCATTCTGGCGAACGGAGATTTCGATTTGGCATTGTACCCTCATTTATTTCCTCAATGGTTCTAGATGATACCAACTCAAGTGCACGTATTTCTGGATTAGAAAAGGTAAGACACTAATTATGAAGTTAGAAAGAACATATTTGTTTCGTTTAGTATTACGCCTCAACCATAAGAATTGTCTATTTTCTAATTTATTTCATTTCCCCACTACATTTCAGTTGAAACAAATAATTGAAAAAATCACACCTGAGGAAGTGGCTCGTTTAGTTCCTCACTTACATTCATATCTTATAGGATTAAGCCATGTACTTACTGATCTTAATTTCAAGGTAAGTTAATTGAATCACTGTAAAATATTAAATGCACTTTGCTTCATGTGAGTGTACAATTTTAAAAGTGATTAAATACATGATATACTTTTTAAATTACCTGTGCTTTAGATTTGAAAAAATATTTAACATCTTCTGAGTTTGTGTTTGAAACATAGTTACTTTAAAACAAACAATGAAGTGTAAATACTTTTGTATACATACTAGAAATAAAACAATGTATATTTTGACTATAAAACATTTAATATTGGAGGTCTCGTATAGAATACAGACTTTTGTATACCATCAACGATGTTCTATTAAATTTGTACCATGTCTACAAAAGTAGTTTCATATCTAACAAACTTATTTATTATAAAAGCCAGGAAAAACTGACTGTATTAGTAATATTCTCTATTCAATTTAACATTTTGAAGGACACATAGAAGTTCTTGCTTTAATTTCTACCTACCAAAGGAAAAATCTATAATTATTAACGTTGTCTGCTGCAAATAATAGTTTTAGGTCGTTGTTTTGGCTCTAGATGTAGTTAGAATTACTGTCAATAGACTGAAATCACACATGGAAGCTCATCTGCAGGTGAAGTACTCCTTTCTGCTTTAATAGACTTGATTTAGTCAATGATTATATTTATCATCTGCATCGTATTATTTATTATTTTCAGCAAGTTGTTTCTCTCTTGTCAAAACATTTTGGAAACCAGAAGGCGGTAATAAAACAACTGATTATGATGACATGCATGGATCTTTTTCAAAATCTTAACCCTAAAGCGGTTGTCGGGGTTCTGTGTGTTTACCTAGAAAATAGAAATTCTAGGATGAGAGAAGAGGTTTGCTTACAAATCGTATTGATATGTTGCAATTTTATTGTAGGTAGAAGATTAAAGCAATAATATTTACAAATTTCAACAGGTTGTCAACATACTGACCGCTGCATTAATGATCATCTCTGCTTCTAAAATAAACTTCACAGCAGTTATTAATGTCATGGTTCCCCTACTAATGGATCCAAAGCGACGAGTACGGTGAGCTTTTATGACTTCTTCAAATATTAATTAATACTGTTTATTGTATTTGGAAAGATTACATAATATTCCGTATTCTGTTGTTCTAAAATTCATTCGATAACTATATAGTCGGAAAATAGGTGAATACAGAAAACTAAATTAATATTAATATTAATAGTCGTAATTACAACTGGTATTGTGAGCTCCAGATTGGCTGCCTTTGAACAACTGTCAGTAGTGGCTTACCTGATGAATGGAAAAATTGACCCATTGTTGAGAGCAGTACGAGATGCTGAGTTACGGTATAAAGCTAACGGACTCTACAATGCGGTCATGGTGTGTTTATGTAAATATCAACAGCAGCAATACTTACCTTCTAGTTTTCTTCTTTATTACTTCCTAAACCCTAACTGCATTCTAGCTTTTCTAAAAAGTGCAATGCTGGGTTATTAATACGTACATTTATCAACTTATGTATTAGAAAATTAAATCTGCTACACGTATGACTTAATAAGTTTAATAAGTAGTGGTATACTAATCTTGCACTTTTCGTCGCCCCAATAATGGTGAGAGTATTTAGATGAGGGTGATTTTTATTCGGGTAAAAACCAACAGTCCTATATAGTGAATTAAATACCAACATATTTCATAGGAATTAGATAAGTATTTACGTAGCAGTATTATATTTAAGTTCTTAAGTAGAATTATGAAAATATAAGAGATAATTTTTTAAGGCTCGTATTCATCGCCATCTTCTGCCCCGAATTCGCTATGATGGTCTTATAGAGTATTCAACTCCCCCAATCACAGATTCTTCTTTCAATGTAAAAGAAAGCGAGTTACGTAGTGCAGACAATGTAGATTTACTCTGGATTCTTCACGCTGGAGGAGAGAATCACGATCGGTTGGGTTGACTTTATTAAGTGGTTGAAAAAAGAGGTAACATTATTACTACAGTTAGAATGTCTTCTAAGAATTGCATAATTTCTAGAATTTGAAAATGCATAATTATTGTATGTAAAATAAACGCATTTCCAAAATTGCATGTTTTTTCAGTCTGGTCTCACCTGTAAGCGTAGTAGCTAATATAGCTAAATCGCTGAACGATTTTCGTAAGGAAAGTGATAAAACGAGTCGGTACCAGGCAGAGGTTAGTATTTTCATATCTTTCTGTTATTATTGTACTTCTTTCTGTTTGCTTGTTTATGTGACCTTGAATTAAATTAATATTGCTCAGGATAATGCGAAATGTTTAATTTCGTACACGCCAATGGACAGAATGAACTCCGATGACCAGATAATACGACGACATGAGGGTAAGGGTAAGTGAAATAAATAGCTGGAAACGGTGTTTTGTATTATAAATTTCATTAATTTAAAAAATTAATTCTAAGCATATTGAACGGTTTATTTATAAGATCTTTCTATGTACTTGCAATTGCTAGTCAAATAGCGTTAAAATTGGATAGTAGATAAACCCCTTAGTATTTTAATGTAAAGTCAATACAATTATGCCGTTATCAGTTAATTCATTTATGGAGTAGATTTAGTAGTCACTGGGTAGAATCGAAGCCTGCACTACCGTGCAGATATAATTAAGGTATTGTGGATTAAAATTGACTATATATCTTCATTACTCTTAAAACAGTAAAACTAATAATAAGGAATGTGAAAAGCAAAGAGCCAGTACATTTTTTCGGCCCGATCGGAAATTGTCAATTCACTCCGGTGGTGCCTAGCACATTCTGAATGCAATTATCCAGTATCTAAGTCTGTTTATAAGTAATTTGAGGAAATAATTTGACACATGAATGAGGAGGTGTTTGAACATGTAACTATACTGATCAACTCGAAGAGATATTATGTATATTTCCATACTTTCCTTCTATATTTATTTTTTTAAATCACTCCATATTTTTTCATAGTTGGATGACTCCATCCCACTGTCATCTAATGTCATTTAATCTTCCTATGTTCTATTTTCGTTATTATATCTCTGTAAGTATGATTTTTATTACTGCTACCTGTTAACTCTTCAAATGATGGTGGTTGTATAATAACCAAGTCGTTTCCGTGGTAACCAAAGCAACAAAACAGCAGAATAGAAAAGGACCCCGCTTATCCGGAGTCTCTTTATTCATCTAATACTATTTTTCCCACTGAACCATTGATTTTAAGCGACATTTTGTTCCGTCTACTCTGATTTATCTGTTATTTTGCAATATAAGGTTGAAATCAAACGTCACATTCCGAAGTGTCTAAGTTTCGTTCTTTGGCTTATCAGTAACCTCTGTTTTGTCTGTGATTTTTGAATATGAAACACCTGGTGGCTAAATGCTGTTTCCACTAATTAGACACCCTTTCTCGATTATAGCTTAAATTATTTATTGTTTTGAAATAACCATATTTCTATGCATTTGTTCTTTTTCAATAACAATAGGTTACAACAGCTAGTAAATCTCATGTTGAAAATTTGAACTTATTTGCATAGTATAATTCAAGCCAGGTCCAGCTATGAATTGATCATATCTCTAAACGATAAAATGCAATTAATTTGTTAATAGTGAATTTTCGGAATCATGCATAACCCAAATAATATTTCCACCTACACTTTTATGGCTCTTTATTTCTCTGCAAAATCTCAAATCTTGTAATATATTGTGTTCCATGTATCATATACGGAAATAAAATTCTGCTAGCCTTTAGAGAATGCAAAGTTCCAACGCTTAATTTAAATAAATTTATCAGGAGCAAATCTCATTTTTAATATCATCAAAACTACGCTGCACTATTTTGTAACACATTTATTAAATTTATTCAGAAAAGGATCTAGAATGTTCTTGAAACTACGTCATACGAAGTTTGTTGATTTTTACGTAGTAATCGAAAACAAATATCCTACTTAATTCGATAAGTTCAATATTTCCACATTATTGTTTATTTTAATACAATGAATATCACATGATTTTTTATTTGATAACTATAAATAGCCACCTCATTTTAGAATAATAATTTTCCATTTCTGATGTAACTTTTGGCCTTCTATGCATTCTTCCTCCTTTCTTTATACCAGTTTAAACTTCTCTTAGATGTCCTCGATCTTCCGATGGGTTCTGCAGTAACCCGGAGCAGTTCTGCCAAGGTCCGTCCTACTCGGCCGGAGCCCCCTGAGGGCAACCGTACGACAATCAGCCTCGATTCCGCTCTTTTCGCTGCGAGGGCGTGTGAGTCGAATAAAATAATGAGACATTTATAAGACCAAGCTATTTTTATCATTTCAGTCTCACTGGAATTGCATTAAGCAAATTATAGGTTACTCTTCAACTCTCTTTGACACCTATTATTATTTTACCAGCGAAAACACCGTGACGAATAATTAGAATTGTACTATCTTTAATTTCTGTTCGATGAAGCCAACCATTGTATGACCTAATTCTCAGCTACTAAAATAACAATCGAAATATAATTGAAGTGGTAGTCACGCTAGTGTGACTATCTATAAAACCACTAAAGTTAAGAAAGTAGTATGCGATTAAATGGCCAAAATAAAGTCGCGTAATTGTCATCTGAAGCCCAAGTGCCGTTAGATGTTCGATTTGCACGTTGCCTAGCACGTTGTAGTCGCATAGAAGAATATACATTTATGCAGTCAGTTTTAGTATAGCTTCCATAAGTCAAAAATGAAGCAATCCAAATTTTTCTTTAATAAAGTTACTATTTTCCTATGAGATTTTAATAAAAACTTTCCTCATTTTCCAATACATTTATACAAATTTTCTAACCTACAGTACTTTTGAATTGATAAGTAAAATAAAATATTTTATATGAAGCTAATTACTCATAATCTCAACTTGTAGCTAGTGATGATATAGTAAGAAAAATTAAAATTTGTGTATTTCTCTTTTAAATACATGTTCCCACGTACTTTTTAAATCTGTTATCTTATTTCATTCACTTCTCTGTAATCTTATAGCAATATCTTATTACTTCGGTTATCCTGTGACTACGAAATTGTGTCCTTTGTTTTTTAACTTATACCGAAGTTTTTGCACGTCAACGCCACGCCTACTAACGGAAATTGCATTATTCTGAATGCCGATTGAGAAGCTGTACGACTATAATCTATAAGTTTTATCTAGAAATATTTCTTAATATGCATTATTATATTACGTTTTATCACGAGCTGCTTGTATTCCTCAAATTGAATTGCCACTCATTGAAGATTCACGTATGAACAGCAGAGAAAAAGGTGACAAATAGCCACGTAAAAATATGTGGAAAGAAATGAAAACTCTAGGTCATAATTATAGTTATTCAATTTCATATGAATAAATCTTGTGATATGTTTCATCTATTCCTCGAAATTTTGCAAGTATTCCTTTTGTTACTTTGCTGTTGCTATTTGATTTTGCTCAAGGTTTCTATCGCGAAATAAAGACTATCATTATAGCACATATACAATATCAAACATAATGCTCTCACTGGAGAAACTAATCCCCCATTCAACGTTTCGAAGTCCTCAAAAGAAGAAGAAAAAACTGTCACTAAGAAGATCAGGCAGTTCAAAGATCAAACTGCCTCGTAGGAATTTAATTCACTGATTAAATCAGATTCATAAGATTTCCGTACTATGCAAAATATAGATACTTTCATTATTTTTTGCTAAATAATATTCCAATGTAATTTTTAACTTTTCCTTTTTAAATAGGATTTTCAGATTACAAGAAGTAAGTAACAAAGGATTAAGCAAAAAGACTAATCTTTCAGAGAAACTTATGATTCATTATGGATTTTAATAAGCTTCCGTTATATATAAGATGCTTATTTAAATTCTCCCTTGAGATGAAAAAAATTGATGATTTTATTGCTATGACAAACCTAATAAAATCAAACAGCTTATTTTGTGATTATAAAATAATAATAGAACTTTTTCTCATTATTAAAAAGTCAACAATAACGGTTCATATATTTCATATCTAAATGGAAAAATGTTCTAAATATTTGGCTAATATATGTATACATGGGTGTAATATTGATTAGTTTAAACAAATACATATTGATATATTAGAAAATATTACGGTTTTTCAGCAATTGCGAATCCGAATTCAAGTACAAATTCCTGGCATGCACCGCCGAAGAGGAACAATTCGATTGTAAACGAGGACAGAGGTAGGTCTGCAGGATGATATTTTTTCAGGAAGTTATTTCACTCATCGTTGTTACCAATGTTCAATCCAAATTAGTTTTTAGTCATATACAGTAGATGTTTTAGCTTCTTCCGCTGTTGTAAATCGCTTAACTGGGAAATTATCGGAGGTTAGCTAATTTTTTTAAACATAGAGTCAATAGGAAAGTTAGAATAGGAAAACCTGAGTAAAGGAGAAATAAAATAAATCAATATTTTAGCCGAATATAATATTGGATAAGAAACGTCCAAATGGGGTTAGAAGAGCGGAATTAAACAATAATATTCCTATGGACACAAATAAGATTTCGAAGGGAACCATGAACATGCTGAAGGCCCGTAGCGAAGGAAATCTAAGTGATGAAAGAGAAAACAGTCCACCAATCAACTATGATGATGTACCCATTAGGCCAGCAAAAAATGGAAAATATCTTGATGGTGAGTTATAGTTTTTTCGGCCTTGCAAAATAGCTGATCATTTATGTGAGCTTAGACTCCTCGATTTATAACAGCTAATGTAAAGATAAATTTGATTGCCCACTTTTCACGTGAGCTAAAAAAAATTCACGATGTACACAGAATTTTTAATGAACTGAGGCTTGGTTGCCCAGGTCGATCCACCAAATTTTTATTATTCAAAGCACTTGACTACGGAGTGTAGACAAACGCCTCCTTCAAATTTTTTCTCATGGTTTCTCCACTTGTTTCTTCTAATCTTCAAAACGTTTTCTAAATTACAGTTTTCGATCTTAGAAAATGTATTAGTTGTTTGACAGCGGACAAAATTTGTGAACTCCACCTAGATTAAATAGACAAATCAGTTGCATTCACAGATGTTCAAATCCATAAATATAATCACTATAGCTAATATTAATCAATAATTACTAAAATAAGCCATATCTTACAAAATATATAATTTTCATCATATTTGTAGATTATCCGCTATCACCACCTGATAGAGGATCACTCTTAGTGAAAAAGAGCACAAGTCATCATAGCTTGCCCATCACTTCTACACACGTTTCTCTGAAGAATACGGTAATTGCAAGCTTAGGATAAATTAAAAACCTGTTAAACCTTTTAAAATGTAAAATAAAATCATCGTCAAGAAGATCTGAATTTCTAACTAAATTTTAAATAGTTGTCCAAATTGAAAGAACCCTAGTAACTAATACAAATGAATCTAAAACAGAATAATAAATTCTGAAGAATTATGATATTTCCAGCAATCTGTTCCTACAAAGAAACCCCATTGTTTCTTGAAATCGAGTTCCAGCTGTAAAGTAAAACCAGCTGCACCCAATAAGCCAGTGTCTCGGGAAGTGACGAAAACCCAAATGAACGGAGCTTCAAAGACTGGGAACGGAATTACATCAAATAATTCTACTGGAGGATCAGTGCAATTAGCTCTTAAAAAAATAGATAGTGAAGATTGGTGGGTTAAAACATTATTTGATTTGTACCGAATATTACTGAGAGATAAAAATGCTTCGAAAAATCATACCTCAGTACTAGAGGTTTGACTGTTTAGGAATGACAAAGTTGACGGTATTCATATGATTGCTAATTTGTCTTCTTCAAACCCTAAACAAGTAACGGACCACATGCATGAGGTATGTTGTAGTTATTACTACGAAAGTAACTGTAAATTTACATAACGGAGATATGAATACAAAGTTTAGATAGTTGTGGCGCTTTTGAATGAATGCAAAAATCTTCGTTCGAGTGTATCTCGCGTCGCTCTTTGGTGTACTGGGGTCCTAACCGAGAATGTAAAGGGAAAAATGGACACCGAATTGGATAAGGTTGTTGAACACTTATTTAGTTTCATGAATCTAAAAAATTTTTAAACGATTTTATTTTTATCTTTTAATATCACATTTTTTTCGTCTTTGATCAAGATTGCTACAATTACAGTTGTGTGCCATTCTGATGCACAAAGCAGGAGATGTTTCCAATGCATTTATCCGCGAGGACGCGCACGAGGCTCTCGAGAAGGTGGTTAAGTACGCATCGGCTGGCAAAGCACTCAGTGGAATTATCTCTGCAGGCTCCAAGTATGGCTAGAGACTTGGAATACAATAAAGCTGTTTTAATATACACAGTTTTAGCCCAACTGCACTGAATAACTATTTTACATGCTGTTTAAATAACTTATCATTTAAATTAATTTGTATTAAGAACGATTAAGGTTAATTAGCAAAGGAAAAACAAAATGTCAATCGTATAAAAGTTATATTTATTTCATTTTAGTGGTTAAAGTTATAGTTGATAGAATCAAAGATTAAATGTATTTACATTCATTATCGCATTCAGGTCAAAAAACAACACAATTCGCGCATCATGTGCTTCTTTCGTGTGTAACCTAGTGGGTCGTATGGGATCGGAAGCTGTATTAAATAGTGCAGACCAAGTGGCGAAACTCATTCCGCAGGTGATCGCATTCTGCAAGGATCCCAATCCCGTTGTGAGACAACACGGAAAACAAATACTGCTTAACCTCAGCCAGGTATGGTAGCAATCTATTAAGACATTTAATTAAAACACCTTAGAAATATGATGTATAATAAAAAATTGACCATGACACACATTCTTATTGTAATAAAATTACAACATGGTTTATTTTGATTGTTTAGGAATCTTGCTTTGATCGAATGTTAAAGAAGCATGTGAGCGATGCAGACTATCGTACAGTTAAGGGAATACTTTCTGAAATAGAAAAAAAGGTGTGAAATACTCTATATTTTACCAGCTTAGTAAAATATTCTATATAATTTTGTACAGGGTGGGATAGATTCTCTTGATTCGACATCCATATCACTGTCCAGTTCACTATCAAGGAATGGTAGTGTCAAAAAAGCTGTACCAAGGAAATTACCGGATAACGTACAGTTAGATCTAGATGAAATCCGAACAGATCTCACAGCAGCCGGGCTAGTTTTTCCTTTCTTTCAATATTATTTAATTTCAACTAAGTAAATGAAATTCAAATAAATAAATCCGAAAAACAGATATCGATTTATGAAAAAATATGGTTTAAAAATACTTTGTCCCACTTTTTTCTTTACATGGTTTTCCCATATAAAATATCACTATATCATTTGTTTTTTGCTATATTATACTAATAATAAATCTGATTCAAGTTGGGAACGACGTCTAGGCGGTCTGAAGCGTTTCGATGAGATGTGTGTTAATTCATCGCGTGCGGTGGCTAGTGACACTAAAGTAATTAGCTTTTTCATTACATTTTTTTTACAAATTGCACACATTCCACTTATCGTATGCTGTTCAGTTGATAGAGGCATTTATGGCTCGCCTCAATGATATAAATAGCAAGGTTTCTTTGGAGGGTATGGATACATACCTCGTAACGCTTCCCATCATGAGCAAGTTAGTTTAATTATGCATAGCATATTTGAATGAAACTCTATATTGCTACTATAGATTATTAATAATAATAAGAAATGCTCATTATTCTAGAAATATTTTAATATCCCAGGCTTTTTTCCACTGAAGCCCACCTAAAAGCTGTCCTAAATCAGCTGATTTTGGCGTTGATGTCTCACCTATCAAGTAAAAGCGATGATCACAAGCATTTGGCACAGACGTGTCTTCAAGAGACTGTTAAACAAATTGGTAAGATAAAGACTAGAAAGTGATTTGGTAAAGATACTAATATATTCATATAGAAAACAGGAAATTTTCTGAAAAGTTCTTCAGAACTTTAAATTATAATAGCATTCTAATAGAATTTGAAGTAAATGGTTAAATGAAAATAAACTAAATGGAATGTAAACTACAAACAAAATTTAGTTTGGCGTTATTTTTAGAGCCTGCCTGTCTTTCACCAGCTTTAGCTGCAGCTACGAAAAAGGCCAACGTAAAACAGAAACCATTCATGCTCAACATTTTCAATCGTTAGTCTCTATTTTCGTGTAGTTTTTGATAAGATAGAACAACTTTCATATTAGATAAGATAAAGTGATTATCCAACTAATATTCCTCGCAGGTTTAAATCAATCTCTCTATCACTCAAAGCCGAAGCAAGTTGAAGTCGTAGCGCTGCCGATTCTGTGGGATTCCATACGTTGTGGCGTCGCTGATCCAGAGAGCAAAAAGGCTGTTACCGATTTTGCAAAAGGACTCGTTAAATTGGTATGTAATTACTTATATACTTTTATTATAAGTTAACCAGAAAACCATTTTAAAGATATAACGTTGAAAAATTATTGGCTTATTAGTATATTTTAGCAGCAGACATTTATTGGAAATACGGCATTTATAATTAATTTACTACTGATTCTCCTTTATTCAAAAAGAGGATATAATTGAGCGCTATTTCAATATAATACTTTTATAGATGGGTGAACGTGTTATAATGGACCACGCAGCTATGGAGCTGGATCCGCCTAGGAGGAAGATCCTAGAAAGCCTGATAAGGTAGCAATAAATTCTCTGATGCTCACCAATGGCTCATTCTGTGGTTTTTGATACATCGATTATATCAAGGATCCAGGAACCAGTGGTCCTGATCGACCGCCTTCCATCTTTTCACGGGTTTCTGTGATTGTGTATAAAAATCGGTGCAAATATTATTTTTAATACTATTCCTTTCTCTGTGATATTTGGAAAGACAATTCCTATGTTAAGATTAATATTAAAGTAATTAAAGCATCTGAGCGGAGCATTGAAATACGGGAATTTAAAAAAATGTGTTACTTAACTAATAAATGCATTGTGTATCTATAAGAGATATGTGGAATTCTATGATTAAGTTGTTTGTTGATGTCAGTTTTGTCTATCACTTTAAGAAATATTTATTTATTTAAAAACTGGGCATTTTAAATAATAAAGTTTTGTAAGTTTTTTGTCACAAATGTAAACTTTTTTGTTTCAATCTCGGATGGTAGATGGAAATGGTTCCATCCATTTCAAAAAATGAGGTAGCGTGGTATCCAAACATCCCGAAAATAGTGAGATATTCGAATATGGCAAACAATTCATATGCTGCAAAGAACAGTATTTAAGTAACATCCATGCAGTTTGAGTTTTTTTTATAAAGGTTAATCTTCCTTTTTGTCTTTCTTCTCCTTAAGTCCTCATATAATTAATATTATTATTCGATATATTCATTAACATCATCTAGCTAATGTCGAAATTTGATACTTAAGCCTAAAAGAGGTAAAATAAAAAATTATCTATAAATTTTACTAGACTATTCCTCTCAATCAAGACGTAATGTCATTTTATGATACTTACTTTTTAAAAATAAGTGCAACGAAAGAATTACAACTTACTTCTATTAATACAGTATGCATTATATAATACAAATAAGATGAATATTGTTGGTATTGAAATTGTTACGGATGCTATGAATAGAACTTGCAACTTGAAGCCCATGTTATCCTAAAAAAGCTTCTTTTTTTTGCTATATTATATTTCAAATACTTATTTTTTATGAGTTTAAATATGTTATGGTAGCAACGAAGAAAAAACTTATCGCTTATGTGTCATAGGGTATAAACGAAATTAAAATCTATTTTACCTGAAGTTCATTAACGTAGTTTGGTAAGTTGACGAGAATTGTATGAGAGAAAAAATATATATAAGATGACGTTGTGAAAAAGCAGAAGAATATAACGTGAAGGTCTAAATTTTCATTTTAAACTTTCCACAAAAAGTTCGCAACTTGTTTGAGAATAATAAGAAAAAGTAAACATTTTTTCTCTTCCAAGTATGCTTATACATTGTTGATAAATTATTGCATTTAAATCTAGATATATCGCTTCAGGAAGGCGATGTTTTTATGCAACTACTAAGCCAACAACTTTACAAACGGAACCATTCAGGTACAAACCTCCACTTTCTCGTTCACCAACAGTCGTTAGAAAGCTGAGTGATATCAACTCCAGTATCCCACTAGTGAGCATAATTACTCGTAAAGGTATACGAACTGTCCTCGAAGGCAGAAGAGTTTGGAACCCTATAATTGTGTTTGTTGGACATTTTCCGTTTCAATTTTGCACTTAATATTGTTTCATTATTTATATGTAGCGTTATTCCTACATTGTCTTAAAAGAATAACCATTCTAAGAGGAATATGAAACAGTATTAGTAGTTGAAAAATAGTCCGTTCTAGTGGCATATTTATGATTCGAGAAATAGATGGAAGATGTACTTTCTGAAATGAAGTTTTAAATGATATATCTAGTTTAGGATATGTAAATATGTACCTCCAGAAATCCTTTAACAAATATTAAGGTTTAAATGTATGGTGTTTGTAGGAACGACAAAAGTTGAAAAATGCTCACTATTTTTATGAAATATTAGGTTATCCCACCCCACACGTCCATTCATAGTTGTATAGCAGTGCTGGATGAATGGCAGAGCCCATTGAAAATGATAGAATCAAAGCCAAAATAGGACAAGCTATACAGAGCCAGAAAAATTTTTTTAAGGAAATTGTTATGATAGTTCTATAGCCTCGAGATCTTCGGAAAATAATAGCAGTCATCTATTCCTTTCGAGAACGCCACTCTTTGTTTATCTGAGAATTTTGAAAATTCGTGTTGCAATTTTCTAAAGTAAACAATAATACAACCAATCATTAATATTTAAACGAAGGAATAAAGCTACTATTGAACAAGAAATAGGTGAAATAAAATTTTGTGGCTTATGTGAAGCAGATGGCACACTCAAAGCGATGTCACTGTGAACGCCTCCGTTTTCTCTCAATAGTATCGGCAAGGTCAAGGCGAGCCATAAAACCTGCCATGTAGTGAAACGAAATACAAAAACAAGTCAGTAACTATTCTCTAATAGTTCTACATGTAAATTATTAGTACAAATTGTACTCTTTAATCAAATATATACACAATGCACTAAATGCACTTCGTGCATCTATTTTCTTTTCTATATTTATTTATGCGACTTGTAAAGAAATTAAAAGACTAGTCTAATTTTGTCACTATATTAATGTGCAAGTTCTGTAAAATCCCACCACTAGTTGCCCCCGCAAAACTGCTTAGGTTTTTTGATTTTACAGTGATATTGTAATGATCTAAGTAAAAGTGATTCATATTCATCATATTACAGTAGAAAACTAATTGTTTCAATGATACTTCTAACATTATGATTAACTGATTTATTTGAATGAAGGACTTTAATAATGAGAATAAAGGTGGTGTTCTACAATACGGAATCAGGCGAACAGTTTTCTTAAGCAGTGGTAGTTTCATCAGATTTTAATTAAAACTAAT
This sequence comes from Heterorhabditis bacteriophora, assembly GCA_964036235.1. NCBI lineage: Eukaryota > Metazoa > Nematoda > Chromadorea > Rhabditida > Heterorhabditidae > Heterorhabditis > Heterorhabditis bacteriophora. Next base: position 4,253,753 of record OZ038426.1, read on the forward strand.
ATAGTTTATGTTAAGGTGTATGAGATGATAGGTTTTGTTTTCTACTTTTAAAATCTGACTATAAACAAATGTGTGGTGATAATTGAAAATTAAACTACGCAGTATGACTTGGCTTTTAACAAGACAAGACTTAAGTTTTAAGCTGTTTTTGTTTAGGTACTTTTTGAGAAAAGTATTTCAAATTTTTCTCAATTTAAAAGTTGCAGATACAACAGAAAATATTGACGTATTTGAAACAACTTTAATTTAATTTCACTTGAACTAAGCTAATTGATTCAAAAAATTGAATTCTAGCAATGTGGTTACGTCAAGTGATAGGGAAATATTGATATTTATCTTTTCTGTTATATTGTTCTTGATATTAATACATATAATTGCAGCAATATAAAATATTTCCTAGGAGATTTTTGTGGGATGCAATCTGCTAACAAATTCAAGCACACTTAAAGCATAGTGTTATTCCCAATTTCTGTCTCTAGGAGAAATTAATTAAGTGGATGATAGTTTAAACATTATCTACTTCATCATAATTTAGTTTGTTTACTTCTTTCGTTTGGTTACTATTGATATCATATACTTATACAACGAGTGAAAGCAATAATTGTGTTCATTGTTTATCGATACATAAAAAGGGCACTTTCTGGTTCCACTTGACCTTAACAGATCGATTTAATGAACATCATCAAATAATGTATATCTAAAATTGTAGACATGACAATTATGTTTAAACAGTTAAATTAGCCTTAAAATATAGCTAAATTTTTCTTGTTTTGGACTGGCATTCATTAGTTCAGTGTAAATTTGAATTATGACTGAAGTAGTGGAACTTGTTATGTCAGGACTCGTTGCACGACGTACATAGTCTGTTCAGTAGTATAGCTGTATATATGGTTATTATCTATCAATTATCAATTAGATTTTTAACGACTTTAGCCATTTTTGTCATCGTTTTTAAATCACCAAGGTGTTTCAAGCCGCGCAGCCGAGTGAAAAGCTGTTTAGATTGTGCGTTTGCTTCAAAAGACATTTATTTGCCAAAGTGCGGCTCCCGAACACGATACAAGCCTGCAATGTATCAGTTTGTTTGGACACTCGACTCCTTCTCTAGGACATAATTTCCGCACTTTCTATATATTCCACTTTCTTTATTACCCACTAATCTATTTCCTATTCTCCTTATTTCCTGTACGTTCAGTATCATATTACCTACTACAATAATCAATCCAAAATCTTGTTTCACGTCTATCTTGATTCTCCCTATATCTATCCATCTTTCAGAGATAATCATCTGCAACATCCCATCCAGCCATCTGTGAGCTTATAACTATTCGATTGCACAATCTCACCACTGGACTAGATTTATTTTTCTAAACCACAAACGAATGGTCGAACGGGTTTATCTATTTTTGTTTATTATGTTCTCTATCAATATCACTAGCTGTTTTTGCTGATTCTATTATCATCAAAAGTAACTGGTAAATAGAATGCATTTTCTATAGCATCTTAAATTAAGAATACTTACACATACTAAGGAATGTAGAACATGCTGTACTGTTATTTCTCATCTGTAGTCAACAGCAGTATGGATACAAGTTCTTTCACTTACCACTCATTGTTATTTTCCCGTTGCATGTTTTTCTTTGCATTTCTCTTGTCCTGTTTGTTTTGTTTGATATCAACCTCCTAAGTGTCATGTTTCCTATAGGCCTAATAGAAGTGTAGCGATAAAAAAATGGCATAAATCGAAATAGATATTTGAATGTTAACAGTGTTAAACTTTAAATGAAACGTGGGTGAATGACACATCAGGACATCTGGACTAAGACGTTCGAACATTCCTCCGCAATTCTTACAACATGCAACATATTTCTGATGACTGACTGTAATCACCACACCCATCGCTTGAACAGTATTCTATTTTGTGGCCAATTAATGCTGTAGTAATTGTGTCACCTTTCTTCTTTCACTACGCTTGTTCTCGCCAATATTTGTCGCTTATCCATTTTTCTCCAATTTATTTCATAAATTCTTATTCGTTTTGTGGTAATTAGTATTTTTTACTAATTATTATACTTTTTAGATGTTTATGGATAGATCTGGAAGTTATTATTATTGTGTGAGAGACTCTGAAAAGTAGGATTCTATAAGTGAATCATATTTAATCTTTTTATTGTTATTGCAATTAGTTGATTGTTATTCACTAGATCTAATTTCTTACTCTTTACCATTTTCACAATTCAACTCATCACTTTCTTTTTTACTACTAACACAACTGTTTCTAGTATTTTCGCTATTTCAATCTGCTTATATATTACTTGCCCAAGCACTGTCGCGTGTCGAATTTCCTGGCATCTGGCGTAATGCGCTTCTTACATTGGATAATCGATGAATAAGTCGAAATTAATAGTTTGTTTTTTTTTAACTTGGGCATATTGTTATAGAATTAATAGCACTTGAGCTTATATTATCTTTTTTAATATTTTTGCAGCTTACCTAGTAGCTATTAACTGTTTATTGCCTGCTTAACCCTTCAGCCGGTCTCGAGTGCAAAAAGCAACATGAGCAGTGTTCTTCCGGAAGCACAAACAGAATTCTCAACAAACGAGATTCCATTGTGAACGGCTATATACACTTCATTTCAGTTCCAACTCTATTACTTTAGTTAAATGTATTTCCTAAAATGTATATTTATAATTTCCATATTCCTAGTTTATTTTAAATCCTATCGATGCTAGTCTACATATATTTAGGGTAGACGGATATATTTTTTAGTGTTCATATCTCTGATGAGATTATATGCTCAAAGGGTTTGTTTGTCTTATTTTTCTTATTCAATTTTTGTTTCAGACAAACATGAATTATAATAGCATGGATATATAGTTTGTGCTCTTTAAGCATCTAATTTTTATGGCAAAATAATACATTGGTGTTCGTCTCCGTCCAAATCCTATTCCCGGTACTATTATTCAACGTTTAGCACTGTCAATTGCGCAATCGCCGGTATAATTCACAATGACAACCTACCAGTTTTGCTTACTTTTTGCTTCCTTCCAGAGGCAATTGTGGTGTTAATGTTGATAAAATTATTTGAATATACCTATATTTTCATGTTATTAGTTACACATAGGAATTTCCCAAATTACTCCATCGTTCAAAACTAATGTTCTTTAATCGTAATTCTACTAATGTTATCTAAATGCTATATATATTTTTTATTAAAAACCCCTGATACGACTACTTTAAAGTACGTTTTTTAAAAAGCATACTATATACCTAATGACAGTTTATTGTAATTTTTATATGCCTAGTTAAATTTAAATACTTCACTTGCTATAGACAATGGTCTTTTAAAAGATCTCTTGTGTTTGTCATTCTTCCACACATCATTCAATTGCTTCTTGCCCGCTCTTATTATTCAAATGAACCAAACCGGAACCAACAGTAATCCACAGTTCTCAGCAGGAGGTGACCGCTTAGCTACCCTCTGTTTGTATTCTCATAGAAATGCACAAGATCAGAAATACTTACGTCGAAAAGATATTCATATCAAACCCTGCTCTATTATCCACTTTTTTGTCCTTTAATATCTATTGATTCACAAGAGTTTCATTATCAATACTGAATTTAATTCATGAGTATATTATAAGTGGCATGACTCCAAAGCTTTGTAGAACGTCAAACCATTGTTATCTGATAGCAATTTTTACCATTATTTTGTATAGTCCGATGCCTACCCTTGCTAGTGTATATTAGACTGGAATCTTTTAAGTATTTATAGATTTACTGCTAGCCTCTATGGGAAACAATAAGAAAATGATATGAAAAAAGCGAAATATCTATAGTATCAATTTTTGAACGAAACCATATTTAGAACGTATATTCGTAAACAGTACTTTGATAAAATTGTCTTTACTTAGCTCTTATTTTATTTTTTCATCTTTGTCGAGCACATGTATTAAATTTCCAGTGAGATAATGGGTGGTATGAAGCATCGTGTGATAATGAGTACGAGCTACGTTTGAGGTGTGAAGACATAGTGGCTATTTCAGTGCGCACCGTTGGCGAGTTGTCCAATCGCCTGTACTCGTTCGGTCCACGTTAGGATGCCTATTGAAACCAGCTGATAACTGGTACGTTCTGCCATGTTTGTTTCACCCTGAAACACTGCTACTGATACCATAACATACATCGATCATCACTCGACACAACACTCCTCCTTTTGGATTAGATTGTTTACCCCAATCATCACAGTCTGCTTCACTTGTTCGGCAATAAGGCAATCGTTTAAAATCGTGTCAAAATTATTTCCTATCCTCTGCTACAAACAATAATAATGGAATATGGAAGAAGGGACTCTGATAATTTAGGTAAATTTATTTCGTTTTCGCTTTAGTCATTTTCGCTACTAGTACAAAATACTACTTAACTTGCTTATTCAAACTATTAAAACAAAACTTGAATATATCATATCATCGCTGATTAATATATGCCATATTCAACTTTTGTATGACTAAAATAACGGGACGAAAAATAAACAGTCATACTGTTCAAAAAGTATTGGTTGAGAAACGAAGTGTTTGAGAAAAAAGTATATGCCAAGAGTGAAATTAATATGGAGTTTATAGAAAAAGAGAAAAATATTCATTTAGTTTATCCATAAATCAAACGATACTTAAATTAACTTAAGCTTACCCCTATCACACCTACAATTTAGTCTTTTTATATGAAAATTTAGTCGCTTAAAAGACTTTGACAAAGGTGAGCACTACACTGAATAAGGTCCACATTTTATTCAATTCTGCTTTTCCCCTTAGGCGTTTTATGTTTGTTTGTTGTTGTGCTCCATGCTGGCCGTATTGATGTGTTTCTATGATACTGATGATATATCCAAGAAAACACTTCTCTTCGTACTGGCCCCTGGGGGTCATTTCTCCATTACTAGCCTAAGATGTTTGGGTATTCGAGGTGTTTTTTCTTCTACAACTACAACTACTACAGGAGCTCTACTTCTAAGCTAAGTATATCGCCGCAGGAGCAAAGGCTCCCATGTAGTGATAACTGCAGTTTACTAATTTAGAACAAAAACAAACAATGATCAAAAAAATAGAGCTTCACTATCAGTTCGATTTACGTTCATGATCTATATATTCTCCGTATTTCTAAATATCAGTTTAACAATTATGCATTTATATTAGACTCTCTTTCATTTCTTCCGCACTTCCTTTCAATTTGGTGTTCGTTTCCTTTTTATTTAAACCTCTTCTCTATCAATCTTTTCATTCCATCGTTTCCCTTCTTTTCTCTTTTTTTCTTTTCTTCGACTAGTTTGTCTCTAGTCAAGAATAATTCGGCAAAATTTGTTTATGACAACAAAGCTAACAAAATACTGGTATACATGCAGTGTTGTTTCTTCCAGAGTCCTCCTATGCACTGATTATCTGATGGTGAAAAGCGCCATTATCCAGTCGTTCTTTATTCTGTTGTGCTGCCAGTACTCCTATAATCGAAAATATAGCCCATACAGGGGTCGACGATATGATCTTACGCTTTTTATTCGGTGAGTTATATCTGAGCATTATATTAATTATTCTGTATTTTAATACATACCTATATAATACGATAATCTGTCCATCTCTTTCAAATAGAACTTCATATCGAGAAGTTCAAATTAGGATATGTTAATGACATGTAATTCCAGTTAGGTACCACAGATCACTAGTTAAAGAATCCATCGTTCATTGGTGAAAGTAGTAGTAGTAAGTTAACACATTATAAATTCTCAAATATTTCTATCCAGAAACCACAACGTAACGGACGCTACATTTTTCCGATTAGTGGGAGTAGATAATACGGCTGATTTCAACGTCTCTGCGGGAAATACATTCGAACATACTTTTGAGGTGGAATAATTCATATAGAAAATAACTGCTATTAATTATCCTATGAAATTAGAATTGTAAAAAAAATATGTAATCGCTAATAGATAACTTACTGATTATTAATTTTAGGTTCGAAGAAAAGGATTTTGGACTCTCTTTGTAGAGTTTCCTGGCGACCGGTATGCAAAATCTCCACGAAAAGTACGTATATATTCTATATACTTGGATAATTTACAATATATTTCTATTATTAGAAGAATTTAGTCTAGATATTGCAGATTATTTCACGAGATTCTTATCACAAGTGGGTAATGGAGGTTTACTACTATCCCGGAGCGGTAGGATTTAGTGAGTGGCACAAACTTGGCAGAAAAGACGACATACATATTCATGGATGACATACCATTGAAAGCAAGCTTTTATCTTATAGTTATAAGTAATTATACTTTTTTATGTAGTTTAAAGCTTTACTATCTATAATACTGCCCCGTATTTGAGAGAGAGGTAAATATTAATAAATGTTCAATAGACTACATGTAAGTATATTGTGTGTTTACCTATTGAAGATTTGATCTCAAATTAGTAATCAGAGATACACAAAGTTAAAACTCCGAAATAAGCTTAGGAAATATTTCTGTAAAAAATATAAATCTAACACTGTCCCTCTGAGTTATGCTCACTCTTGAGGTATGAGCTTTTTTACCATCAACTAATACGCCAAATTTTTGAAGATGCAGATGCATAATCATTGAAAATGCAAGGCATTTACAGCAATTTCCTGAATTATATGCATAAAGTCAAAGAAATATAATGTATAATTAATAAATACAGCATTAAAAAGTGAAAAAGCCAGTGGTTCTCGAAGAAAGTTTGTTTAAATATAAGAATTCGAGAATAAAAAATCTATTGAAGTTCATCTTTATGAGATATACCACTAAATTAAAGATAACCAATTTCATACTCACAAAAGTATAAAACTTTATATGCAAATAGTGAAAATACAGGAACTCAAGTCGTTAAACAATATATGAATAACAAGATCTATGAATTGAACTAACCCAAGGAACCATCATTTATGTTGCTTCTAATAGTGAAATACCTTGATCTATTCATGTTAATGTTTATACCATATGTATTCGTTATTCTATTCCACTCAGTTTCTTAGAGGAAAATTAGTTTGAAATTTTTGAAATTTAAAAATGAAAGTTCTCTTTTTGTAGTATCACAATAATTTTTCAGAGAAATACACTAAGAAAGTATCCTATTCAATTAGACCCATTTCTGCAGTAACTTTATTATCTCTTAATGTAGAGCCTTTCGTACACATAATCTTATTTTATATAATTTATAATTTTTCTAAAATATAATTTCCTAAAGCAATATATAACTAACAGAATTGTTTGGATATCAACCTTCTATTATCACGTTTTATCTTTTTCAATATTTAGATGATCGAACATTTTTTGATTTTAGGATATTAGCTGGAGATTTTAGCTATAATAATTTTCCACTCACTTTCGAAAAATACTTTTTATACTGTTTCCTAAGTGTCCATTACATTTTTCACCCACTTCATAATTCGAGGTAATTGTTTCAAGAAAGTTTGAATTTGATCTTACTTTGTTTATTCTCGATTTCTGGATTAAAATAATTGAAAAACCAATCGACATATTATGTTTTGTTTTCTTAATTAATTGAAACACATTATAAAATTATAATATGTTGATGCACTGGTTCGCCTACCATAGCTAGAGCGTCGTCTATTGTTTAGAAATTTTCTGAGTAATATAAAGATGACATCTCCATTACTCATTACGGCTCTAGAAGTTACATATGCCACCTAATCTAACCATTTTACGAACTCCTTCACTTATTAGGCATGAAACCAATATTTTTATTCAATACCAATTTAGTGATACTAATTTCTAGTTCCACTCTGATTAATTAAAAGAGCATAATGATTGAAAGACTAGTGTTAAGATATGAGTATATAACGTTTTCCAGCGTGAAATTCAACAGAATAAAAAATTTAAGAAGGCAACTATGATGTTTCTTTAGAAGAGCGTTCATTATATGCAATGTTCTAATTGAAAATGAAAATGACTGAGTATAGAGTGATCCTATAGAATTATTCACAGTCTCAAAAGCTTCTTTCTCACACCACAACTAATCCACCATTGTTTTATTTATTCAAAGGAACAAACGAGAAGCCTAAAGAATTTAACCACTACTTTAAAACGGATGAATTCAGGTAGTTTCAAAGGTGGAATCATAGTGAAAATCATGTACGAAAAATTACAATAAATTTCACACAAAACTAAAATTTGCAGTCAAATATGATGCGGATTTCTCTCGTTAAATATTAGAAACAAAATTGCTTAATCACATTTTAGTCAAATGCTCAGTTGCCTGTATCGACCGAATTTAGAATTTACATATATTATTTGTGAATTCTTAAATTTTATTTCTACTAGTAACTAGAATAATGATAGTTGTTCGGTATTTAATGTTATTGGTGTTGCTAACATTTGTATATGCTTGTCGTTAATATAAATAATAAATCTAGTTCTAATTTGCTTTAGGTTTGCTAGTAATAATTACCAGAAGAGCACTAATCTAAACGAAACACCGTATATGCTATGTGTCTCTGTCCTTTTCTTTCATCTGTACTCTAACAATTCAGCGCGCAAAATTGAGAAATCTCACTGCTGCGTTTTTAGAAGTGTCACGTATCATGGGCGCTATTTGAGCTTTTGTAAGCATATAGGATTATAGGTTGATTTACATGTGCTGTTTAAAAACATTTGATACACTAAAATGGGATTTATTTTAATATATAATGGTATATTAGTGGTAATAAATCTAACTGTATTTGTGTACATCAGTGCTGTAATGTGGGATTACTACTTTTCTCATATTTGTTTTGTTGACTAACAATTAACAATTAAGAAACAATTATTAATTGTTAATTGGAAGATTCTGGATTTTGCAATTAAATGTGTCTACAATGTTTTCTGGTTATAGTACCATACGTTGTTTCATGCCAACCTATGCTTTCTATATTAAATATAAACTAAATTCCAAATGTTTTTAAAAATAGTTTCACTAATACTTTGAATTTATTTTGGTGGGTTTTTATTTTAATTGTCTTCAAATCACAGGATGTCTTCTGATGCTGTTCCTGATCCAGAGGATGTTATGGAGGCCGAGTATCATGATCAAGTTAGTGGAGTCATTTAGTTTTTTTCGTACAGTTTTAATCCTCTAAATATATATATACAATACATACGTTATACCACCTAGTTGTTTAGCGTATTAAGTTTTACTGTTTATCTACATCTAAGATTTTAATAAAAAAATTAGATGCTTTAGAAGAAATAAAATTAAGAATAACTAATATGTGTAAGTAATATTCAGAATTACACTCAATTTACCTTTAATAGATCGCTGATGAGCCCATCGATGATTTTGACGTGGATGTAGGTAATGCAAATTTAGAAGAAGATTTTCATGATCGTGAAGGCACACCTATCCCGGAAGAGGCAGTTCCTGCTGCTAACCATATCGGTGAAATAGGCATGTTCGCTTTGTAGAACAATATTACTAGATAAAGAAATATTGTTTGAATTAATAAGTGTTTTAAGTTAAAAAATCTGTTTATTTTTATGTGTAATAATGAAGTCATAATGTAAACAAGTTAACACTTTTTTGTTTTTACTGTCTGTTATTTTTTTTTTAGATATAATAAATTATGCGGATGTCCGGACGGATTCCATTATTTCTGTTTGTAATCCTGCAGTGGACATTGAATTTCTATGTCAGACGTACACTGACCATGCCCTTCTTTCAAGGTATTCTCTTAGATATATGTATATATGAAAATGCATGCAGAATTTCGTGTTGATGTGCACTTTTATGTAACCTATCTTCGTTAGAGTAAGCCTTCGTTATAATAACTAGCTTGGAATTGTAATTAAATGAATTTTATAATACAGACTGCAATTCATCTGTGATCACTGTCCCCCCCTTAAAAGAGATGCTATAATTGGAATGATTAATGAATTACATAAGGTATAGATCGTTAGGATTACTTTTAGATATTTTACTATTTGTATTAATGTAATTATTCACCTTATAAGTATTAATGCTCAGAATTCACTAAATGTAGCCCGGTACACTGCTCTTCATGCTCAGCTGGAATTTCTTGAAAAACATCCTCACGAACAGGTACGGTATATTATAAACCGTATAAATTATGTAGTTTACTTATACTGGTTTTAGTGCCACTTGGAGGCTCCTGTGTGTGATCAACTCTGGGTGGATCACACAACAGTTAAAGCATCAGGACGTCTGGATTTTTTACTCTCAGAGTATAAGAAGCAAAAGGATGAAGGTGTAAAGGTTTGTTATTGTTAATTTCTTTTTTTTTTCACTATATAAAAAAGGTTATTGATTTCTTACTTTTGCTGTAGGAATCGACTCGTCGAGCTATGGAAGATTTGTTTCAACACTATCTAGCAGTGGGTCAGGTAATGGATGCTCTTAGACTCTACAGCAGAGGGATGCGGGAGTACTGTAGCCAGTTTAAGCATATTATACAGGTTTATACTTTGAATATATAGAGTTAAAATATTTAATCTTTTGCCCATCAGAGAAGAAATTATTATGACATTTAAAACATAAGATAGTCCCATATTTTATTTAAATGTATTATTTTTTGCTGTTATGTGAAAGATTTAAGTTCTTTTTTCAACTATCGATTTTCTTTTTAGATGTGGCTGAATTGGATGGAAGCTTCAATATATGTTGGAGAATGGCAGAGAGTTGACACTATATATACACAGGCAGAGAGAAGTATGAAAGATGCCGAAGAATCAGAATCGGTTCATTAATAATGTCATTGTAATTATATTTATACGCACATTCTTGATGCTACTGTAATTTCTTCTTAGACAATTTTTATTGTTAATGATTGAACTTCTTTTTAAGGTTGCATCGAACAATGCATCACGTGCTGGACGTCCAGTAGTAATCGGTGTAGGAGCTTCGAAGCCTACAATAACAAAGAGTACAAAACAGCTCATTAATGGTGGAAGGGTAATATTTAGCAATCGTAAACTTATATTCCTGTATTGTTTCACTTAGGAATAAAATTAGATCCCACTTAGTTACAGGCTAAAATAGATGCAGCAAACGGTCTGTCAAAGCTACAACAAGGTAGATACAAAGCTGCTGCTGATAAAATCCTTAAGGTGCGTTTCGAATAGATTTGAGTTTTGCATGTAAAATAATTTGGGTCATTTATATTTTCTAGTAGATATGTTGGATATATCTGTTTTAAATAGGTCGATGTGGATCATATAGAAATGCCTTGGCTATTTTCTGGATCTGATTTGGCAGTTTACGGAACTCTTTGTGCTGTTGCTACCTACGATAGAGCAGATATTAAGAAGAAGGTTATTGGGGACACAACATGCAGGTTAGTTGTATGATTAATTATGATATTCGATATTTAATTTAACATGGACGTTCAAGGAAATTTCTTGAAGCTGAACCTAAGTTGGTTGATTTGCTGCAGTCTTTTACCAAAAGTCAATTCGGGAAGAGTCTTGACGTTATGCAAGAACTGAAGGATCGAGTGGGGGTTTTTTTCACTTTTTTTTTTAAAGGATATATTGATCCAAAAATTTAATAGGGTATTTAAGCACTCATTTTATGGGTTTATATAAGATAGAAATGTAATTGAGAAATAGTATTGTTATTTATTGGACGGAAAATATCAACAAGGATTTCAGTTTCATCTGGATCCATATCTGAGTGCTCATGTGGAGCCTTTATATAAATTAATTCGAGATAGGGCCATTGTTCAATATCTTACTCCATTCGCTTCTGCTGATCTTCGAACCATGGCTGAAGTGTTCAGGACAGATGTTTCTGGAGTAAGCATTTTAATTTTACTAGGTCCTATGTGAACTATTTCTTGTTTTTACCGCTATATACAATGGTTTTAGTTGGAAAATGAACTTGTTGGTCTTTGTGAACGAGGTGTTTTGAACGCACGTATTGACTCTATTGGAGGCACCGTTCGAACAGTGGATTGCAATGAGAGAGAGGACACCTATCGAAAGTGAATTCTCCAGTTTATTAGAATTCGAACTTTCTATATATTAAATTATACATTGTTAGTAAGTTTTATAAAAAGAGTTTAGAATCGTGGAAGTGTGTGACAATCTTATTGAACGAGTGGAATCAGCTATACTACGTGCCGTTATGCAACAGGTTGGTTTGTTGATTTTATTAGTCCTGTATAGGCAGAATTTCATGTATACTAAGATTTAGGGTCGAATTTCCATACAGTGTGAAGGTCGTGGAAAACGGAAGACAGCACAGCACAGCGATGATGGTGAGTTGGTACTAAGCAATATTCTAACTTTAATATAAAAAAGGTGCGCATTTATATTTTGTTGAGATAGTTTTAGCTAGTGATCCAGCAAATATTCCCAACCGACAAAAGGTTTCCGTGCAAAATATGATGCGAGCACTGAGAGGTCGACCTCAAATAACACCTAATTTGGCTGTAGCGGTTAGGCCCCTTCTTTGTTTTTTTCCTTATTATTCCCTTTCTCATCCTTGATATACCACCGTCTCTTCAAAATTTTCTCTACTTTTTTCTCAAGTGCATTGCCATTCTCTAAAAAAATTAGAATAAATCGTTCTACTAACACTCTAGATACATAATTTTAGTTTATCATGGATTACTATAGTATAGTTAGGTTAAGTGATTTCGTTTAATATTATGTTTATTATCTGATAACTGTATACTTTGTCAAAAATAACTCACTTTAGTTACAATTTTAAATCATAATACACAGTTGTTTTCGTTTTCAGCATCCTTCTGAGGCTGATAGTTCAGAAGGGAGTGAAGATCCTAAGGAACCAGATATGAATTGAGGGCGACGTTACAATACCGAATCTAACGTATTCCTCAAAACATTCGATTAATGAATCATGGAAGGGTTCATTATTCTTCAGGATTATTTAGTTTTTGCACCTGAAAATCCTTAGTTTCGAGAATGTAAGTTTTCGTTCTATATAGTTTAGAGTTTGTTAATAAAATTTGATGGTTTATCCATTTTCTTTGTGACATTGTAATGCAATTATACGTGTATTTCATAAATCATCCTGTCCTTTCTTGTTTACATCTATATTGATATATGAAGGGAAAAGAAGCTAATGAATATTATTTAAATTATCTAACATTTCAATTTGAGTGAAGGAACTGATTAAAATGACTTATCCTATCAGATTTTAATTGAAGGTTAGACAGTGTATTTTGCGTATTGAGTGATTTCTACAGTGATATTAGTTCTTTTATCTGATTATTGCTCAATTATTGTGGGAAAGTATTGGTGAACAAGGCTAAAAATAGGATTGGAATTCATATGATATTCCATTTCTAATAACCCTCAAAGTTTGACGAGAAATCTATAACAAAATATTGCATTCTTGTTTATTATTATTTTACTCTTCACTGAAAATTACGAATTAATCTGTTGAATCTTGTGTTCTATGGAATTTTCAAAACCCGGAAAATCCTAAGATATGGACATGTTGAGCGATGTTACTATGGAGTAGGGTTGGCATCCCGGAACCTCCGATTCCCCAAATCCCGGGAAATACTCGGATTTTCGAAAATCTCGAGAACCCAATAACTCGACTTATTAAAATACCACGTAGACCCGCTAACTCTACATTTTAGTCTCTGATGCCAACCCTATTATGTAGTTAATGTTTCTACTACATAATAAGAAAGTGGGGGTTTATCAAAAATATACATGCTTTGATTGAAATTAGGTTAATAGGGTTAACATATGGTCATTGGAAGTAGTTCTCTACATTGCAAGATTTGAATTCGTAAGTTTTAGCTGTAGCGTATCATTTTATACGGGGCTTGCAAGGTATAATAGTGATTTTAATCAGGCAGACTTCCTACAGGTACAGAGAATTTTATAGGTGGTGAATGGCATATGCGATTAAGCACTGGATGGAAGGTAGATTAACTAAATAAAATTGTGTTTAAAAAACAATTAATAGAATGAAATGAAGCGAGTTTGAATTGAGGGAAATATATATACTATTTCACGATACATTTATTATAAATTATAAAGATTGAAGTGTTGGAGGTTGGAATTAGTGAAAGATGATATAATGAGTGGAGTTTCGAGTGACTGTCTCCAGTGACATGAATGATCAGCTTATCAATCACCACTGGTCAGTATATTGCGTGTTCGCATTGCTATCAAATATCACTCAACAGCCGCTTTCTCCCGCTGAGAGCATAAATTTTATTGGCTTCTCACTCAGCGTGTTATTACAACTCTGTTTTTGCTTTTGTCGCAAGTTATAGCCACCGGATATTGTATGAAAGAACTCAGGATAAGGAGATTAATCAAAAAAAATTGAAAATCAGACACTAACTCGTTTTTCTTCTTGTCGCTTTTATTTCATCTTTCACAGCCTAACCGTCTGCTTGCCTGCCTTCATTATAAGCACAATTTCCTAACCAGTCTTGTCCTCTTCTTCATATCCGGCTAGTTTTTTGAATGATTTGCATGGTTATAACGCCAGCTGGTGAACTGCATTTTGGTTATAGGAAGTGTTTTAATACATGGCTTGAAATTATTCCAACTCTTAGTACTAATTTTCTTTTTCTAACTATCTACCTTATATGTTTCACTTCTAATCAATCAGTTTGGCATGATTCATGTCTTAAATGATGTCATATGTACCCCGTATGCAAATGTATTCTTAGTCGCTGACCCTCTATTATAATTCTGCCCGCCCTCTCTCCTTTTATGTCGCTTAGGTATATTGATCGATTTTCAATCATTACTGGAATGATTCCCCTTTGTTAAGATATTATATTTATAGTAAATAAAAATATTCTTAAGTTGTGTTAGAATAGTTGGTTAAGTACATTAATATGATCGTTTTTTCTAACTTAATGAATAAAACAGTATAGGTTACATTAACTTGCATTTTCAATATATATACAGTATCACATTTCATTATATTCAGTATTCGGTAATAGATTTTAAGCCAATCTACCATTGAAAGATGTTTTATTTACAAAATTAAGTCGCAGTGGCTATTAGTTAGATTTTCTGTTGCTTTTGAATTTAACTACTTATTCATTAGTTTAGTATATGTGCACTGTAAGCTTCAAAATTTTTCCGTGGTTTTAGATGTCGCCAAAGCGACCATCATCATATTACGGAACAGGCCAAAATTGTACGCTGAAATCGTATAGATCTGTTACATCTTTAAATAAAATCCGACAAGTGGAAACATGTCAGCTAGAGGTTTGGTCATTATTTGCTGTTAATTGTTCACCTTCCTTTTCTTTCGTTAGGAATTCCCATTGCGACTATACTGTTTCCATATACTATTTATATCTTCTTCTCCTTACAACTTGAATTTTGTTCCATTGTTGATACTAATAATAGAGTTCCTAACATAATTCCTGTTACACTTTTTTATAGTCTCGTCTTTAAAAATAACTTAAATAACATTTTCTCTCCAGTTTTCTCAAATAATGCGGTGTTTATTCTCGTAAACTATTAGAACAGTAATCGGTGTTAAATTAATGATAGAATGTATATCTGCGCTTATTTACATTATTACTAACAAAGTGTTGTTTATATTCAATAAATAACTATCCTAGCTTAATTCATAGAAATGTTTATATTGATTGATAAGTACATAATTTATTAAAATTATTCTCAAAGAGAAAAGGTGATGAATATTTTAGGAATTTATCCTTCCCATAAAATCTCAATTTGGAGCCGAATTCAGGAGATTTTCAATATCATTAGGAGGAGGAAGACCAAGTCCGTCGTTCAACGAATTTTACGAAACAGTGCAGGTATAAAGAGTGAAGACACTATTAACATTTCATCCAATCTCAAATATTAGTTTATTTGAGACAACCTATCAACTTTGGCATTAAATAAAAGTATTTGATACGATTATTACAATTACTTTAATCAGAATATTCATCGGTTAACTGAAGAACAACGAGCAGGCACTCACATCACATATGTTTCACAAGATGGAAGCAACCTACCCATATCGAATGATGATGTAAGAAATTACTACTCCACCTTAGTGGAAAATAGATGTTTCATTGAACATACTGAAAAATAATGAATTAAAATTTAATAAGCAACACTAAATAGGAACTTAACTCGAAAACTTAAGTTCTAGTAATTAACAAGTTTCTTGACTAGGATAATATAGATAAAATAGACTATCAAAGGGTTTTGGCAGAACCTCCGTAAGGCATTGGAGAACTTGCCAAAAATATTGCGTATTGTGGTTCAAAACAAAGGAGAGAGTTTGGAAGAGGAGTTTGGATATGGTGTTTCGAATGACACTGTTCTACAAAGGAGGCGTAAAGTATCAATATCAGCACCACAAGATTTTCGGCGGGTATGTATTTAATATACTATGTAAAGCATTTTTATCTTATCAGTAGCTAATTTTAGTATACAGACTTAATTTATCTCATCTCACTTTATATTCCCAGATATTAGTATGAAATGGGACATTTGATGATACATTTATCCAAGCGTTAATATGAAAATAATATTTTAGTATAAAAATCCGAATATATTTAGTTTGTAACATGGCGAGCAAAATAATATGATCTTATATGCTCTAGGTTTTCCTTAAGCGTTTTTATGATAAAATGTGCTACTTCCCAATAATCTTTTGCATAATGAATCAATCTCAAAGCATTTATTTCTCCAAATTAAAATTGAAAGCTGGTGATATTGACTCCTTATATGGGCTTTCTTTGTTTAGTGAAGAATTGCAACGCGATTACTATTTTTATTACTCGAGGATATTTCTTTCTCCCTTTCTTATTAGCTAAGTGATGTCTATCTGATATATATTGCTAGAATACTTTCATCTTCTACAGAATATACGCTTAAATAACGTAAAAATTTAGCAAAATATTTTACTGCAAATCTATTGAAATCGTCTACTATTTTTATCAAATAATTGAAACACTATAGACTAACAAACAAAACTTAATTATAGGTCTCATCTATTCTTGATGCAGATATTCTACCCCATGAACTGCGTCGGGTTCGGTTATGTAAATTCTACAACAACAAACCACTAGGATTCTTCATTCGTGATGATAAGTAGTAATCAATCAAGAAAATATAATTTTGCAATTGTAAAAGTTGCTAGATATCTCTTATAAATATTAAGTATTATATTTCTAAGCTATTCTGAACGACTGACACCATGGGGACCTATTGCTACCCCTGGCATTTTTATATCTCGCCTCCTCCCAAATGGACTCGCTGCCTCCACAAACCTCCTTAGCATTAATGACGAAATATTGGAAGTCAATGGTATAGATGTACGTAGTCATTTTCTAGTATATACAATACTTCAATGAATTAGCCACTTTATAAAAATGTTTGAAAATTGTGTCAGTCAAAAATTAAGCACGTATAACTCCTGTAAATTATTAAGTGTTTTCCATCAGATTATGAATTAATTTCAGGTTTCCGAGAAGAGTCTCGACCAAGTTACTGATATTATGATTGCTAACTCTACTAACCTAATCTTAACAGTTAAGCCGGCAGTACCTTCATCTTTCCCATATTTAACATATGCCCCACCCCCCTACACTATCCCTCCTCCGCCTGGATACTGTAGCCCTCAACAACAGAGAATGTCTCAATCTTGCTACTCTTTTCATAGTAATTTACATTACTATGGCAGAGAAAACCACGCAGAAATAGCCCGGTGAGTAGTACTTGCTAAACTATAACAAAATGAATATAATTATAGTAAATTAGTAGTTACGTGAATATTATAGTATTAGCCCCCTTAATGTAATTATGATGATATAATAATGTATTCCAATTAATTAAACCATATCTAAGCAGTTGGTGTCTTAAAATTGTTTCTTACAGGCTCCCAATACCACCCCCTTTCAACGCTCAATCTTTTTCCCGTGAAAGCACGTGGCGACTATCTGAAAAACTCGCTAAGATATCATTACGATCTCGTGATAGTGCAAAACGGAACAAAAGACCATTTAGTGTACATTGTTCTGCAATTCCTAATATTCGAACCCTACCATACATTAATTATGGGTACTAAATTGTTGACTTTTTATCAGGAATAAAAATTTCTCCATAGCTACAATTAAGGTTTGAGAATGGACAGAAAAATCCATGGTAATATAAACTAAACATCCAGTTCCAGTCGTAATAATCCTGACATTTTTGTGATGACCTATAATTTAACAGGTGAGATTACCTTCGAATAAATTAACACAATATTACTCTACTATGGTTTGTAGTAATATTTGAGATCAATACTCTTTCATATGTGCTAACAATAGATTAGATGACAAAACTTACCTAACCTTCAAAAATCAAATATTTCAAGAATTACAAAGCAAATATTTAAAAAAAATTATTTTTAGTTAAAAATGATATATCGAGTCAAGCTAAATGTACCCAACACTAAAAAATTTAGAAAGGATTGATATTTTATAACAGGGCAAAATAATTAAGATGACTAGAGATATTTGTTAAACGCGAGATGCTTCAGATAAAATATTTATAGTTCTATTAAATAATAGCTTATATATTTCAAAATAGAAATAAATAGCCATAATATACAAAAATAATAATTTTTGAAACTGAAATCTTCGTCAAATATCACAGATACAAAATGGACATCAATGTATACAAGGTAAAATGATATTTAATATATAAGAATCAACACATTATACATATATATATATATATATATATATTAGGTGGTTGTGGAAGTTTTAGTCTTTTAGTTCAGCGCTTTAGTACAATTATTTCTAACCTAGATAAATTCCTGCTTTTTTGTAGTGTTAGGTTTGTAGTTTATGAAAAGCCATAAGTCAAGATTTAATGGTAAACTTAACCTCACAAAATAATTCGAATAAGCTGAGCCACCAAACACTGCATATTCGACACTGTATTCTCTCCGAGATCCAGCAAGGGAAGAATGCTGCTGAAGCATGCAAATCAATATGATCTGTACTAGGTGAGGGTGTTCGCTCCTACAGCACTTGAAGATGTTGTTTTCGACGCTTTAAAGTTGGCGAATTTGATGTCAATGACCGACAACGCTCTGGGATGCCCCGAACGGCGAAGACTGATGGTTTGAAATCATTATTGGATGAAAAACCGTCGCAGACACGAAAGGGACTCGTGGAAGAGTTGGGAGTTGATAAAGCAACAGTCTTCAGGCGACTGCATGAGATGGGGAAAATTCGCAAGCTCGGAAAGTGGGTACCATATGAACTCTCCGAAAACTGCATTGGCCGCCGATTCAACTCATGCATCTAGTTGCTTGCCAGGTAATGCAAGAAGAACTATTTGTGGGAAATTGTTACTGGTGACGAAAATGGATCGACGATTTTATTGCCTCCAAGCCGACGTCGTTTTTTAACGAAGGAATCCGAAATTTACCTGAGAGATGGCAGAAGGTCATAGAAAGCGAGGGAAAATATTTTGATGATTGAACTGCATTTTGTATATTATAGAAATAAAATGAAAATTGTGAAAAAAAGACTAAAACTTCTGCAAATCATCTAATATATATATATATATACTGACTGGATTATGTCTACACTTATAGTAATACATTGGTGTCTTAAAGTTTACCTTCTCAAATGAAAATAAATAAAACGCAATATTTGTACTGAAATAAAACAGGAAAGGCAAACTAAAAAAGATATACTATTACCTAGCAACGTCTCTTAATCAAATTGAACTGCTGTTGCCACCTCTCTCTCAGCCTCCATTACTTCATCTTGATCATAAAGAATTTTGGATTGTTTCGAAAATAAAGCTAGATCATCTATAAAAAAAACTAGAGACCAAAATAAAACGACTAGAATAAATATATTCAAACATGAGTCTACAGCGGCTTAGTTATAAATGTTTAAAATACCAACTTATTTATAAAAATATTCAAGTTCTGTTTACCTTTTCCTTTTTTGTTTTGGAAATAAGAAAAAACAGCATGCTGCACTACACGATCTTTCCTGGCTGCAGCTTCCATTATTTTTAGATTATTTATATCAGCGGATGATTGTGCCTCCAAGTATCTTAAAATAACGTAAATTATCCGAATTAAGAAGTTATATATATATATTTTTATATATAATAAATAGGAAAAGTGGAGATTGTACCTAATAGCATCAACAACATGACCTCTTTCCAATAGTACTTCTACAATTTCGTCAGAAGCTTTTTGTCTAAAAAATAAAAGTAAAAAGACTTTGTGTTAAAAACGTATATATGAGATTCACCATAAGTACAAAAATATTAGCAGTATTGAAGTACGTAAAGCACATCTGGGTGCGTAAAATATTATTTTATTGAAATTATCACATTTATGATTCTGGTGATTTTAGCTCTAAAGAACTGTATTTTCAATCACCGTGACAATACAAATAATTTATTTTATTATGGTAATATGTAATTAAAATTAGTCATAAGCTTGCTGTATCTACGAATAAGAACGAGAAAAAGTTGAGAAACTGCTTAGTATAATGGCTGCTAGCAGTAACTCCTACAATATCATCACTATTAAAAAAAAAGAATTGATAGAAAACCATAAATGTTGCCACTAACTATAAATAGTTTGATGAAATTATACTTTTTGAGTGATGTATATTCCCTAGATCTAATACCGGCTAGAATATGTGGAATAGTGAATACAATGCTGATAATTATACAAAGTGTGCCAAACGTTATGATACAAGTTTTAAATACACCTAAATTAGCATATGTAACGTAGTAATTCGCTATGCTAATAAAGTGTACTGTTTAAAGCCTTTTGAGACCATGTTTAAAACTTCGTTAAATTCTCTCGTCTCTAAATTGTCAAATTATGTCCAAAGCTCTACGCACTACAATCATCCACTTGCATGAGCAAGGAGAGAAGAATGTTGCGATTGCTAAAAAACTGTGTCATGAAAATGGCTGCTCAGCGGACTGTGAAACGATATCAGGAGCTTGGCAGAGTAAAGGACAATCTTACGAGTGAAAGACCCAGGTCCATGAATACTTCTCGCGTTAGAAAAGTCAAGAAGAGGATCCTATGAAATAACAAGAGATCGATGAGGAAGATGGCTTCTGACCTCAATATCAATCCAGCATCAATGAGGAAGATGGTTAAAAATGAACTAGGATTCTACCCATATGAGATCCGTCGAGCCCATATGTTTACGGAGAAAATGAAGGTCAATCGTTACGAAAAAAACAAGAAAATCCCCAAACATCGTTCGGCAAGGCCGCGCCTCGAACGTGCTTTTCACTGATGAGTAAATTTCTACTGTCAATTATCAGAACAATGGCCAAGTTCTGCAACGTGGACATCAGAGGTCTGAGAAAGCATCCGTAAATGTCAGAAGTTATTTTCCATCATATATCATGGTTTGGATCGAAATAACAGCGTCAAGTAAAGCTACGTTGGTAACCGTCGAAAAAAAATGTCAAAATTAGGGCGAAATACTATGAAAGGTAATTTTGAGAGACGTCTACAAGCTTGTGTGACCGCAAAAGGAGGAAACTTTGAGCACCAATTGAACTAAACTATTGTTTGGTATCTGATGAATGTCTAGATAGATTTTCATATCGAAAGCTGTTTTTATCATAAAATTGTATCACTTAACATCCATATCAGAACTTTTTGCGCACCCTCTATATTAAGGACCGAATTTACCCATTTATTCTACACTTGTTAATTTTTAACTTCAATAGTCACAGCCGTTTAATACTAATTAAAATGTTTTACGGGAAACGTAGTAATACTAAAGTGTATGTAGCAACTGTACCTTGCTAAAACATCGACCCCAGATTGAAAAAGTGAAGGACATCTTGCTTCGTAAGACAGTAAAAGAAAGGCGAGAGGTTTTGAATCAGAGATAACCTTTAAAAAAGCCAATAGGGTTAGAGATACACCATGTCTTCACAAATAGTTAAAATAATCGTAAAAATAGCTTTATTAAAAAGTTTTTGTAATATACCCTATATGTGACTAATTGGTGTAATTTCGCCATTTCGCCTGCACTGGCAAGGGATCCAACCAAAAGTTCAAGGAAATAAGCCTAAATATGAGAATTTAGAATTTTAAAAAATTCCACAGTTATCATATCTACGAAACTTATGTTATTAAAAGGGTTAAAATCCCTCGCTATGTTATTAAATCGTTTTTTCGAGATTTCCTATGTAGCAAAAGTGCTAAGAGCTGACATAAAAAGGGGAAAACTATATTGTCATCATATATTCAGTAAAGTTTTAATCTCAAGACCAGACAGCTGGCAAAAATCATTCCTTACTCATAGAATTTTCTAGTTTTATATATTATTTTATTTTATAAAAATTCCCCATAATAATATATTATGGATATAATACTTACATTAATTCAACTTTGAGAGTGAATAAAATAAAATACAAATATTAAAATTAACCTCAACTGGAATATTGCTGCGGTGCAAGCTACGAAGATACTGCAGCATTGTATTAGCCATGTATTTTTTATCCACTAATGAGTCCTCCTGAATAATTATGATTTAGATGCAAAATAAATAAAGACGAATTCAAGGAAAACTTAGCCGATAACTAACCATAAGCGGAATGAATAGACTGCTTTGTAGTTCCTTTTGTTCAATTCTCAAATATTCAACATCGCAAGGAATTAATTGGCATTTTGAGGCCTCTGATGAAATATCATCAATAAATACACAAAAATAAATAGTAGAATACTTATATTATCAACGAACATTATTGAAAAGAATAAGCACGGCTAAAAACCAACCTCCTGATCTTACTACATTAGAAAGTGATAGCGAGTATTTTTCAGTCAGAATATTGAATAGCTTCCTAGTTTGCCTCAAGGTAAGAGATTTTGTTTTTAAACATTCTGCCAAAGTAGATAGAACCAGAACCTTTTGGCCATTGCGATTCATTAAAAATTCAATAAGAGTGCACTGCAAATACTATCATATATTAGAATTTTAAAGCATAGCAAAGAAGAATACAAAATAATAAACTAACTTTGTCTTCAATCTCATTCTTTGCCAGATTACATTTAATTTTGAGTTGATACATCATACCAGCGATAGGATCTATAAACTTTAGATACACTTATTCGCATGTACAGAATTTTGAGCATAAAAATTTACCTATTACGATATCAGGTTGGAACATAGACCATAAAGAAGTATACAAAGCAGGCGGAGGCAAGCATAGTGAAGATGGAACTGAATGAAATATGATAAATGGAAATATACAAAGTGGTACTTAAGCAAAAACATACCAACTGCAACCGTGATAAGAGAAGAGTGTGAGGGTCTACTTTGAGCAATACCAATATCAAAAACCATCGATTTAGCAGTGACCTGAACAAACAAGTGGTAAATACTCAATATACAATAGTTATCAAATAATAGGCGTTGATAAAATATAAAGAAACTGTTTTTCAATATATCTATCAAGCAAAATCAACTAAGTTTTACTCTAGTGCAAACTAATTACTATTAATACAGAGTACAATATACACTCAATAGAGTAGAATGAATAGACTACTCTATAGTTTCTTCATTACGTTTATTTAAAATACACGAAAATAACGCTTAATTTACCTGGTGATGAACAACTACTAAATTATCGATGACATGAATGCCAAAGCCTCCGGCGAATCCTAAAAATTAATTCTGTGAGATATCAAAAATATTAGTAACAAAAAAAAACGTTATAAAGGAATTAGAATCACTAATTTGGAAACAATAGATTGAATAAACCTAAATTCAGTGAATACTTGATCCTTGATGCAATATTGGGATCAGAACTAAGCTCATAAAGAGCCATATCTGTAGTTGTACAATTACGATTGCTGTATCGAACCACCATTATGTATATTTTGCCGTAACTAAAAATAATTATTGTAGAAAATTGGAATTTAGCCTTAAACATAAACTTTTCTACTCAAAAAAAACTGATTTAATTTTCCTAAAAATTACATTGAAGCAACCATAACATCCTTATCATGAAGGTAGTTCATAGAATTTGAAGCTCCATAGTCAACATCGAAACTCTGAATTAGAACTTCAAGAATAATATACAGTGAAAAATAAAAAATAAATGAAAAATATAGCTTAAAACGCTACATTACATTTAATAAACATACTTTTAATTTTATGAACTGTCCATGATTAATTATTATGGGCTGTATAACGGAACTGTTGCTACCAGACGCCAAAATAAGAAGATTTGACTTAGCCTACAAATTTCAGTTTTTAAATTGTTAATAGGATATAAACAAATACTCACGTAGTAGATGGACCACGATGCAAAAATAATGGCAGTTTTTTGCATTTTTGCTGTTCGCTTATCCTCATTCAACTGAAATAATTCCAAACACTGCTTCGTAACAAATAATATCTGAAAAGAAGTGTTATAAAATATATGATATAGATAAAACTAAAACTTGCCTAATTAATTTAAGTAACATAGGGTTAATGATAGTAACTGATAGATTGGCATGTTACCTGATTATCTGAAACCCAATCCACACTAATAATAGGTTCTTTAGATTTTGTGCCAACACTGAATTCTATACAGCATGATCCATCGTTCTTCTCAAGTAATATTATATCCTTAAGAAATATAATAAAGAAGGGTGTTTTATACATTTATTTATAGTAATTTTATCCCATAGAAAATTTGGAAAACATAATTACAAAAAAGCTAGCTTACAACTGAATTATTTTGCCGCTGAAAAACAGCAACTTTGCCATTAGGTGATAATTTGACGAGGCGAGAACACCCTCGATCCTTCGTTCTTAAAAGAGGTATATTTAAAAGAAATGACTGCTGTATATTAGTTTCTAAAAACTCATATTCTATACTACTGCTTATAAACGAAGATTAACGTTTTTAAATAGCTAGGATATTAGCGTTAGAATTGATTATCTCACACCTTACAGAAATAACGTCATCTGATTTGAGAGATTTTACAGTCAAACCAAGTGCTCCATTATTTCGGACTGTACAAATCTGAAATACAAAAATTTAATGAAATAATTCAACTCTAGAATAAAAGAAAGGAAAAATTAGCGGCATTATACTTCGTAATTATGCTGCATTAATTATGAATAATGTCATTACCTTAGAATTGGTACTGTCAAAGAAATTTTGTGTGATATTTCCAGATTGATCAGTTAGTCGACTATCCGGCTCAAAAGATACTGATACTTCTCCTAACTCTAACATATGATAAGCTCTGAAAAAAAAACTCATTGCTGTTCGCACACATAATATAATTTTTACTATATTTAGTGTTGAACATATAAATTCCACTTGAAATATTTAGTTATAGATACCAATGGCTAAGTAAATGTCAATTATAAAACTAGTATAACTATTACTGATCCTATTATTCTTAACATTATTATTTTTCACTTAGTAGAATAGCATAAACTAAATCAAATGATAAATTCCACATATGACAAAAACAGAGAAAAGGTTCTATGTAAATTAAAAGCATTACTAAAACAACGTTACTAAACATCTCAAAAATCCAGCATCAACAAAATCACTAAAGCATTGTAGCGACTTTTCGTTTCAATGTTGCTAATTATAATAAACAAGAGGAGCAGGCAAAAATATGAAATTTAAAGTTTTGTTCAATGAAAAAAAATATTATATAGAAATCTATGTGAACTTGTTTATACTTTACTAATGTATAACAATCTTGAATGAGAAATTCGTGGGTATTAATTACATGGTCATTTCTGGGAAATGATTTTAAATCTCTGGGAATGTGTAAAATAAAGTTAGTCACGTAATCGTAGAGAATCAGCATGAAAAATATATTCCATTTTTTTAATATAGATTGGTTTTATTTTCCACAGTTTATCAGAATTTTCCTTTTCATGTAATGAATAAATATGAAATCGATACCTTAGTATAAC
Organism: Heterorhabditis bacteriophora; assembly: GCA_964036235.1. NCBI lineage: Eukaryota > Metazoa > Nematoda > Chromadorea > Rhabditida > Heterorhabditidae > Heterorhabditis > Heterorhabditis bacteriophora. Next base: position 4,279,691 of record OZ038426.1, read on the forward strand.
AAATGTGAATTCACGAAAAACGCTAAGGTCAAATTATCACATTTTATAATTTGGAAAGTAAAAGAAAGCATTGTATACGAGCTTTCTTGTAATTTTTAATTGTTTATTGTCATTCTATTATGGAACTATCAGGAAGAACTTAAGTTACTTGGGCACAGCCAGACTAAGGGCTCGATTTTTACATGTTTGAAATATGAAAGATACAGTGCCTTTCATAATTATAGGGTACCCGGAATATGCGAGTATTAAAATTAGAATGTGACATAACAAATATGCCTTTTGTGGATCAATGCAAAAAACGAAAGATGATCTTCTCTGTTTTTAACGATGTCGAAAAATTAAGAATTCTGGCATTTTCTTATACCGAATTAAACTCTACGGAGATTCCAAAGAAAATCAGTCGTTCTAGGAAGGTTGTCGCTACGTTCCTGAGAACTCCTGGTGCATATGGAATAAAAAAATAGAGGAAGGCCAACAAAGCTGGGGGAACGGGAATAAAGAAGAATTATGATGATGACATCAAATAACACGGCCAGTTTGAATGAAATCAGAAGAGTCTTCTATCTAACTGTATCAAAAACAACGGTTTGGAGAACACTGAAGGAAAATCCATTCATCAGGTGGGAAAGGATAAGGAAGTGTCTCTTATTACAACAAATCGCTTCAGAAAAACTTCATATTCCAACAAGGCATCATTGTCATCCACGTAAGTTGCAGCATAAAGGACTGGTTTCAGCACAGAAGCATAACCTTATAGACTGACTGTCACGCTCATCAGGCCTGAATCCTATGAAGAATCTTTAGGGAATATTAGTCCGTCAAGTTTATGCTCATAATAGAGAGTTTCGGTCAATTGGGGACCTTAAAAAGACAATTTCAGAAGAGTGGATCAAAATTGACCTAGCCATCCTCAAAAATCTATCAACGAATGTGGCAAACCATATTTTTCAGGTAGTTGGTAGAAGGAATAGTTGTAATGATTATTAGGAGTTTTGTTGCTTGTTATGAATTGTTGTTTCGTATTTTTAGCATTTCCCCTATGTGCTCTATAATTATGAAACAGTGAAAAAATAAACTTTCTGCTTTTAAAAAAAATGCATTGACAATCAAGAAAAAAGTGTAGATAGTTTTGGCGATGTGACAGGGTGTCAGGATAAAAAGTTTGTAAAATTTGAAACACTTGGTCCCGAGTTAGAACGACAAATGAGTTGTGTTTTATAATTATAAAACGCACTGTACATCTTTATAATTCAAGCTTGTAAAAATCGAGCCCTTAAAGCCTGGCTATTCCCAAGTTACTTAAGTGCTTTTTGATAGTTTTATAAGAGAGATATTAAGAGTTATGCGCTGCTATCTGGAAGATTATATAAAACTACTAGATCTGATACTACCAGATCCTAGTCTATCTGCCACTTTTTTTAATGGTTAGTCTAATAAACTTCGTATTTAACCCCATCATTTTGAATATAACAAATAGTAAAATACATACATCAAAATAAGTACAATATTAAGCACATTACATAATTCTTGATAAAAAAATCCCGAAAAAAAGTATGTTACATGAAGTTTATTAGAAGCAATGTGTCCTTATTCAGATTACAGAGATGCCGTTTTTCTCCATATTAAAATCCGTTCACTAGTGTTGAAAGTCTTTTTATAAAGCTTGTCGTCAATGTAAAATATTTTATTGCTACGACCAGACAAGAGCAAATAATGTTCATTAAATGACATTAATATTGTTCTAAAGCAATCATAGTCGTCTCATCGTAGCAGTGCCGTTTGTAGTAGGTATTCAAAGAGCCTAAGCTAACCAACTATGTAAAATAGATGGCATACCAATTCAAGTACCCATGGTTTTCAAAAGACGATTGTTTGTTCTGCTGATGCATGTTTATCATAGTGCAAGAAATATACCAACTGCTTTGCAAAAACTCAAGTTAATCTCAGCACTTTATTGCTTATATTTATTTTATATTTTATCTAAATATAGTTGTAATCCTTTTGGTCTCTAGTATTTTAAAGTATGAAATTAAATTTACATAAGATATTATTTCGACCATAATCTTAGAATCAATTCGTTTTCCAAAATATTAGTAATCAAAATCAGCGGCGGACAGATAAATAGAGATGTAAACAACTATATACTCATAAGTTGTTTCCACAATATTAGGATGAAAAGTTGAATAAATGTGATTACAAATACCTACTAGCTGTATTTATATCTACGATTTTTCTTAATTGAAGAATCGTAAGTGCGAATCAGCGGTTAATGAGTAGCCATGTTGACTGCAGCTTTTGTGAATTAGAAAAAACGTACATTTAAAAAGCATCAAATAAATCTAGCGATTTTATCGTACGTAATCCTACTACTAATATTTTGCATATGTTATTAATACGATATATATAATAGTAATGGGAGAACTCGGCATATTGTAGTACCGCCCTTTTATTAGTTACGTATCAATTCAGATCGCAGACACATAAGCGCAAGTTAAGAAAGTTATATGCTGTCCTTTAGTATTCTAAATATGAAGTACTGTAATTTTAGCGGGTTATCTAAGATAAGAGAAATCAACAAAGGCAAATTTGTTTTAGAAATAGATTTGCTGAATACTCGTAACTATAATTTAATCCGTTTGAATAACTAAAAAATAAGAACTAATAACATTAGGCCATTCGATGGGCTATACAATCCAAGAATGACTTGATGTTACTTGCAGTAGGCAAGCTCCCTCTAAGTTGAAGTAGGAACTGCTGGAAGTTCCTCATATCGTCGTGGATTTTTTGCTGACGCCGTTATTCGGCTGCACAAGTGTATCATGACGACAGCATGCCGCTAGTAATAGATACCGTCAAACTCTTTGTGATGCTCATCTCACTACAACAGTACTTCAGAATTTTCATTAGATGGAGGTCTTGTTATAGGATTGGTATTCAAATTTAAATTCCAATTTAAATCAGAAAATTCTTAAATTTTTAAAATTGAATCTTGAAAAATTCGTAAAATTTTAAAATATTTGAAAATTGAATATTTGAATTGAACTACTTAAATATTAACTCTAGCTCGTTCGTCTGGAGAGCTAGCAGTAAGCGTAATAATGATGAAAAATAATGGCTAGAATAAAGCACGATTCATTAATGAAAGTGGCTCTGATTCGTCTGTGGGCACCTTTCATAGTACTGGTACTTCTAGAATTGAAATTTTGACTATGATCCAAGTACTCATGGAAGATCCCATTAGGTGGGAGCCACGTACTTCTGTAAAAAGTCCAGAAGGCATCAACAAGAACTTCCTTCAGCTTATCACTAGGCAGGCATGGTGGGGGAAGAGACTCTAAAGTGCTAAAAAGATGTGGTGCCAGAAAAGGCAATACTCCGAGCCTCCAGAAGTATGTTCTAACGAGAGCATCGCTCTTTACGTTGGACCGGAGACCAACCGTCTCTTTTTTGATATATACATTTCTTGTAATGAAATATACTACCGTTAAAAAAATGTATAGGTATTTTAAATAGGAAAAGTTATATGCTTAACTTATCCCAAAACCTTGATACCCAACTAGCTCTCAATCGCTTACATTGTACCTTGTTCCAAATTCGTTACAAATTTCACTCCAGGCAAAGTGAAGTGATTTAAAACGCCAAACTGCATTAATTCGTCATGGAACCATCTAAAATATGAGTATATTTAAGCAATAATAGGGATAGAGTAAATTAAAGTATAAAATTGGTAGCAAATCACATACTTAAATAGTCGATCGTTCATTTTCCATCATATATCATGGTTTGGATCGAAATAACAGCGTCAAGTAAAGCTACGTTGGTAACCGTCGAAAAAAAATGTCAAAATTAGGGCGAAATACTATGAAAGGTAATTTTGAGAGACGTCTACAAGCTTGTGTGACCGCAAAAGGAGGAAACTTTGAGCACCAATTGAACTAAACTATTGTTTGGTATCTGATGAATGTCTAGATAGATTTTCATATCGAAAGCTGTTTTTATCATAAAATTGTATCACTTAACATCCATATCAGAACTGTTTGCGCACCCTCTATGGTTTCACGTCGTGCTAGAGTACCAGCCGAACTTCTTGGCTCGAAGAGGTACGAATTCACTGGATTTTTCAGGTCTGTGATGAAGTTCCAGTTCGATATGTGAACGTACGAGACCTTTCTAAAAACTAAAGGGGCACCATTCTTCAGAATTCTACAGGCACAGCAATTTTAAGTCATGACGGTTCTAGGTCTATTGATGCTGCAGAAGCCAAACTCGTAGGTTAATTCAGACCCGCTAGGGAGTGGGTAGAATGTAGTATCACGACTTCTGTTGAAATAGGCAGAAATAGACAAAAACAGGAACGTAGGCAGTATTGTGCTAATGCGTATATCGGTTTTCCCCTTAAAGGGATATAGTATAACGATTTTGGAAGGGTGCCAAAAGTGCTTACTATATTTGTACTGTTGGATTTCATTAAATTATGCTGTAGTGCTCAAAATGTTTCACTACATATATTATAAACTTTATTTGTATATTAATCATAACTATAATTTTTTTAAACACGTTTTTTATGTGAAAATTATCCACAAATGACCTATTATAGTTGGTTAATTGGACCTGTCAGTCCATTACCATGAAAAAGTATTCAATGAGAAATTTCAGACACTAAATAAAAATATATAACTGACCAATCATAGAAATAGATGAAATATTTTGATGTTGAGTTCTCTCGCAATCTATGTGGTAATAAAATGCAACAGTACATAATAATAAACCAAAATATTTTATTAGGGCGAGTTGTCCGACGAATGGAGATTGTTATTATTAATCAAAATGGAACGGTATTAAGCAAAAAGATAATGTCAGTACATTGTCCTAGGTTGCATGTTGAATTGTCTGTTTTTGACTTATGCTAAATAATCTTGTAATGTAGAATTTATATAATTATTGCTATCATATATAATGATGTATTGAACTGAAAGTGAACCTGCTCTATCAAGGAAATACTTTTATGCTGAATTTCATTATGTGCAGCTGTAGTAACAATTACATCTCGTATTTAAAACTTTTATTAATTTCAAAAAATGCTTTTGTTATAAAAGAAGCAGCAAGTACTAGATATGTTTTAATAGCATATCACTTTTCTGAAATCCTTTTTTAATTAGAGAAAATATATGATATAACTACCATATTTGACTGAAAGATAATAATAAGTGGCATTTTCGGCAGTTAATAATTGTTAATATGTTACATGCAATTTATATAAGCCTAGTCTCTATCGTTGTTTTTCTAGCCTTAATTTTAAGCAATATTATGTTATACTTTCCTGAACTAATTTATTATAGTTGATAGTATGCTTTTGTTAGTGATATGTTATAAAACTGTATTTTGCCATTTAGCTCAACTCAGATGATGAGCTCGGATGTGATTAAACGGGCTAATCCCGCTGATGACTATGAGTTACTACAAAGAGTTGGATCGGGTACCTATGGAGAGGTTTATAAAGCGAGGCATATTAGGTTTGCAAACTTATTGTACATAAGTTTTTACTTACCTGTAATACGTTCTAACCTAGCATATTGTAATATAAGTTCGTGGAATTTATATTGCTTTAGAATGATCTTTAGGAGTGGAGACTTGTCAGCTGTCAAGGTGGTAAAACTGGAAGCAGGGGATAATTTTGCTGTAATTCAGCAGGAAATTTTGATGATAAGAGAGTGTTTTCATCCTAATATAATCGCTTATCATGGTAGTTATCTAAGAAGAGATCGCCTTTGGATTGTTATGGAATACTGTGGAGGTGGATCATTACAAGATATTTACCACAGTAAGTATTTTGTATTTATTTATTTTTGAGGTGTTAATACAAATTTTAAATCTTGCAATGTCGGACGTAGCCTACTAGCGTTTTGTCTTGATTACTATGTGACTTACTAAATATTGACTTTTACATTTCTACAACGTGTTTTCCTTAGATTGTAGTAGACTATTAAAATTGATATATGATCGAGTATGGGATTTGAAGTTACTAATGGCAATATTTTTCATATAAAATCTAAAGAAACGTAATGTGTGTCTTAATTATTATATATTTTCGTAAAAAGATTTTTTTGACTTAATCTAGATAATTTTGTGAAGCTATGAGGTTAATCATTCATAGTTCATTAGTTGAATTTAGTGACTGGTCCCCTGTCGGAATTGCAAATTGCGTTCGTCTGTCGTGAGACAATGAAGGGTCTTGATTATTTACACAGAATGGGCAAGGTATTCTTCTTAATTCTTCACGTTGTTATCATTAATTCTCTATCTTATATCATTTGTTACTAGAACTGTTTTTAGGTTCATCGTGATATAAAGGGAGCAAATATCTTGCTAACTCATATGGGTGATGTCAAACTAGGTCTGTTATGCATTGATTGCTGTATACTTATTCCATTCGTAATGTTTATTATAACTTATGATTCTATAAATATTAGTTTGTTATGAATACCAACTTTTCCAGCTGATTTTGGTGTCGCAGCTCAGATAACCGCTACGATTGGGAAACGGAAATCATTTATAGGAACTCCATATTGGTAAGTTTTCTTAAGATTGTACACATAAACGTCCGTATGTGCCACATTTAAATTATTTTACATGTTTCCAAGATGTGCTTATGTTGTATCCTAAGGATGGCTCCTGAAGTTGCGTGTGTTGAGCGCCGAGGTGGATATGGTGTTCAGTGTGATGTATGGGCTGTGGGAATTACTGCTGTAGAGCTAGCAGAGTGCCAACCACCGCTTTTTGATTTGCATCCTATGCAGGTTTTGTATCGTTGATATTAAGAGTATATATAATTCTAAATATTTTTATGTTTTGCATTTATTATAAGCTTAACATTTAGGTATTGTACCTTATGACGAAAAGTAACTATAAACCTCCACATCTAAAGGATAAACATCAGTGGTTCGTATTTTAAATTCAATTAACATTTTAAACCGTTTAAAAGATCTATTTTTACTAGGTCTCCTCTCTTTCATGACTTCGTGCGTCAGTGTCTCACAAAAAATCCTAAAAAACGGCCAACACCTGAGAAATTGCTGGCGGTTAGATTTTCAATGACATAATTTGGGTCTTATTACTATATGCAATCATTCTTGCTTATTTTTAGTCCCATCATTTTGTTCTTGGATATCTCAGTTCTCGTATGACACGTGATCTTTTAGATAAGGTATGTCTTTTATCCAATTATGAGGTGAGTTCTATCTATTTAAATATACGATTAATTGAGTTTCGTAGATAATGCTTATGATAATTGTGATTTACTGTATGATATGAAATATATTTTTACTCAGTGGTTTATATAAATCCTAACATATATATATATATATAAAATTTTGGAATTTTTCAATGTAGTTAAGTGATAAGGTTATGGTTAAATTTATTAGATTAAAATGATATATTTCACACCTCGTGCGGTTAAACTATATTTATCTAAATAATACATCTGTATTCCCCAAAGGTAATTTTGGAAACCTAGCTAATTTTAGTTTTGCTAATCGAAGAACGGTATGTCTTGATTTTTATAGGTTAAGACAACGGCAAATAATTGCTAGGAAATTAAAGTTATACACTAGTAATAAAAACTGAAGCTAACAGAAATTATTATTTTGTGCGAAATTCTCTTAGTTAACTATTTAATGCTCTAGGTAAATAATGGTTCTTCTGCGAACTCGATTAATCGGTACAGTGATAGCCAAGAAAATGATGATAGTGGAGAAGATGATGAAGTAAGTCCAATTTCAACATAATTAACATGAGTATTTTATAATAATGCAGGTGGAATCTCGTCTTGAGAGCATGTCTGGATGTATCGGTTTGCCCCACAGATTAGATGGTCTACGCATAAGTGGTCTAAGGCAGACCTGTACCAATGAATCCTCAAGTTCACCATCTTCAAGTTCATCTTCCAGAGGTTTTCACTCTGAAAGAACAATACCAGCAAAGGTAGTTGCATTAGCGTTAAATGATATAATATTTTTAGTAATATATATTTTGTTTACTTCTTAGGATCTTCCCCCTTTACCTGATGTTGTTTCTGGTGATTCATTGCTTCTAGATAGAAACGGCGTACTTGATGATGATGATGAAGGAACTTTGAAAAGTGAGAAATTTATACTACCGTTGCGCACAATCCGTGACAAATGTAAAAAATAGATTATCACGCTGTAGATTTTATCAAAAAGGACACAGTTTTAAGTGTAAGGAATAATTTCCTTCAACGCATTACTGTTTAAAATATTAATTTTTAGTGAGCATCACTAAAACACCATACTCTCCCATATTTTCCTGAATATTAAAGACTATGGCTTAGATTTAATCACTCACTTTTTTCGCAGTCTAATGGTGCTTTATGAAAAGCCGTGTACTTTCTCAAACATATATTATAGTTATAGAATGCAATTTATTGGTGTACAACTGTCTAACCCATTTGTTGTGCGCCTCCATTATTAAGGGACTAACGATATAGATATAGTGGAGTTAGTATAAAAGCAATACATAATGCATATTGCAATTATTAACATGAATTATGTTTAGTGTCAGTTCTTATGATTGCTGTTGCATGACTATATCCACTAAAACGTATTATTAGGATATATCAGATCTTTGCTCATTCATAGCATTAGATACGTATAAAATTTCGGATTCATTATTAAAATGTTAGTAGAGATCATGACTTCATGGGACCTATCTTATATCAACAATAGAAAATATTTAAATTATATTCAAGAAGAGTAGCAGTGCTGCCTAATAGTCGCGTTCTTATTCATAAATATCGTTGTTATACATTTTTTAATCCGGGTTATTTTATTTCTGTTTAAATATTTTAAAAAATAATGTTTTGAATATTTACTACAGATTTTCATTACAAAATGATGATTGGAAGATGGCCGATTTCTTTAGCTGCATTATAGATTTATATATGGCATTGCAACTACGATTGTAAAATATAAAGAAATGGCCAACAATTTGTTTAACTGCAAAAATTCTCAACTATGTTTTCTTCTTAGACTTATAACCACCTTCAGCCCCTCGTGCTCCTCCACGTACTCTACGTGCTGTGCAACGTTTCACTCAGCGATGTTCTTCATTAGAACGACCTGACGATATCCGAATGCGAAAGGCTGCTGTAGAAGAAACTCAAAGACCTAAAACATATTTTGGACTGCCTGTCACACCTAAAGTTTGTTTCAATTCTCGAATTAACTGGTATTGTTGGATCATTTTTAAGGCTAAAAAATATAGATATTTAGAAAACTTCCTATGGTTTGGTTTTAGCAATATATCTTGACCTTTTGACTGAGTAACATTATATAATCTATTCAGACCAAGTTGTTCAAAAATCAAATGAATCATTATTGGCCTGCCCGCTAATTTTTCCATGATATCATGTTAGTTAAAGCCGCCATTCAGTAAAAAAATCTTTTAACTAATTAATCTTAAATTTATCATTAACGGCATTCAATAATAATTTAAAAAAAAGTTTATTTATCAATAATTGGTTTACCGAGCGATCAGATGTTTTTTTTAGAGAAAATTAGCTAGTAATTGTGTCAGGAAAACTATTGAGAATGAATTAGAAATGGTAAACGCTGTTGCGACTCATCAAAGATTAAGGAAATTTTTTTGATTTTATTGTACCATACTATATACCTATTTTTTAAGCATAAGTGATCTTTAGGTAGCGATGGGTGCTTGTTTTACAAAAATGGTTCACGACTGTGGATTACGAATAAATTGTGCTGGTTCATGGGTGCACCCAGGGACGGGTAGCCAGTATATTTTGCTAGGATGTGAAGAAGGCGTTTATACTGTTGATACTAGCTTATTACATGATGGAGAGCTCACAAAGGTAGTTTTTAATACATATTCTTTCCAGAAAAGGGTTCACTCCTATAAAATATTTCGTACTAAATGTTTTAAAAGTCTTACAGATCCACCATCGTCGTTGCTCTTGGCTTCATGTGCACAAGGATGTTCTTATGGCGATGCAAGGACGAACATCATATTTATATAGGTTTGCATTTTTTGATATCATTTAATTTTGAGTATTATAGATAAAACAAACCTATATTGTTTAATAATGCTTGAATTTTTGTTTTTTCAAAAGGTTCTCTACATAAACTAATTTGGCAATTGCTATTTTAGACATGATCTAGTAGCCCTTACTCAAAAAAATTTGACCCTGAAAATAAGCAAGCCTATGAATAAAGTTCCTGAGCGATATATTCCGAAAAAGTTAGCCATCACTGTGCGTCTGCCAGAAACAAAGTAAGTTTAAATTGTCTTAATTATTTTACCAACATTTGAGAAATATAGATTAGGTATAAATATAGTTCTTCCTTTTCTTTCTAAAGCTGTATGATATATTATAGAGGAGCTCTGCAGTGTTGTGTTTCACGTGGAGAGGGTGCTCAGTCTGGTGCTATATTTCTATGTTGCTGTGTTCCAACATCAGTTCTATTATTTCAGTGGTTGGTTCTATCGTTTTAGATTTTTTTCACTATGAATTTTTGTATAAAATATATTTACAGGTATGATCCTTTAAATAAGTTTCTATTGGTGCGTTCTGCAGATCTCGGTCCATCCACTAGATTTCCTCTTCGGCCATTTAAGGTAGCTAATTCTTCAAAAATTTTGTATTTTCACAGATTATGTAACATAAGTTTTAAACATTTTTAGCTGTTGAATGCCCGTTCTGATTTTCCGCATCTATGTGTAGGAGTTAGGAAAACAGTTTCCAATGACGTTTATCAATTCGACTGGGTTAAATTTGGAGACCAAAAGGTTTTACCGCACTTTTTCAAAATTTATAAATTATGTATTTACAGAGTTCTGCAGTATAATTTGAAGTTGTCATGAGTGCAGCTTAGTTATTTATCTCTTTTCCTGCAGGGTTTGGATACTACCTATTCATTAGAAATTATTGATGAAGAATCAAGGTTGGAGGTTATTGGGATGTCACAGCTTGATAAGGACTCCATTGTTTTTGCCTATAAGAATAAGGTTTTCGGTTTTTAACTTATTTTTCTTAGTTATTGATTTACCTTTAAATTTCTACGTATCCTAGGTTGTGATAACTGATTTGGAAGGCCGCGAGAAACCAAAACCATCAGTCTTCACTTTTAATTTTCATATAGAATATCTGCATGCTATGGCAGACTCACTTCTTGCGTTTCACGCAAATGGAGTGCAGGTATAGATTTTATACTGAGTACTACATGTATTTTCTTATGTTTTCTTTTAGGGGCGATGTCTCCTGAACAACACGGTAACTCAAGATCTTTCTGATGTGTCTAAGATCTATCGTGTAGTAGGAAATGATAGGTGAGTACGATTTAAATCATAATTTATATATTTCATTATATATTACTGTTTTTTTACATTTCAGGGTAATTGTACTCAAGTCTCATGTTTTGGGTAGCAGTGAGAAACACGATATTTACGTACTAACAGGCCATGAAGCTACGCCTGTGATTTAGTATTTTGAAGCTATCGAGGATGACATTTCAAAGTCTATGCTTTTTAGCGATGATATGTATTCCAGTTTTTTTTGTGTGCAACTTTTGCTTGTTCTAGTCATATTCTATAGGAAATGTTGTGTTTGCCATGTAAGTGCCCGCTCTCAATATCATCTTTATTTTTCAATTGTTTTCGTGCAAATCTGTACAACGGTTTAATGTTCATATGCTTATAGATCTCAATTGTGTTCAACATAAGTAATACGTATTAACGTATTAAAGTGACATGTGAATTGTGATAGCATAATGCATATTTTTCTTTTTTCTGTGCCAATTATTATATTTTCAATTAAATAATACATACTATAATGTTCATCTCTCACCAGCTCTTTCAGCCCAATATGGTTTGCATAATCTAATCGATAACCAGATTGTTTTAACTACTAAATCAAGCTGTTGGATGTTACTACCATTTTCAAGAAGTGTGCTAATGTATAAATGTTATTTAATGGTCTTGAGGTGTTTCTAAAATTTTTGAAGTACTTACTTTTTATACAAGGAGTTGTCATTAGTATATTCATCGAATCAAGCAGAATAAATGACTGGGATAATTGCTTTGTGATCACAATTAAAAGTAAGTATTTAAAGGGACATTGGTATACTTGATCTGCTGCTACTTTAAATAAGTGAGAGAATATGGTTTTATGCGACATGAGGCCGTTCCATAGTATTTTGTATGTATGTAAAGTGCATTGAACACAATTGAATTATATATATTTTAGAGGTTAATATGTGATTTTCTAGCTAAATCATGTCATCGTGGTGCGAAAATCATGTAGACTGTGATGCGATGCCTATGGTTAAGTACCAAGTAAGCATAGTCCCATTGGTATACCTGTGTATAATACAAGGCTGCAGTAGCTTATTTTCAGCGTTCTGTATTCTCCTCACCATCAACTCATAGTTTCCAAACTTTACAACTTGAGGTGAGACACCAACCAGTGCTTTTGGATAGGTATTCAAAATAAACTATTTATCGTTAAAAAACAGACAGATACATTCACTTTGATACTGTTACAGATAATTTTTGACCCATGAGACATTAATTCTAACTAAATGTATTTCTGGAAATTAATTATTCGTAGAGAAATCTACTAAGAATTATGAAACGAAAGGTGGACATTATGAAATTATGATGTTGTTACGTTGTTACTATGGAAGAGATAAATAAGGAAGTGAAAGTTCAGTAGTAGTAGTAGTAGTATTAGTATTAGTAGTAATACTAATCTACCTACGTATGCTATATAAATTCTGTTATTTTTAAAGTGCTAAACTATATTTCCTTGCTGCTGTTCCATAAAGTACATTTGGCATAACATTATTTTATGCTATCTTAACATTAGCCTTCATCATTAACTATTGAAATATCTTTTGGGGAAATTTAAATGAGTTATTTTTTGGTATCTATGAATTCATTATCAGTTAGAAGATGTATCATCAGACCAACATTTGATACTAGCAGATCAAGATTAAACCTTATTATACATAGTTACAGAATACTTATTTCACCTGTACTGTTGAATCATATATTATTTCAATTTTTAGGTGGAGTCTTTGGTAGTAGGATCCACTTTATTTTTTCCTGAGCGATCATTTATCTTTTCACAATATCAACTGGCATTCCATGGGACTGTCATTAATGATGATGGGCACCGCGCAATTAATTCAGCAATAGTAGTTATTCCAACAAAGGATGTTTTCCACATCTGGGTTAGTTATTATCAAAATATATGAAGAGTAGTATTAATTACTACCTTTTATTCCAGTATGCTCGTCTGGCAACCGAAGAACATATTTTGTTGATTTCTCTTACTTCGAAGTGTAAAACTCAACTTACCAACTACCTTAGTGTCCATTTTAGTTCATTTGAGTTAGTACTTACCGACTTACTTTTTAGTTTTTACACTAAGTTTACTTCATGTACTTTCTCATATCTTATCAGTATTTTCTCGCCAATTACTATGTCTACAAATCCATTTCTTTTTATTTTCACGCAGTTTTAAAAAGATGAAAATTAGTCTAATAATGAAAATCCTTGTTTAATTTTGATTTAAATTCAGTTCAGTCGACATTGCGTTAACTTTCTGTGCTTCTACAAGCCAGATACTGGTTCACTATTTGAGGAATTTAAAATTAAACGTTACGGAAATACGTTTGTTATTTTTTGTAGTATTATTACATCTCATTTAAAATAGATGCTATTTTTATACAAAATTTACAATATTTTAAATAGTTTGTCTGTTTTATTTTCAGCCGTTTCTGCCGTGTTCAGTAGGATTTCGAAGATTACTCATCTGCTATTTTTTCGGATTGTTGACTTCGACCTTAACAAAAAAATCCAAGATAATCGAGCAGATTTGGTATTTAAAATTTTTAGTTAGATTCGAATACTACTTTATTCCATTATCTATTATTTTATAGCAATTTATTTAAAATATGGAAAGCTTCCAGTAATTATCATGAACTCTAAAGGAACTATAATAACAATGTATTTGTGAATGCATTTTTTAGAGAAAGGATATATTTGAATCGGGTTGTACATCATCAGAAAATAATTTCGAAGAATTAACAATTCTCTCCAGTGACGATGATGATAATGATGTGGGAAATGTTCTTGCGGTAAAGAGGGTCAGATTCAGGTCTCTTTAAATAATTTGTTCCTAGTTCATCTCTATGTTACTGTACCCAGAAACTCATCGACATTCGTGTTCCTCTACCTGATGGTTCATTTCGCATTCTTTCCCTTTCATCCACTCGTAAATGCCTAGAACCATTAGCTTGGATAAACGATGAACTTGTCAATTTTTACCTTGAAGATTATTTGTCAAAATTCTGCTTGTCTTCGAAACTGTTAGTTCACTTTTTTTAATTCGAAAAATTAAGTTTACTTCTATTTTAGATATTGATTAAGTGATCAGCTCAGGATTAATATGTTTTAAATAGTATTATATTTGTTGTTTGATTAAGCTTATTTCTTCTATGATTTTTTAGACAAGGTCAAATTCATATACATAACACATTTTTATTCAAGAAGCTCTATAATTTTCGGAGTGAACTTACACAAGAACAAAATTCTACTTCGCCTGGTTATGTGAGATATGACAGTTTATTTTTTGAAATATCGTCATTATCATATGCTTAAATGCGTTTATGATTGCTTATTCTTTTGCTGTTTTACTACTATGTTTAATTATATTGGTTACAGTGGCTCGAATTATGCAATAAGTTGTACATGTCTAAACGAGGAAGGTTGATATTGCCTACGTTTGACAGGGAGCTTTTAGTCATCCCAGTATTTTGGGTTAATCACTGGTGATCCCTTAGAAATTTGTTTTTCAAGTAGTTTAATTATTTACAAAATCTTCTTTCGGGGACTGATTTATAAGTTAAATTTCTTAAAATACTAAATTATTTAAATTATTTAATTGTATATTGTCTTTACTGAATGATCAACGTGGTTCTACGAATTAATTAAAATGCAATTTAATTTGTTTTTTTAATCTATAAAGCGCATATGTTTAGGCTATTAGTTCTCATCCATGGGGTGGAACGTCTAATTTTTAATCCTGAAGTTGAAGCAACTATCGTTAGTAATAATTTTATATTAAATTAAGTACGGCTGTCTTTAATTTTCATTGTTATTCCACTATTTTTCTGTTTTGATGATATGCTTTTATTTAGAGTGATGACGGTTTGAGTGATCTGTTGGATCCTATTAAAAGCACTTGCCGCGTGATGATTATTGATAGTAAAATGCACGATAAACTGAACGAGTATGTTTCCTTTCGCCTAACTATTTCAATTGTATTGCATCTTATAGCAAACAAGAGTTTGGAAAAACCTAATTGACAGTCAACTGTAACCAGTAAACATTAGAAACAATAATTATAACTGCATTATTTCTACTTACTAAAGAGATGTTGAATATGTTATGCTATTACATAAATGTAGAATCATTCTCAACAGACTTGATGATATACGAGGTGAGCAAAAGAAAACATTTGATTTCAAAAGTGTTATAATTTTCACCAAGTTCATTAACAATTATTCTTTACCAACGTTCCAGAAAGTATTTAATTTCGTTTCTTGCTTATTTTAATTTCATTAGTATATGTTATACATAAAAAATGTAGTTACTAGTTTGCTAAAAACACCAATTTTTATCTTTTTTTTTGGGTGATCGGCCGCATTTATCTCGATTTTTCATTGTTCTAGTAATTCAAAATAGTGTTTAATGTCTTAACGTAAAATAGCATAATATCTCATTATTATTTCGAATTCTAATTTCGCATGTCTCCTTTTATTGTACCAACTGCCTGGATTATTATCTTAAGTTTTAAACACGATTATTTGTTCCAGACTTTAATAAGACTTATCTTGGAATTCCAGTGTAAATGAACCCATCTTCAAAATAAACTCGCAATTATATCCTATTGATAGCTCATGCAATAGATTATAGTGCTCAATTCCTAATTTTGGTATTTTTGTAGAAGATAGTGGAAACATTTTTTTAAATACCGCCATAATTTCTATTAATGAGTTTGTTTACCACAGGAAAAAAAACCCATTTTGAATGAATAAAACAGTTGAATAATGGGCCAAATGAGGCCACATGTCTGTGAAAGAACACAATAATTACTCTTTTTACGCATAACATGCTAATTTAAATATCCAAGTTCTCAGGAACGTTTTTAAAACAATTTATATTAAGTTTGAGGGTAGTTATAGTATTTCTGAGATCAGGTGTTCCTTGCTCACCTTTATTTAGTCTTCAAGAATAAATGCGCTACACTTACCACTTGGCTTATGTTATTTTGCTATTTATTATGGAGGAACGTCGTTACATATTTCAAAATAAAATTTACGGTAAGGAAATAAGCAAAGCCTACATTCTAGTGCTCACCTTAGTGATATTTTCACTATAACGTATTAGATTTTATGCATATGAATTAATCTAACTTCTTAGTATTTTTACGTTATCTAAAAATGTTTTTCTATATTCTTCTTCTCGATTATTTTATGTGATATATCCGGTAGATTTTTAAATTGAAATATATCGAGGATATCACTTTAAAGTTACATATATGATGCAATTGTGTTATCGATCTATATTAATTGATGATAATGATTTTTGTTTATGTGGCTTTTAATCAGAATAATCTTGCCTCGCATTCACGCAGAGATTTTCAATATTATAAAGGGCTGGTTACGTATGATGATTCTCGCTAAGCACGATAGCCACACTGCATTTATAACTCGATATTCGTTAGTTTTTTTATTTCTATGGAATTTTTCGTTAGAAATTTAATTGTCTAAAATAATATCTTTCAATGTGTTATCATCATATCTAATAGTATTTTACTATAGCCCTTTCTTATTGCTTACTTATAGACAACATCGCTGTCAATCACTTCCTGATCAACTTAACCAGAGCGATTGTGGTTTGTTTATGTTGCGTTTCGCCGAACGATTTGTCATTGAGGATCGTAGCTGGATGGTCTGTTTTAGATTTTTGTAGTGTTTTAGTTAAAATCTGAATTGTTTTACCTTTTAATTTTCCATAATAATTTCAGGACCTACCACATACTGTTTTAGAGGAGATAACTGTAGGTGAATCTGATGAAGATTTCATTGCAAAAGTAAATGGCATGAAAGATCACATCCGTCACCTTATTCAAAACATGACAGAGATGGACCTTAATATTTGAAGGATATTCATACAATAAAACTTATCTTGATTTCTTCTTAGATCTTTGGGGGAATATGTGGGCATGGCTATTTTTTAATCTTTAAACCACTGGGAAAATGTATTTCCCTTATTTGGTTAATTTTTTAATGTAAAAAATTTACTACTATTACCATAACCAAATTTTAGCTTTATTTCAGTTTTGTATTGATCTGTTCCAGGTGTTGTTTTATATATGGTGATCTCAGTATACACAAATACTATTTTATTGAAATTCTCGCAAATTATGATGGTACACTATAAATAGTCATTTATTAATCTTGCAGAGAGAACTAAAATGGCTGTTCAACTAATTACTATCGATATCATTCTCTCCATCTTAGCATTAAAAAGCATTATGGTGCCACGCTACATTCCCACTTGAGCTCTACACAATAGGTGCGTTTTTACAAATTGAAAAAATTACGAGTTAGCCACACTGAACACTTACGAATTGGGAACATAAACATGGGGTCTTAGCACCTATGGAGATTGTTCCCCCTTCTGCTAACAGAAAAAACAAAGCAATACACTACTCATAACATTTATTAGCCAGTAAAAACCTTGGTAAAAATAATACATCTATTTATATATGTAACAACTGGCAATCTATCACTATGTCCTGTACAACTATACAAAAAATCATCTTAAGAAACGACCTGTGGGCCAGTATTGCATGTGGAGTGTATTTTGTCTCTCTCGACCATGTCAGATATATGAAAGCAATATTAATAGAAATCCGACAAGATCATAGATAGTGAAACGCTACTACATTTAAAATTGAATACAAAACAATATGGACAAAACAAGGTTAATGTAACTACGTCATACTACATATACTCAGGCTTTTAAAAAAATCACAGTTTAAACAACAAAAGTACATAAGTACATAATATATGAAAAACTTATGTACAACAAGATATGCCACAGGTAAATATAATTGCCAATTTAGTACTTTCATATCTACAAGGAGCAATCTGGGCATATACAATGGGAAAAGAAAAACTCTCGCCAACATCGAAGCGGTGATGAGATCACAACTTATCAAAGCCGAACGAATGAGGAAGTCGTCAGTGACTGGATAGAAAAGACGACCGAACAATATTTACACATATGCACGATCGACTACATACACAACTAGTGATTAAATAAACTACTGAAGGCAAGATGAGCTATAGCATACGGCAAAAAGTGACCAGACGAAAAGACAAAACTGTAGACAACGAAGCTATACCACGTTGAGCGTACACTTCACAAGTGACAAATAGCACCGAAGTGGAGGACTAGCTATTAAGATTCAGACAGGTGTACTTGGAGATGGACCACCACGAAGTTTGTTTCTTCTTCTATTCAACGTATTCTGTAGCTCACTCTTCTCCTTTCTAAGCACCTCGCGTATTAAATAACGAATAATATCAGAAATCACCATCTCATCTGATTCTTCAGACATTTCCTCTACTACGTTAATTATCCTAAAATATATAATTAAGCATACTAGCATTCTAGATAAAAGTAACAAGCGTAGTAATAATTAATACCTTGAGGGTGTAGTCAGCGAGAGTGGAATATGAGTTTTCTCAACTGGGAATGGGACTAATTGAAGACCTCTTTCGGATGGCGTATAGGTAGCAGTATGCAGGAGTAGGGATGCTTTTCGCTCAGCTTTGGATGTTTCTTCATATACCTTTGATATAATTGAATTGGACATTGTAAGCATAGAAAGCATATCCTTTTATTCTATAAACTTACGATATAATTAACTAGATCATTGATAACATTTCGCACGCCTTGTTCGATATCTGCATTTTCAACTCCCTTTTTAATTGTTCTTAAAAAATCCGTTGTTTCTATTGTCTCCTCATCATATACATTAGATTGATCAGAAGCAGATGTCTCATCAACCAAACCTGCATTTAATATTAACATGGGAAGACTGGCTTACGTCTCTTAAAATGTTCATGATTAAAAAGAGAATTAAATGTGAGGAAAATATCTAACTTGTTTCAGTAGACCACAAATTAAGTGAATTAGGTAATGAAGAAAACATTGGAGCTGAAAGAGGACCGGTACGACCAAGAACATCATTAGCAGAAGGAATACCAATTGCAAGTGTACATGGACGACTCATTGGTGTATGAGGCTAAACAGTATAAGATGCAATAGACGACGATATCCTATCCATGCATAATTAATTATTTATGACAAGTTCAGAAAATGAAACTTTACCTCAGCTGAGGATTCTGTGATATCAAACGTTGATGATGAAGGTGATACAGAAAACCGACGGGTTTTCCTAATGACAGATTCAGCAGTGGATGGTGCTTGTGATAATGCAGGTAGCGAGCCCCATTCAGCTAAAAATTAAAAAAAAAAATTGACTGATTTTTTAAAAATAATTTTTTTTCATACCTTTTCCTAGTGGACTATGCCTTGTAACCGTAAACTTCCTGATAGTTTTTGTTGAATCGCTGTTAGTCTCATCCAACGAATGTGTGGAACCACTCATAACACGAATACGTTCCTAAAGTCAATGCATTTATTATTAATACTGCACAAACTATTTAGTACAAGCAATTTACAACTAAAATGCTGTTAGCAAAAATATACTTTTTGTATATTTTGCAGTTTCGATATTGAAGGCAAAAATAAAATTGATAAACTATCCTCAAAATGATCCATATTTTCAAGCCAGTGATGAATAGTTTTCAATTCAAATAGTATTCAGGCGTAACATAGTGCATTCCAAAATGATAGCACACTTTATTAAGATGTGTTTATGACAAAACAATAATAATCAATGTACATAATTATTAACTAATAATCAGTACAACTACCACTTCTATTAATAACCTGAAAAATTCGTTCAGGCATACTGTTACCTAAGTTTTTAATGATACTTTTGTCTACTTCGCTCCATGCTTTGTAAATGGGAGATTAAAGGTCCTTGGTGGTTTCAAACTGACGCTTATCGCCATGAATCCGACAGATAAGAAATGCCCAAAGATTCTCCATTGAATTTAAGTCCGGAGAGCGCGATGGCCAGTCCATAGTGTCCACGTCATTGTACTCCAACCAGGTCTTGGTGCTTCGACTGACGTGGATTGTGGCACTTTTTGGAAAGTGAAGTTAACGATTGCAAAACGTTGGAGATACGAGACTAACCGATGCCCTAAGACATCCTGGTAGTCCACGCTGAACGCGCCTCAAATCATACCACTTCTTCCACCGAAATTTTGGGTAGAAAAATGAAGGGGTTCCTTACGTAAATCCCTCGAATAGGAGTGACAACCATCAGGATCGTCTAGGTTGAACTTCTTGTCATTACTGGAGATCACTTGAATTCTAAATAATGAGCTCGTAGGCTTACTTTTGAAGACTAGTAAAAGTGTGACTTTTTCCTAGTCGCATCTCATGTAATATCAGACAAAACGGAATATTTCGTCCTGTGTCAGTTGTGGGCTCTTCTTCATTCGTGATCGGACAATTATGCGACACTTGTTCAGCATTCTCCACACCGTAGTTTTTGAAGCATCAATGCCACAAGTCCTACGGATTCCAACGATGCTGATCGTGTTATTCGACACAGTTCGCAGAATTTCCCTTTTTTCACGATCATTCAACTTGCTAGGTCGTCCACTACTCTTCTTTGTACCATATTCTTCTTGGTGACGCAGACAATTCATAATAGCCTTCCTGGAGCGCTTGACGACATCGGCAATCCGCTTCACCGTGTAGTCGGTAGTTAACAGTGATTTAATTTGACCTCATTCGTGAAGACTTAATGTAGGAGCACCACCCATCGTTATGATGATTCAGGATTAATTTGCGCATTTTCATTAAATAACGCCAAAACATGTTAGGTGTGTTATCATTTAAAAATGGTAGAAAGTGAGTGGTTTGAAAAAAATTTAGCATAGAAGTGATATTTTTTTATGAAAAACGATGAAATTTGAACTGGAGATTTTCAAGTATCTTACGCCTCACCTCATAAAAAATCGGATTTGACGACGGAGAATAGAAAAAAAACAGTGTGCTATCATTTTGAAACGCACTGTAGATACTATGAAAACTAACTTAAGGATCCACTCAACTCTCCTAAAATCGCTACTAATAGATAGAAAACAAACTATATATTTCCACAAACTATAGCACTGAATAAACCTACATGTATGTCCGTTACAGTTTCAGCACAAGTGAGGGAAGAACTGCGCATGAATTTCGATTTCCGAGCTGAATTCTTCTCATGATCAATTTGAGGAGGCTGGCAGCTAGATGGCGATAGATCCCCGTCTGGCACCAGAAAGGTTTCGTTTCTATATCACTGTTACCGAAAAACATCCAAAATCCAATATAATATTTTTATTACTATCATTATTGCCTTTCACTCACCACTTTTTCCTCTCTCTTCTTTTTGAGAAATCACATTGTCTTTGTCCTCTGCCTCTTTTATCTCTCCTGCATGTGCCGTTATCTTCCGAAGTACAAGAATTTTATTTCTTTCGCAATATTGTTTAATCTCGTCGAAATAACGTCGAAATTCATCCTGATACGGACGGACCTGTAGATGTGAACACCCACTAGCACACGGAACAAAACAACTACAACAGGCACAGGTATACAAAAAATGTAGTAACATCTCATATTACAGGATTTTTAAATTTAAACATCCAACACTCACGAAACAAATATCCAAAACACCAAAACAGATATGTAGGTCTATTAATACATCTAATGAAGAATAAGAATTACCTTCGCATTATTAGCAAGTGCACAACTTTGGTCAAGATTCATTAGTGTTATTGATGTGTTCATCTTCATTGCTGAATGAAGAGCCAACAAACCCGCAGAACCTACATGCAGATATAATTTAAAAATAAGCAATTTAAAACCGTAATATAACCTACCTATACTTGGATTATCTCTGAGATCAACCCGAACCATAGCAGAATTATCTGCTAAACACTCGGCCAGAATAATTGCGCCTTAAATTTTAAAAACATTAACAATACTTCGAGATTATCCTTTCCCTAAAAGACTCACTTTCACAAGTCATCTGTGTATTTTGCAATCCCAATCGGTGCAAATTGCTGCCACCACATAGAGCATGTCGTAAGTTTTGCATTCCTACTACTCCTAAGTTGTTGCTACCAATGTTCAGTGTCTCAAGACGATGATTTTCATGCTGCAATTTATAATAATTAGGCTAAAATGAGAACAAAATATGATATTCTCACCAGAGCTTGAGCAAGCGAATCCATACAAGCGCCTGTAATTTTAGTATTCCACAGAACAATTGCTGACAAAGCACTCTTCTTGCAAACGTCTGGGTTTACCAATGCTTCACACATCTTGCGTACCCCATTGTCCTATATAATAAAATTCAAGAGAAAGGTTTATATTTAAAACACATCTTCAACATTGAGATAATCATGTTTTCTATTCACTATATAGGAGATAAAACCTACAGTGAGTTGATTATTTCTAAGATCGAGCATTTGGATGGATGTATTGCAGCTGATCAACTGGTACAAATGAGCTCCGTCTGTAGATTGTAGATTGTTTTCACCCAAGTAGAGCTCCTACAGAAGCACATTATATTTTTAAATTATTCATAAAAAATGAAATGAAAAAGAATAATTAGGATTCACTTACTTTCAAGGTTGTGTTGGTTTTAAGGGCGCAAACTAGCATATACAAACTCTTGCCAGATAAATTAACATTCTCCAAATGAAGACATCCAAGAGCAGGTTGAGGATGGCCACGTAAAATTCGACATAGAGCAGACAATGATTTGTCAGAAAGAGAAGTGTATCGAAGATTAACCACTTGAAGCGAACAACACTAAACAAGTAGCTATATAAGAAGTATAAATTAATTATAAGAATTTTATCTGTGATAACAAAATACGAAAGTAATATTGCAGTCAAACTCACATTCCTAATTGCTTTAAATATTTCAGTCCATCCTCTAATTGTTATCTGCTTATTGAATGAGAGATTTAGCTTATGTGTAGAATCATAAAACTCCAGCATCTCTCCAAGCGATATTACAGACTGGAAGTAAATTAGTTATAAATCCATTATTTTTAGAAATGGCATTTTCTACTCATAATACAAAAACAATCAAGCAAAATACAGAAAAACTCGCACATCGTCATCAAGAAATGTGTATTCAAAATCAAGCGAATCGAATTGAACACGTCGAAATATCTCCTCTAATGCTTCCATTTGTGCATGTGTAACTCGTTCACCCTTCAATGATAAACATTCCTGGCGGACGGATGGAGCACGATGTAGATACTAAAACAAACATAATCTCTTTAGCAGTGCAATACCGTAAACTATATTTCATTATAAATCAGTTAAAATGTTAAAAAAGACCTTTTTTCCGTGCAATTATCTAATGACAAAAAATTTACAAGACTTATTAAAATAAATAATCAACTGACACCGATTTGCTTCTCAACGGACATGATGGTGGGTATACCGGCTCGCTGACATGCACGTCGATAACTGGCCAAAATTTCCTCTATGTCAGGTGGAGAAGCCGAAGCTATAATTAAATATATGTAACAAAATTACGCAATAATAACCGTAAACACGATGATGCTTACGTAAAGAATACATTCCAGAAATAGCAAAAATAATGGTTACTTGTACGAAAATTATTATACCACAAAAGTGTAATATCAAATAATTTTGTAATTATAAATAATATTTAGTGCAATTTTACTAATGATTTGCCCATAACAAGTCACTATTTATAGCATACTTGCACTGAAATTATTCTAAGAATTAATCAGTCACCCGAACTTCATGTGAAAACAAGTTTCATGAAATAACTATATACAATGATCATGGATTTTATCGCAGCCATAAAATATTGAAAACGTAAATAACTGATTTATTGACATTATAGAATTATTTTTTAAATCTAACTATCGATTTGTTTGGACTGCTGAAGATTTAAAACAACTTTGAAGCAGCTAATTAGCCATTCAATAACAACAATGACTTTATGAACAAGCCTTATTGAAACCAGTTTAAATCGCAGCTAGAAGAACACATAAAGCATCTAAAATTTGTTACTAAGCTTACATATAACAGACTCGGTTTACTGTTCTTGTAAAGATTAGAATAAATTTTGCTAAATCTAATCAATATCTCCATTAATTTCGAGTGATTATCTGCCTATCTATATAGACATAAAAATACGTATACATGTCAGTTGTTTAGTGATAACAAAAGTAAACAATCTATAGATGAAATGAGATTGGACATAAAGACACGGAGGGAAATCAAGAATATCAAACAGCTAAGTAGCAAATACTAACTGGATGTTCCTTGTCCACCCTCCTCAGTTCCCTCACAATGGAACGGTGATGTAGGTGCTTCACTGTATCCCGATACCAGATTATCGCCGGGAAAATGAACGTACCGATCATGAGAGCATTTCTGCACTTGTCCAGCATCATCTGTAAATATTTAGATTAGTACCTTCTCATTTGTTTCCATAATGATTACCACGAAAATCACCAAATAGCAAAATATAACTGGTCAAACATTCAAAGATAAGAGTTGAGTACATTGCACCACATACCTAAAACTACTTTCAAACAAACACTGCTTAACAAGGGCTATTTATCAATAACACTTTAGTCTGACATATCAATATCGGATGTATATTCATAGTCATAAATTTAAATTAGACCACGAAACAATTTTTGGTACTTATTAATAAAACGCAAGATGATTTTCGCTCAAATAATGGTCTCATAATAATATATAGCAAAAACGAAAGTGATTACGTTGAGTCTTTCAGCTTAAAAATAATGCATAACACATGATTCTTGCATTTCCTAAACTGTAAAACTAGTATCAATCAAATTACTTCAAAAACGAAACATGCATAGGGATTGTCCATAAATGTGGAATTAATACCTATACATACATCAGTAGATACTGGACTCTTTAATGAACAACTATTATGTTATAAAATATTAAATAAATCATTACGTGAGATTCTATGACCATTCAAGTAAGAACGTATGGAAGAAATCTTAACCTAGACAAGAGTTAAGTTTTAGTGAACTTGTACAGTTTGGATATTTTAATAATATTATTGCTAGATTAACAAGTTAAATAGCAACTAACCTTCCTTGCTACTGTTAAATTCACTAGCGCTCTTCTTCCGCAGTGGGTTCGTGATGGGTGGGACAAAAAGTCCATTACTGGGGGGTATATGAGATGACGGAGACTGAGTTGATGGCACCGTGGCATCGTAAAGACCAAGAAGGTCCTAAACATTTTTATGGTGTAGTAATTAGTGAAACAAACATACATCTAAACAACATAACAATATTCAAAAAAATAGAAAAGTAGGTAGTACAAATTATATTATCATTTATCTAGACAGTTTTAACAAAAAAATTATCCTGACCTGAAGACCAGAGAAAAACTTCATGGACATTTGTTCGGCAAGCTGATTTTCAGCCGAAGCTGAGGCAGCATCACCCGTAAACGGAGGAGACGACGACGGACTGCGCACAGCCAGGATGCCGTCCAAGCAGTGCCCGGCCTATTCAACAGTAGAAGGCCAATTATAAAGAAATACGGCAGCTAATGCCTTTCGGACCATCTGTAGGCCATCATCAACGTTGTGGCAGTGAAGCCGTATGTCTTTCACGCCTATTCGCTGTGAGAAATCGTGGCCGCGACGCAGCCGCTCGCGGAAGCCGTGAATATTTGACCACGGCGCGCCAACAAGAATGCATCGGTGCAGATCGATATGCCCCTCCCCCTCTTTCACTTTAATCAATTCACGACGCAATCCTCTATCTATGGCTAGCACTTCCATACCAAGCGTACTGTTTCATTATCATATTGTATTTCATATTTTAGTTTGTTGTTGCTTCGTGATCATCCATAGACATAGATTATAATTGTTCACTTGCTTTCATGACAGCAACACGTACAGTTAATAGGGTGAAATATCAAATGGATGAAATTCCATTCATTACTTACATCATCCCTTTCAAATTCTACTGCTTTCATTTTTCTACATCCTCCGAAATAGTAACTTTGTAATGTAAAAGTAATTTTTACTAGGTAGAGATTAAGTATTGAAATCCAGATCACCCCCAGACATGGAATAGCAAGCTGGGGGAGGCGATACTGTACCGAAATGGCCTTACCGAGGTTGAGGTAAGGTAGTAGTATCCAACAGTCTTGATGTTATATATTACTTGACTATATATCCACATTACAGGGTAAACGCTAACTCGGAGGAGAAGTTGGTTCATCCCAACCATATGGTTTACCAAAAGATGGAATCGCTCGTGAATCATATGCTAGACGCTGAGAACGGCGTTCCAATCAAGACTGTTAAGAGTTTCCTCTCCAAGGTTCCATCTGTATTCACGGGTCAAGATCTCATAGCTTGGATAATGAAAAGTCTAGAGATGTCTGATTTATGTGAGTTAGTTTAAATTTTTTAAAATATAGTATTTATTAGCTAGTAGTCTACTACCATATGCAGATACTTTTGCTTAGTCTTTCCTATACTTTACAGGTTTATTAAGTTGACAGACAAGCTTTTGAGTGGGACAAGGAATTAATGAGTGGTTAAGAGACGTTTATTTCTAGTAGTATGTATATTGCGAATATTATATAATCAAAAAAATGAAGTACTCGATAATAACAGTATACTGTAGTATTCAAAAAACTACTTGAGTTATAAAATAGAATTACATTTTATTAGTTTTATTTTTAGCCGACGCACTACACCTAGCTCACTTAATCGCATCGCATGGATATTTATTTCAAATAGACGATCATGTGCTCACTGTGAAAAATGACGGAACTTTCTACAGATTTCAAACTCCGTATTTCTGGCCGTCTAATTGCTGGGAACCAGAAAATACTGATTATGGTATAGTTTAAGCAGTTATCTAATATATAGTATTTTATTTTACCAGGGTAGTCTTCGAATTGTTAAACTACAGATTACTCTTTATAGCCGTGTATTTATGCAAAAGGACCATGCAAAACAAGGCTCATCTAGAGCTAGAAGACTTTGAAGCTGAAAATTTGGCTAAGCTTCAGAAAATGTTCAGTCGAAAATGGGAATTTGTCTTTATGCAAGCCGAGGCTCAATATAAGTAAGTGTATTTTTATAATGGAAAACATAAGCTGGTAAAATGTGTATGAATAGTTCACTTCGTTTTTAGGGTTGATAAGAAGCGAGATCGTCTAGAGAGGCAAATTCTTGATAGTCAGGAAAGGGCATTTTGGGATGTTCATCGTCCTGTTCCAGGATGTGTGAATACGACTGAGGTAAACTATTATATGCGTTTAGTTTCTTTTAAAGAATTTATTATTGCACGCATCACAAAATGTTAAATTTATTTTTCATGTGAAAGTAAAAGGTTATCAAAAAAGCCAATGACAAAGTATTGTTTAATTACTGAGACTTATATAGTTATGTACTATTCTCTAAATTTGATATATTACTTGTTTATTTATTTATTACCTACTTCACTTTTAATTCAGTGTTACATTAAACGGTATATGTTCAAATAAAATCGGTTGTAAGTGAATTAATGGTTAATTAATAAGTCTTTAGGTGGATTTCCGTAAATTATCACGATCAGGAAGACCAAAATATAGCAGTGGAGGACATGCTGCACTAAACGCGGCCGCATCATCAGGATGTAGTCCATACTCAACGAGTGCTGCTGCAGCTCATGCGAGTATGCCGTCGACTTCCAATGGAACACCTGCACAACCTCCTCCACAACAACCAAGGTTTAATACACCAGCTAAATCATTATTTTGAATATAAAGCTAAAAAATGTGATCTTATGAGTAATTATTGATGGGATAAAAATTACATATAATATTGTTAAAGATTTTATGCTTAAGATTAATATTTTTCTACTGGATCGATTTTTAAATTACACATTTATGACTATTATATTGTAAATTTAAGTAAAATACAAGTTTATTAAGTCTCATTATATATTTAATAAGCTAATATTTAAGCAGTAGCGGGAGTGGATCGAGCGGATCGTTCAGAAATAACTACTATACCCGGCCAGGTTTGCGACGATGTACTCAGGTCCAGGACACTCTTAAACTTGAGGTTTGGGCGTGTATGTGTATTTTATATTGAAAGACAATTCTTTGTTACTCCTAGTAAGTTTGGAAAACTGACTACCTATATTCGATTACCACTCAATATGCTTTTATTCATATAGAGTAACTCCATCGTTATTTTTTATTTTCAGATCAATTTGCTCAACACTCGATTATCAAAAAATGTTTTGCGAACGTCAAAGGTGGTGGAAAAGTAAGTTTTTTAGAGATAGTTTAGAAAGATTGGAAATATCTAACATTTGCAGCTACCTGTCCTACTATGATCATAGAAGGGTATTCGACCCTTTTTTGACAGCCCTGGGGACTGTCTCCGATCCTTTCCAGAGTCAACCAAATCCCTGGATTAGTGATACGGTCGACTTTTGGCAGCACGATAAAATGTAAGTAAAAACAGTATATTTTTCACGACATTATGTTTTATTGTTTTATTTCAGAATCTATTAATCTCCACTATCATATGTTGTTTCTTATTTTTTAATATTTAGCACTCCATTCTAATTTTTGTTCTATGATCCTTAAAATTTTTACCTTACGAACATTTTCTACATAATTAGTTTTTATGCTTTTAATTTATTTGATCCTTTCCCTACCAAGGTATTGAATTTTGCTTACTTCTGCCTTTTCGGTTTTGGAAGTAAATTATTATAAGTATAATTATTTTCACCTTTCCTTCCGTTTATAATTTATATTTAGAACTGGAGATATTTGCACTCGTCGACTTAAATTATGGGAAGAATGTTTCGAGGAATTGTTGGCTGATCCTCTTGGCAGAGAAACACTTCAAAGGTTTCTCGATAAAGAGTATTCAGGGGAGAACCTCAGGTTCTGGTGGGAGGTAATGCCTACCTATATATACTATTAAAGTTATTTTTTGTAACTACTTGTCTGTACACATCGAATTTATCAAGAGGGTATATTCGGTATAAAAGAATAAACTGTTTAAAAAACTAATATATCACTATACCCTAATTTTTTATTGTATCATCCTTAAGGTTCAAAAACTCCGCAAGTGCAGTTGTCGAATGGTTCCTGTACTAGTAACAGAAATATATAATGAATTCATCGATACTAATGCAACGTCTCCTGTTAATGTGGACTGTAAGGTCTGTCACTTAAATGGAACTGATGACATTTATTTGATGTCTATATTTCATAGAAACTCTACAGTAAATATAGACTTTGTTCTTGGATAGTACCAATATTTCGGTTATATATATTTTGCTTTAAGGTTATGGAGATAACAGAGGAAAATCTTAAAAATCCAAATCGGTGGAGTTTCGATGAAGCTGCGGTGAGTAATAGATTAATACCGTTTCTATTTCTTATGCCCATTCCTTTCTTGTAATTACTCACGTTTGTATTTTTCTCCCAATAAATAGTTCCTGAGTGAAATTTAAAAATTCTATCTATATTAAAATACTAGATTAATATTTTTAGACTTAATTATTGTCTTTAATATTCTTAAATGTTTACTTTCCAGGACCATATTTTCTGTTTGATGAAAAATGACAGCTACCAGCGATTTCTACGTTCAGACATTTATAAAGATCTTTTAATCCAGTCAAAGAAGAAGGTAGGACAGTGTAAGAGCGGAAACGTATATATTGTGCTTCCACTTTTTTCTATGGTACGGCTGCGTTTTAATTCCATCGCATGCTAACCGGTGCACGTATTGCATGTTTCAATTCATAGTTTATACATTTCTGATTCGTCCTGAAACAAGTTTTTTAACAAACGAAGCACATTTCGAAACCTAAGATATATCTTTAATGCAACCTTTGCTAGACCAAGATGCTGCGTCAAAAATTAAAAACTGATATTGCTTTATAATGGCCAGAATCAGTTTAAAATATTTCGATCCGAAATCTAGAGGATACAATTCCTTTAATAATGTGATCACTCACACCCCATTATTGACATTTTTGGTTACAATATTTTATTATATTTTTGTTATGTACCTCATGTCATATCTGTCTCTGTGATTGTCCATTGTAACCTATTGTTTTAGAGCACGTTTTCCTCGTTGCTAGCTCGCGCAGCATCTCGCAAGATCTCCCGCAACCGCGGACAACCATCCAGCCCTATGCCAGTCATCCACAGCTCACCCTGCCTCCTCGCCCCACCTACACAACCGTGAAATTACGTCCATTGCAGTGTGGGAACGTGGTACGCCTGCCCTCCAGGGCTGCTCCGCTCCTCGCTATCCGTGGCCCGCCTTTAGTTTGTCCGTTATGCATGTGTTTGTTGTTCTTGCATGTGTTTGTTGTTCTTGCATGTGTTTGTTGTTCTTGCATGTGTTTGTTGTTCTTGCATGTGTTTATTGTTCTTGCATGTGTTTATTGTTCTTGCATGTTTATTGTTCTTGCATGGTTCTATAGAGATGTTCAGTGGTAGCTTAATGAATTTTGCAAGCGATTTCGATTCAATGAGTTTCTAAGATAATTTAAATTGTTAATTTTGTAAAATCCGAACAACTAGGTAACTTATTGAAAACGAGTCGCAATCTAAAACTGGTATAACTTTTTGTATCTTTAGGCTCCTGTGAAACTGTCGCGAGACATTGGAATCCGATTTCCAACTTTGCCTGGGTTTTCTTCTAACACTGTGCGTCGTGATACGAACCTTAACGTTGGTGCTCAGGCACCAGGCCCTAGTGGCGGGTCTTCAAGTTGTTCTCCTACTACAGCCACTACAGTTGGCATTTAAATGTGCCCTCTTTCAGTCGTAATTTTACTTCCTAGCTAATGATCACAGCTCGTAAGTCTCAGCGGATCCCAGTTTTTGGCATTTTTGGGCATGATTGCCGCCTTTCTCTGCTCTGTACTGTACCGTATCACGGTGATTTTCTTAGCGCTGGAGCGCAATTCCCTACTACATTTTCTATCCTCTTATGTCTCATATTGTCCTTTTAGTTCACGAACACCGCGGTTTTTGTTGCTTTTTAGCATGGGTCTTTCGTCTGGCGTCGCCTTTGTACGCCAGTCGATTTTTAGCCCTCCTATCCCGGTTGATAATTGTTTTAAAGTTGTGATTGTGGATTTTTTTTTTAGTTGTAAGGGTTCGAGCTAAGTTTTCCAAAGCGTCTGAACTGTCCGAACTCGCAATTTGTAAAATACTCAGTTTCTTTCGAAAGATCTATACTCGTCATTGGTCATGCTTTGTACGCAATCTCGCTACCTTTTGTTGCTTCTAGTCCAGTATTAACAAAGAATAGCTTTAACCTAGGACTATATGAATAACTACCGTACGATACGCAATTATTTGGGTTCCCATATTGAACATTACGATCAAAATAAAATTATCCATGAAAAGGATATGCAGCTGTCCTTAAAAATGCGTTATACCAGATGTCAACTAATGAACTCACGACTAAAAATTATTTTCACAGACTTTTAAGGAACAGTAAAAGAACCACTAGTTAGTAGGTACGTTCAAGCTAAGCAAAGGTTTCCAGAAGACGGTATATTTCGCCAAGTACATGTGTAATTGCATTGTCATAAAGTCGTATTTTAGACATGTTAGTTCACATTAATGGCCACATTCTAAAAACAAATATGGAGACTATATTAGTTCATCTGTTTACTTCTTAATAGAGATGGTATTACGAAATTTTAACAACTTGCAGCTACCGTCGTTCACGATAGTCCTTGTTAGGTCGATCACTATCACAGCTTCTGCTACGTGAACGTCTACGTCTTCGCCTGTCTTTCCCACTTAGTTCTTCTTCTTTCCTTCTTCTCTCGCGTCGACGTTCTCGCTCCCTCTCCCTTCTCTCTTGTTCTTCGATATACATGATCTCGTCACGAATCTGACACAATAACATTTGGTTTATGATGCTTCTGATCATAATTCCATAATCTTACCTTCCTTTCTTTTTCTGCTTCTCGTTTTTTCTCTTCTTCTCCCTCTCTAAACTCCTCGACTGTTTGACGCAGTGCTTTCTTCATCTTCAGCTTTATCTTCCGAGCGATCTCTTTCTTTAAATTTTATTAACAAATATCAGTGGTAATATTAAAAATTCGGAAAGCAAAAACGAGTTCTTATGGTAGTACATGAAATTACCTTTTCTTCTTCTTCCGAATCCACATCAGGTGCTTTGGTAATAGTAACCTTATTTTCCCTAAAATGACGGGTACGCTATATTAAGGTTTATAAAGTGAGGAACACCCGTAAGAAAGTGGTTCATTCAGAAGAACTGACCGGACCATTCTTTTAGTTCTATTTATCCTTCGTTTCCTGTTCTCTATCTGAATACGTTCTTTTTCAGATTCAGACATACTTGATCTGGAATAATATAATACATGATATAATGGGATCAATAACATAACGTCTAAAATGCACAAATCTCGGTGAATAGCATACTAATTTTGAGGATGAATGGATTACTTTATTATTGAGTGTTTCTAACCTAATCTCCAACATGTCACCACCATCATTGCTTTCTTGTGACTTACTCCCTGGTGATTCGTGTTTATGTGAATGCAAAATTTTTCGGTCATCATGACGCCCAGACTCTCTACGATCCGAACGAAATAAAGGTCTTGAAAAATAGATACATGAATATTATGCATAAGAAATCAGATTAAAAATCGAAACCATACCTGTCCGAAGTACCAGGACTCGAACGTATGTGTTTATTATCACGCTCACGGGATCTCGACCAACTTCGCCTGTGCCCTCGTCTTTCGTGTTCATGACTTCTTGAATGAGATCTGCGACGATAACGATCACGTGATCGAGAATGAGAGCGACGACGACCGTTACTACGTGAACGTGACCTTAAACGGTTAGGATATAAATGTACTTATTCTTCAATTATCTTGATCTTCCTACCTTCTTCTGTCTCTACTCCTACTTCTCCTATGGCGTGGCGAATTAGACCAACTTCGCCTTCTTCTGTCCCTTGGTCTGGAGGGACTTCGTCCCTTCTCACCTCTCACTGTTAGCTCTGGACTATCTCCGCGTTTGGTCAAATTACTTAAAATTCAAGACTAGCTGATCACAGTAGCTATTTAAAAGCAATGACAAAATCTTACAATATCCTGCGATATTCTTTAGTAGGTAGTTGAGGACCCAGCACCGGTTGCTTTTTAGGTTTTTCTTCTTCATCTTCTTCATCTGTACTTTCCACATCAAATTATATTAGAAAAAAGTAGTAAACGTAAGGATTATTGGTAGAATGAATAAACAGCATACCTTTTTCGTCGTCACCTCCAAAGGTAGTTATAAACTGTGCTTTCGCTGGTTCCTCATCTGAAGATTCACTTGATGAACTTTCATCGAGAAGTGATTTCTTCCCCTTATTAGCGTTTTCGACAAAGCTGTAATTATAATATGGTAGCAATACTATTATTTTGGAATTAAGAAATGCTTCTAACCTTAGAAGAGTGGTAGTCGCCTCATCTTGACATCCCTTCCCAACTATCATTGCTCTCTGTTTCTTCAGTAGTGCTCGTTCGTGCTTAGATTCCCTTCCCTGATGTAAAACCATATTTAATATAATAAAGTAGAATATACTTGTAATATACCTATGTCTATAAATATAGTTATATAATGGCGATTTCGGCGATGTAGAAACGAATTACAGTGGAAACGGACAGCGAGCAAGGCCTTCTGTCGATCGATACGTCGTAGTTCAGCCGTCTCCAAACGAGCCTGCTGGTCAGCTCGCATTAGACCCGCAAAGGTCCCACGACGAACCCCATATTCCTCGCCTAGTTTGTTTGCTCTTCGTTGGGCTTCTGCATCAACGCATGTCAGGTCCAAATCGACGTCTGCAGTAATACAAAATGAAGAACTATACACATAACAAGTACACATTAATAAAGAGATTATGTGCAGTATATTGAAGTCAACAAAGTATCTGGAAAATAAGAATTCTAAAAACCAAAGGTTTATTACAAGAAGGAGTAATATGAAGTACCAATTTCTTCAGGTTCTTCCATTTCTCCCTCATCTTCACTATCTTCAACATCACTATCTCTCACGACAATCTCAGAATTATCATAAGTGAATCCAATAGATGCTTTAGAATCCATAGATTTCCTATAACATGTAATGCTACGTAAGAATTCAGAGTGATAAAGCGTTGAAATACCATACCTTTTTTTATCCAATTCCTGTCTCTTTTCGTCATCACCACTTACACGCCAGAACTCCTTTTCTGCTATTTTTTGTAGATAAGTCTAAATTCTCAAATATAGCATACAATATCTTATGAAATAATCAAGTAACACTCACCTGTTCGGAAACATTTCTATATTCATTGATTATAAGAACTCGAAACCTTTCAAAATCACACACAATTTCCTGTTTTTCGTCTTCACTGAAAAGAAAAAAATTAGTTAACAATCGCTAGATATTGTACGAGATCTAAGTTTTGTTTAAGGATAGTTAAAATGTGGTCAATGAAAATAACCTATCGGGTATAAAATCTTTCTTCTTGACTTCAGGGATAAAGTCAAGATGCGAACGAGCATCAAACCGATCAATAAGAATGGATGGATCTCCTTGCCACTTTCTACTAAAATTAGTAGATTAAGTTACATACACTAGTAATTCTTTGCATTTAAATAACTGATATAAGCATGTAGATCTCACAGAATACTGCTCTCTTCCGCAGCTTTAGCGATATTTTTATCCGTATGAATAATGCATTTACGACCATGCAGCTGCATAAATTGATCAGGCTCCTTCCTCTACAATTAGTGAATCATCCAATATTCCATTTACTACACTAACATTTTAAAATTGTGAATGAACTTACCACATTATCATAGAACCTCCTTCTTCTCTCCGCTCGTCGTGAACTATCCACAATACGAGCCTTCATTAGTTTCTCCTGGCGACGTGCTTCGTGCCACATCTATGGTAATTTACAATTTAAAACAAAGCAGCACACAATAATATAAAGGTAATCGCGATCTATACGACGCTATATTAAGGCAAATTATAATAAAATAAATTTGGATTTTCATTTATTATAATTCGAATTTTAAAAAAAAATGAGTGTTGACATAATTTTTACAAACGTATACAATATGACTTGTTACAAGTATTACGACAAAGTAGAGGCGAAAAACTCTTCTTTCCTCCGCTCTAAAACTCCGTTTGCCCTTGTAAGCAAAGTTTGCTGTCTGTTAATTGACTCTTCGATGTCTCGAAGTTCCTAAATTATTTTCTTTTAAGTACTAAACCAAAAACCATAATTCACTTAAAATTAGCTACATATTATCCCCTATAAAACAGGTACTTAAAAGTAACTAATTTATCGTTTTACTGAATACCTACATCATCGTATACTTCCTCTGGATGATCCATCTGCCACTGAAGATCAATTCGTGTGAATTCAGAACTTACTTCAAGGCAAGCATCGCGGAACTTTAATTATTTTCATAAGATATTTTCATAAGCAATTATTGATATTGTTATATATGACTTACATGCTTAACACAAATTTCAGCAACTTCTTTGACATGATCAATAGTACTAGGTGGTGGAACAGGTGGTCGCGATGATACGTTTGTTAACAATTGACACCAATTAACCATCAGTGAATCTATGGCATTGCCTAATGCTGTTTTTTCAATAGGACTTTCATCAAGTATGATGCTCTCTGGTTCATCACTGTTCCCTAAACTTAGTAGGATATTGGTGAAAAAAACAATTACTTCTAAGAAGGATATTACCATCATTCGCTTCATGAGCGATTCTCATAGTAGGTGGCGAGTCCTCTCCTAGAACTAATTGTTTGAGTTTAGACATGGCAGGCGAATTCTTATTATCTGAAAATACAACGAATTAAACACTAATAGACAGTCTTAAAGTGCTGAGTATCAATAACTAACCTTCCATTACTCAATGTCCTGGAATATTTGTTGATAATAATTTTGCTGAAATTTTATATCACTTAACAGAAATAGGAAGAGATAAGCTAAACATCTTAAAATAGAACAATTATCTTCTCAAACATAGGTACATATACACCTCCTACAATAGCAGTATCACTTAATTTGTAAATTAGACGGTAGTGTTTGTAAAAAAAAACACGAACAGTACAATATAAAAGATGTATTATTATACTTTATTGAAATCTCTTAAGAAAAGCTTCTCTCTTCTTCCGTACATCGTCATTTATATTGATTTCAAAATTCTCCTCTTTCGATTCAATGTTCTTCATAACAGTCAACTGAAACTCTTTTGCTTAAAAAATGCCTACCAAAAATAAATATATAACCCACCGAAGAATCATGCGTGTCCGACTGTAAGCTCATTTTAATTGCTGCTTTCAAAGCGACGTCATTAGAATTGCTTCCAGTATCTTCAAGAACATATTTTTCAGTTTTTATAGAAGTAAAAAAATCCAAACACGATTATCTATTTGCAATTAGAGTTATAAACATTCCTTTGATTATTAAATAACATTCAAATAAATAAATGGCTAAAAAATTGTGCAAACGAATTTACAAATACTTTAACTAATACTGAAATCATTTTTAGCATAAGATTAAATAGCTTATTTAAGGCTTAAAATACAGTATATTTTCTTTAAACTGAATTATAAGTCCATTTTTTCGCTTCTCGCTGTATAAAAATAAAATAAAGGACTTGATGATTGTGTGAACAAAATTTTCTTAGCATTTATAGACTAATACACACAAAATCTATGTATATTAATCTATTATAGATATTTTTACCTCCTTCCTTCACAGAAAATGCTAGGACCGTGGCAAGATCAATATCATTAACTTCTTCACTTTGAGTACCTAGATAAGATATAAGTAAATATGATATACGTTTGGATTAGTCTTCATAATTTCAAGAATAACAGAAATATATCCATATTATTAAAAAGTATAGCATCGCCATCTAACAAACCACAATTTATTTAACATATCACGAATTATAGTTATTATTAAACATAAGCAGTTTGAATTGGACATCTCTTAAGAGCAAACTATTTGTCCCAATAGAACAGATCGGAACTTTTACTCCCCTATTAATTTTGGTGCATATGATTGTTGGTATGTGAATCATATACTCGAGGCATGTCAATATTCCCATCAGGTCTTAGATACACATTTTATAGATGAGTTCAACCTAGAATGGCTAGTTCAAACAACCTAAAGAATGAGCTACTCTATGTTTAAATATTAGCTT
The DNA here is from genome assembly GCA_964036235.1 of Heterorhabditis bacteriophora. Classification (NCBI taxonomy): domain Eukaryota; kingdom Metazoa; phylum Nematoda; class Chromadorea; order Rhabditida; family Heterorhabditidae; genus Heterorhabditis; species Heterorhabditis bacteriophora. The sequence goes on from OZ038426.1 coordinate 4,317,286, forward strand.
GACCCTTTGTGGCCTCCCGTTCCATTTATCGCTGCATTATACTAGATTAAATAAAATATAGTTTAATGTACATTTTGAAAGAGTATGATAATATTCTCGTATAATTATTGTATGAACTCATAAAACTATATGAAATAGTGAAACGTTCAGAATAAACCACAGATAAATTTAAATCCTTCATCGATGTAAAAATCTGACTGACAAACTTACACGGCCTCTTCGATTCAATAAGAAAATGAGCTCTCTACCTGGTTTTTTACCGATCGTAAGATTAATCTACATAAGCTCAACCTTGGCCCATATTTCTAGTTTTCAACTAGTTAGCTAAATTCTAAACCTGGCTATGGTTAGGTTGAAAGGTACCTGCCAAATCACATGTCCACGTTTTTTTGCTATATTTGACTAAGTAAAAATATTTGACGTGATAAGTAAAAGTTAAGTAGTTTTATTTTTAGATCAACACACCTCTTCACTTTTAAATATTAACAAAAACAAAGGTATTTACTAATATCATTGAGCATATTATTGCTTTAAGAATTTTGTTGCTATATATACAAAATACTTAGCAAATATGACCAGAAATACATCTTTCTCTTAGTACTGGTTAGAAAAAATTTAGCTGAATTTTTAAAAATATTATGATGCGCTTCTCCCAATATCAGTATTTGTAGCTTTAAGCGGTGAGATCACTACAAAAAATAACTCGATCAAATCAACTTGTTGATATTTCCAAACATAACAGAAACGTTTTCTTTTATTTCTCTATACACTCAATACCGTTACTTACAACGTATTTCTAGATTTAATCTCGCACCTAAGCCAAATAGCTCCAATTTCATGTAGTCTGTATTCCAAAGGTTGATTTATAAATCAGAAACTCACCAAGTTTTCGGCCCTCTCCCAACGGTTTCTTATCCCCTATATTTCTCGTAACTTGAACAGGGCATAATGCAATTACGTCGTCGGCATCACTATGAGGAAGTATACCTCGCACCACAAAGATAGAAAAATCTGAACTTCATACAACAAATTTGTTTACAAAATGACATTTAATAAAAGAAAACATTTACCACGTGTATAAAGTTCGTGTATATACATAGAAAGATAGGTATCACTAATTAGTTCTGGACCATCTTTTACGGAATTTAGTAGAAACCATTGCTGCCCAAATTTTCGTAGAGTGAACCAATGTTCATTCTGGTTGCATATAAAGGCTTTCGCTAATCTGTAATATCAAATAAAATAGAATAGTAATCCATTTTCAAATATGTCATTTACTTCTATTGCATTATCAACTAAGTCTTCTACAAAAATAATATGCGTATACCTACAAGGGATCTAATTTGATCGCTGCAACTGAAGGATGATCAATATGAATCAATTCAAGGTCAAGTGTCCTCAATGCTTCCGAAATAACCTGTGCATTATATCATGAAACTATATTCACATTAAATTAAAGTGAAAAATTACCTGGACTGAAAAATACCCGCTATCACTCATATTTTGGCTTTTCTTATTCTTCGAATTATCGTCTAACACTTGATTTTCAGTACTATCCAGTCGTCGAGCTATTGCAGACAATTCACTAGGCCCAACATAATCCTGCTGTAGTAGCATATTCAACGCATGCTGTGCACATAAGGCATCTTGTTGCTGGAAACGATAGATAAAGACTATTAAATAAATCTTAAGGACTTTTCTATGAATAGATCAAACTGTAAAATCCGAAGGCACATTGAGTACTATTTAGAATAAAACAACTTAAAAATAAAAGGTTAGAGAATCTCCTATATGGGCTTTATTTTTGTGAAAATACAATTACAAATATGAGAAATTAATGCTATATTAAATAAATTTAACACGCAGTAAAACTACGAAAATCCCAAAACAAAATAATGCAAAAATAGTTATACCACGTACCTTTTCGAAATATATACTTTCCATAAACGGCTGAATACAGTTGCGTATACGCAAGATATAGGTGATAGAAAATCTCTAAAATGTATTTAATGCATAATTTGTTAACGGATTAAGCATACAAATATTTAAGAATATTCCACATCAAATATCTCTGAAGTATACAACAAATACCCATTTAAAAAAAATAAACACTCAATTATTCATGATAATAAACAGAGAATAAGGACACAAGTTGAATTTTAAAAAAGAATAAGATAAATAAAGTGTGGCCAACACTAAAATTGTAATTAAGTGCTATAGGCTATAAGTACAAATTAATTTCAAGAAATATTGAGTAAAATCTCAAGCATTATCCAGAAATTCAATACATTTAGAACGTGAAAGTAATTCAAAATGCGTGGAGCGTTATATTTCAAGTTTACTTCGTTTTATTGGTTGACTGCCACTGGATTTATTACCATCTTCATCTTCACATGTAGTTATAGATTCTGAAAAAGCCAACGTAATAAATTATATACAATGTAATAATTTAAAAATTCCATGGAAGTTTTCTCCTAGTCTTGCCTCACTTTTAGCATTAAGGATTTGAATCCATTTATTTCTAATAGATTGATAACGATGACGAAACCTTCTGTCATAAAAGACTTTTAGATCCAAAACGTTCTGGATGCCATTAAGGCATAGTATATGTTGAATTGGAGACTGAAATTATATGTAATGTATTAGTAAGTGTTTAATTAAGCCTAATTGAATTGGAAGAATAAAACCATACACTAGAAATTATACATTGGGAAAAATTAAATTTATAAGTCTGCAATTGTGTTTAAAATAATGTATAAATTTTAAAAATAAATGGATAAGAGTGCTACAATTTAATAGACATACTGAAAATGCAGTTGATATTTTTTCAGCTCTCCGTTGTTTCGATATCATGAACTGCTTACACATTATCTTCAATTTTTCATCAATAACTCTTGCTAATATATCTAAAGTTCTAGGATCGCAATCTGAAGTATACAAAGAGAAATTTATATAGAATTAGCTTTTGAAATAGATATCCTACGTTTAACTAATGGAAAACGCAAGAATTAAGTAGCATATAATTCTGTAAGTACCTAATTTCAACCTTGACTGCACCTGCAAAGCCTATGTGTCGAACTAACATTAACGAACACAATTTAAGACCTTCAAACAGTGTATGCTCAGGAATGGATTCGAAACTATAGTTTACAGGAAGCCTGGAAATGGATATATAACATAAAAAAAAGCAAAGACAATTTAAGCTTAACTCACTTCTCATGATCAATATCTCCGATGAATTCTCCAACAGCTTCTTCATTAATAGATCCTACTTCACAATATTGGTCCATCAATTCACGTAACTTAATATAACGAAGCAAGACTGGATCAAATTTAAACCTTAAAATATTCAAACATTAAAATTAAACGCTAATAAATCACGCAAAACTGCCGCCCCATTACTACTCACCACTTATCCTTTATATGTGAAAAACCTGACATGACTTCACCTCATATAACTGGAAAATAAAATAACCTTAACACAATTAACCTATATACAAAACCACTAGCACTTTTTTCTTAGATAACTTTGCACCAATAAATAGGTGAAGTTTAGACCAACACATATAATGTTTGAATATTTATCATTTCTGAGAAAGCTACTGAATAATTTTTACTGAAAAAGAGATCAAGTGGAAAACAAAAACAAAATAGCGAAGGACTAGATTTAACACATTTCGTGAAAGCACGGAGAATCATACTGGAATCCTTCAAATATACTAGGGATAAATTTTACTCTTCATCTTGATAAAGATCGAGAACACTTTCGTTATTATTAACACTATATATATAATCACGATCGGAAGGTGGGGGACTGAGACGGGCCATAGATAGTGAGTCCGAATCAATTTCTGTAATAGATAGTACTCTACATTTCATAAATATAATAGATCTTAAAATATCCAAAAACACTATGGGCATTTATCTTTTGGCTATAGCTACTAACCTTCCCTAACAATGTTTTCCGTACCAGCAGAATATCCATCTCCTTCAATAATAAGGCGACTAGGCTCTGCTAAATTAAGTCATTTTTCACTATTTTTATAAATGTTCAGTACTCTATTTAGAAAAACTATACCTTTAATATAATGCATTTCTTCATCCTCAATCTCTATTCGTCGTCGCCTTCCCATACCCATCATATCATCATCTTCATCCTCCAGAATTTGACCAGGATCATCTCCAACAGCCGAATATACATCGCGTTCAATAGGCTAAACACAAGATTATTTGTGGAATAAACTATACTACTAACACTGTAGGTATCAATTTAAAAATGATAATTTATAAAAGACATTTCCTGATAACGTACAAAAAAACCCGAATGCTAAACTAACTTGGTATCTGTTAGGGTCAACAATAGACCGATAATGTTGTTGTCGACGTTCTTCTTTGTTAACCAAAACAGCCGTTATAGGTCCACAAGGACTTTGAATTTTCAGTTGGTAACGAGTATCAAAGCCATATCCGAACTGGAAAAAAAATTGTGTTACATATTCAGTTCAATGTTTTGGCTCTAATAGGATATCATATAACTCATATTTGTGCAGCTTTATTGAAAATTTTACTACCGTTAAGCCATCTTGTTACTTATAATAAAATATACACCACGGAAGCTTTGGTTTTAATGAACGATACATTCGAACCAACAAAGGATAAAAAAATCAATAACAATTTAAATGGCATAAATTTCCTAAAAAATTATTAAAATCAACTATATACCTGAATATCCAAGAACATAATTACAATAATCCAAAAATTAGTTTTCGCCTAGAATCTCAACATATATACTATTGACTGTTTCAATAGAGAATTATTTTATTGCGCAAAGAAATTAATGTTATTCTAGTTAGAATAACTATAGTATTTCATCAGCAACAGTATAAAAGATAGACAATTTGAATTCGGAGTTTTTAGGGATTACTAGTGAAAAAAATATGTAACTATCACTATAAATTTAAATGCTATTGAATATACATTCGAATACCTAATTTGCTTCATTATTTATATTCGTAATTCCCCCAGTAAACAGGTGGTACTTAATATATTATAGCATTTTTAATGGAGATCCTAACAATAATTCTTTTAAAATAATAATCAAAAATAATTTTAAAATTCCAAATCCTTAAAATATGAACTCTCTAAAAAAAACTGGATACCTATAATGTACTAGAAATTAAATATTGGTATGAAAAAATTACCTTTGGAGGCGCAACCTCTACGCTTGTTCCAGGAGGAGCTTGAACAGCAAATGTAATAGAAAAGGGGAACACTTTTTGTACTTCGTCCTGAGTAACATATGCTTGTTTTTGATTATTTGACGACTCGCAAACATTTCGCAAGCTCTAAAACAAAACATAATATAGTTATAAATAAACTCGGAATATTAATGAAATAGAACTATCAAAAAAAACCTGTTTCATCCATTTTATATGCGTAGTGAGCAATCTCTCTTCCCTTTCTTGATCGGCAATTTCATCCTTCATTTTGCTCAGTCTCTCCTCTTCTTCTCGATTTAAACATTTTTTCCCATTATTAGTTAAGAGCTCGCCTCCTCTGTTAACATATTTCATGCTTCTTTAACCAAGAAAATTATTTTCAAATTTCTAATAAAGATTTCTATGATCATACTTCCACTGAATGATATTCTTCGACCGTTTCTCAATGAGGCCAATACCTTCCAATACATTAGTTATATCATATATGCGACGCTTCTGTCGAACATTCAGCGCTTCTGCTGCCTAAAAAAGTTTTTTATCTTAAATTTAATTTAAACAGCATGTTTTGGAATCGATAAGAGGGAAAGTATGACACTATAACAGTGTTCAATTATATAACTAAAAATATCAAGATATCCATACAAGAAAATAGCATTACAACAATAGCACTAACTAGCTCTTGTTTTGAGAACTAGTATAATAATAATAATAATAATAATAATAATAATAATAATAATAATAATAATAATAATAATAATAATGATAATAATAATAATAGTGATAAAGATAAAATTTTTAGCACTCCACGCTTCGAAACCAAAAATAAAGATTACCAACCAAATTTAAATCACACATTCCACCACGAGCAGTCTGAAGAAGTCGAATGAATCGTTTCGTCAAAAGGCCTAATGATTTATCAGCACGTGTCCCCATTTGCGGCTGTTCGATATCATCATCATCAATTTCCTCGCCAATATCTGATAAATTTCATAAAATTCCTTTAAATAAGTTTATATCATATACATTTTGTAATCAGAAAACTGGACCTGAATGACTAGCTTAGAATATACAGGTAGCTTTCTAAACTGTTTAACAGGCAGCATTTATATAACGAAAAAACAAAATATTCGATTTTACTAGCTACTATATATCAAAGCCCATTTATTAGTCATTTTCCACTAAAAATATTGAACTATATTTTTCCACCCAGTAAATATAGTGATAGTATATAATGGACAAAATGCAACATAAATTACAATTGATTCGGTACTGAAGCCTTGATATTATCAATCGAAGATAATATGCAATGTTTTTTCATTGATTTCTATTGTACAAGATACCTGCAAAATCCACTTCGTGATCTTCCATTTTATCAGCATCAACAATAACATCATCATTTGAGGTTGAAGGTGATATTTTAGGAAGATTATCAATTCTTCCTCTTAAATGCGGATGAGGAACGTGCACCGCGGCCGTAAGAACAGGCGGTGTAGATGGGTCTCGATCCATAGTTTCAACCAATTAGGGATTACTGCCTGTGAAGAGGATTTCATCCCAAGGTAATAATTAAGTTCACCATGAAATTTCTGCATTAAACCATGAATCAAAAAAATTTAAAAGTGGCGATTTCCCACCTAAATGGTACTATAGCAATGGCGGCAATTTAAAACGTTTACGTTTTATAGTGCGGCTTTTATTCGCACTAGGTTTTCCTGTCTTACAACGATAAATGTACGGTACTCAAAATATCTCATGTTGCCACTGTTTTTGTGAGTTTATCTGTCATACTGTGGAATAGATGCAGGAGTTCTGATAAACTTTTTAAAGTATACAAGAAGATATATTAAGTTTGTTTATCATTTTGTTTAATATTTTGTTGCACTTATGTCGTGCTCTTATATTATGGAGTATTGGGAGTAGATTTGCATTTTAGGGTTAAGCGGAACGCAAGTATAGTAATTTGAATATATTGCTGTTAGTATTTTTCATTTATACCTCATTCGAACTTGAAAAATTTGACCTTTTTTCAGATTAAAGATGGCTCTTTGTGAGCATGGATATTCTGATAACTACACTGAAGAAGAATTAGGAGATGTCCTCGAGGAGATGGGAAAAACAATAGATCCAGCGTATATTCCACGGTTAAAATCTGGTTGGTTTTTTTATTCTTTTAGTTTTTCGTTGCATATACGTCAAAATATTTATTATCATATTCTTTAGAAATCGATAGAGTCGTTGCTGAAATAGATAAAGAGAATGATGATTGCTATGAAGCTGACATGTTACCTCTTTTCTCTTCACTTCGTCTAGATGATTCTATTCAAGAGAATAGATTAGGGACTCGAAATATGCAGAACATATTGTTTTCTGATTCTCCTATTCGGTCAACACGTTAGTTTTCTACTATTATTTAATATTACTTACTGCAGTTTATCTACCATATGTAACGTTAAACAATTTTTTCTAGGCCATAATGCTGTTACAAATGCACAGGTTGTTCGCAATCAGTATTTAAAGAATATAAATTCAAATATTATTCCTCTTGCACTACAGACTAACGCCGAGGATGATGAAATGGTATACATAGATATATGGATATTGTCTATATATAAGTTTTATGGTTTTGGTTGAACATTTGAAATGAGTTCCAGAGACAACACAATCCCGCCGCACATGCCTTACTAAATGACGCTTATAGATGTCTTGGAAATATTTATAGAAATTTTCACTACCTAGATAGGGTGGTATGTTTCTGAGAGTAATTCTACATTTGTATTTGTTTAACCTATGAGACGAAATTAGAAAATAATTATTTGTTATGGTTTGATAAAGCAGAATAATTTAAATTAGGTATTATTTCTGAGATTTAAAATTGCCATGGCATGTAGTTTTTTCAGGAATTATCATTCTATCGAGTTCATATTATCAAAATTGGTTCAATTTTCGATTTTACTTTGTAGACGGAATGCATCCAAGATCCACTGAAGATTAAGTCTTTCCTCGATATTTCTAATACCAATATCAATACTAGAAAAGGTAACTTAGTTTATATATATATATAAAATTTTGTAATTCTATTATCTATTTGTTCTACTATTACAATACCCTTCAAATTTGGATAATTTTTTTTGCGTAGATGTACTATCTGATGAAAAACAAAGATTAGAAGGAAAAGATCGCATGGGCACTATACCGCGTATAACTCCAACGGACATTTTTCAACCTGAATATCAGAAAGCAGATTATATTGAGAATAAGCCTGATCCAAGTATGTTTTTAAAGGTTTAATCATTATAGATTTGTATTTGAGTTACTAAGCTTTGGTTTTAGAATTATTTTAAGTTGGTTTATTGTATCTAAGCTTATATAATTTATTTTTACCCGATTATCACTTTTTAAATATTAATATTTATGAATAACTGAGTTTTCATCATAATGAACGGCAAATATATTGCTTAATAGGTAATACTAATCTATGTTTAAAATATTATATAATATTGTGTGGTTAGTTTATTCTCTGAAAAATCAGGTATTCGACCAGTTCTCTATCCAGCTCCTGGACAACTCGCTTATCGTCATGATCCAGTGAAAAAATTTGAATTATACCGGTACAATTATTTTACTTATTTGTTTATATTATTACTATTGTAATTAGAAAGCCATGCTTTGTTTATGCCGTTTCTATTACTAAATGTGGTAAAATTAAGTGAGGAATGGGCACGACGCCCTGCTCCTGGAGATGAAAAACGACTAGCTTTGCGATGGAAGGTTCGAGAATATATGTTGAGACTGGATCTTCCAAAGTATGTTAAATATCTCAAAAGAGTATTAGCTGATTATTTAAATGTTTAATTATTGTAATTACACATATATATATATAGTTTTATTTTGAAAAATTAATGTTACCCTTTATTTTCAATGGAAATTTTAGGAAGTTTTTGGTGAACACGTTTTTACAGGTATGATCCAAGCAAAGGTTATCTTGGTCCAGTTAATCATCCTAAGGATTGGTCCCCCCGAGCTTATCTTGATTAGTAATCAATGTATTAATAGTTAATTTTTGCCTTTTCAGTAATGAGATATCTTTTATCTTCTAAAATAAGTTATACCTGTTAATACTATTCTGTATTCTCTTTGCTGGTGCTAAATGTTAAATTAAACTGGATACTTCTCAATGTTAATGTAGCTACTGTGACTTACATAAGTATGTAGTCATATATTGTTTGACCTTGTTATTAAACGGCCAGGAAATAAATATCAGTGAAATCGGTACGTTTTTTGTTACAGTATTTTGAGGTTTGACACTGTATTATTTATCGTCACTTTTTTATTGAAACTACATTTACTGGATTGCGTAAATGTACTGCATAGTTTCTTGGTTCGTTATGGTCGATATGTTTAGACTGCTTAATTTGTCAAATATCTGTTTTTATATTTTAATAATTTGTTATTTCGTATAGGGAATTTATAAACAACGATTCACAGTTTACAGTAATTCATATGAAATGTCACGTGCTTTGATCCGGCAACAAGAAAAGTTCTTTATAGCATTGGGTCAACATAATATCCCTGGTTTGCGGTGGCTTCTAGAAGGATTCAACTAGTTCGTCTATAATTTACTTACCACTATTTTCTTTAGCTGCTTTGTAGAAAGTTTCACTTTAGCTATGACAGACAAAGAGTGAAGGAGGTGGGACCTGATCGTACAGCAGCAGAATGGATAGTCCGTTGTGGAGGAAGTGTTAAGTAAGTGCAGTAAAGTGTTTCCATGAAGTCTTAAAAATGCTATCCAATTTTATATTATTATATATACAATTTGTAGTGCAATATATAGTGATGCTGCTCATTATGATTTTTCACATTTTTGTAATCAATGAAATTCTTCTGAAGGACCCATAAAGGGATATATGTAGGAAATGTAGTTTGCTTCCATGTCTTTATTGAAAGATGATGGTTTTTGAATTCTCTTTGCAATGCATTAAAACTTCCGAAATTCGTTGTAAGATAAAGTTGTCTAACGAGTTTCTCTTCATTTCTATAAATTGAACCACGACAATTTTAGACAAGACACTTGTGTGATTCAGGTACTTACATCAACGTAGTGGTTTTGATGACTAAAAATTATTTTCAAATGCCGATAAATATCATGTTAATTTATTTTCTAGGATATAAGTTACAATAATAGTGCGTCATAACTGGCAAAAATAATGAAAGCTTAATGAGAATGCGTGGCTTATGGCGAAAATAGAGTAGGCATTTTCATTTATATAAGATATTATAAATGAACATTTGATTTAAGAAACTTGAAATTAGTTTGAAAATGGATATTTCAACAAAATAACATTCTTATGTATTCTTATTTATCTATTAACACATTTGCTTAAATATCAATGATAAAATTTTCTACGAATTACTAATTTCACTATCTATATAATAAGATATTGAAAATAAAATCCAACAAGGGAATTAGTTAATATTTAAAGAATAGAGATGGGTATCAAATTTGCAGTTGTATTTAATTTTAATTTAAAATATTCACCAATTATTAATACTAGCAATGTAGTTATGGCTTCTACTGAAAAGTTAATCGTTCGCACTATGTTAAATTTCTTTGTATTTTATAATTGAAGAGTGACATATAGGAAGAAGTGTATCGTTGTAGCAATTAGCATCTTATTCAATAATTACATGCATGATAACTAATTGAATTTACTATATGTCTATCTTTTAACTATGTACTGAAGAAGTACCTTATATATACAGTTTCTTTAGTGCATGATCCATTATCGCTTTCGATGTAAGAATTTAGTAACATTATCCACTAAGGATTTTCAGGTTTGACAAAATAGCAGATACTTTTGACGATTACAATGCTTTAATAAAGAGGACTGCTGAGCTGGATCCACGTATTCCACAGGACGATGTTAAAGTAACTCACATTCATGCTGTAGATGCTAGTGTTACAGGATATGGATGCCGACATTTCGGTTTGTTAGTTTATCATTTAGTATTATGTATCATTATTACTCTAGTTATACAGATAACTTACGTGCTATCAAAGATGTTCGCTTCGTACGCTGCAAGAATCTTCATGACTTCGGATTAGAATACATGGGAAAAGCTGTCGGAACTCGTGTTTCCTATCTAGAAATTGACGGCTGCCCTCGTATCACTGAATTTGGATTAATACATCTGAAGATGTGCAGGTGCTACTAATAAGCTTCCTAGACTTGATAAATTCGAAATATGAATCAATGCCAAGCTAATTTTGTTGGAGGGATATAGTTGTAATTACTGGAAGCTACTGTTGTTGGCGAGTTCTTAACCAATAGTTTTCAGTGGTTTAAAATCTCTTCTACTTTGCAATCTGAAGAACGTACATGGGAGATTAAAAGTTCTTAATGAGCTAAAATTGGCTTTACCAAATACGGAAATTCATTATCCGGAATGATTACAGTCATAATTTCGCTGTTGTAGGTTTATTGAAGTGTATTTAGAATCTTTTAATGTATATATTGTGTTAATATACCACTGTCATAGGATAAATAAATGCTTTGAGTTCCTAATTCTTGCATTATTTTTACGTTTCCCTTCGAACATTTTTCTTGGATTAGTTTTATGAATAGGCCTATGAGGGTCGACCTAGATGTCATGAGCGATAGTCGCTGGGAGCGGTGATACTATCTGCGTGTGGGTGGACACTGAAAGTTTATATTGCGTCCCTAGTACACCTTTTATCTAAGATAATTAGAATATTTGCAAACACGTATTCGCAAAATTTACTATTGAATTGGCAGTTATTTAAACTAGGTTGTTTGGATGTTAAATCAGTATTTTGCAGTTGTAAACAAATTAGTTTTTCGTATTATAGTCAACAAGATAGATAGACGTTATAGTTGTCCTTAATAGAGTGATTATAAACTCTTTAGAGAATTACTTTCCTGAATGTTAGTTTTATTTTCTTCAATTCAAATCTTGGCTATGTAATATATTTTCGGACTGTAATCTAATTATGAATAGAATATAGTAAGATAAATAAATGTTAGCTGAGAGGCATTCAAAGTTTTATGTTATTGTATAGAAATTTGATCTATTTCCGTACTATTTAGTGGTACGGAATGCATCACTTCTAATCCACATATATCCAAATGACACCGAATACAACGGATTTTAATTTCATAAAATATGAAGGGTCTCATCCTAATGGCAGTCGGATAGTTACTGCATATTGCACTTCCTAGTAGGATTTATTTCTCCTTACTGTGTCTACAGCGGCCAGTTCGGGCGCAGACTGTCGTGTCCTTGAACCTAGTTCGGCTGCGGCCGGGGCTCCAACTTTATCTGAATCGTGCATGTGTAATACCCAAATCCAATGAGTAAAATATTTGCTTGGATATGAAGTAATAATATGCAGTTATGCTTTAGAGCGTAACACTGTTTTTAACAGTACTTCTTCATGTCTTTAACCTATTGAGGTTTGAGGTTAATAAGTACATCATTAAGGTAATTTGTATCACAATCTTCGCTATTTCGGGATTGTGATTGTAACCAGTTACGTAACGTGGAAACGGGATATGGTTATCAGTGGCGTATCCGTCCCATTTACTGGCTCACATTATTCTGTCACGCCTTTCAAGAGTTGACACCAGAATGTATTTCACTAATAAATATTTACAGAATAAACTATATAATTCTTGCCTACTAGCGATATTCCTTTGATTCTGAAACCACACACACTGCTTAATATTTCCATTTATGTACCATATATTGTGATGTTAAAATAAACATGCCTTGTTATATTTATTGTAGAATACGTATTATCTACTATATCTATTTATTACTAGAGTAGATATAATTTCGTATCTTGTTCTAAGAGTGAAACTGACTTTCAAACAATATTTTTTCTACTTTACTAATGCAACCAGTTTCTTCCCCAATTGAAAGTTACTTTTAATAATAATCTTCTTTCTTCACTTACATCTTCACATTTTAGACAGAATCATTTGTCATATACTTTTATTTTTTCTTTGTCTGTCTCTCTAGCCACTCTTTCCCTCCTACTCGTCTTTTTCTTGGTCGCCGTTCATGTCGTTGACAGTCTAGCATTTTGACCGGAACACCAGACGAATTGAAGCTCAATCGTCAAAAATGCCCTTTATTTTTTCAAAACTGTAATATAGTCTGCTGTATATGTGCAAAAAATACCGATTAATCAATTTTCTTTGAAGAATTTTACTTTCGTGACCTATTCCAGTCTAACAGTGCCTTAAATTCAATTAACCGTCTCGGATGCAGACAACGAGCAGTGTTCTAAGATGCTTTTTCTCTTTCCCACACTTCCAGTTATCTCTCACGCATTTTGTTCTAGTGATCCTTACGGTGATAGAAGTCATTCTATTACATTTGGCCCCAGCTTACCTGTGTTAAATCTTACCGTAGTTACTCACTATTCATACATTTATAATTAAGATTTAGTGAACATCTTTAAGTTAAATTCTTAATGCAAAGTTTGACATTCGATGCAGATAGAGCATACTAAAATACATTTTTAAGTGAACCTTTTATTTTTCATATAACAATTACTATTCTTTCCTCTTATTCATGCAATATATAATTTACTGCTCTACTCTGACTATATTTCTTGAAATATTACACTGAACTGAACGTTTCTGATTCGGCAAATACGGTTGTTAATTGTCACACCTTCAAAATATCGATTTTCAGTATATCAGATTCGACCTCCAATTCTTAATCAAACTTTCTCCCTATTCATATTATTTTAGTACGCTGACAAATTTGTCAATAATATTAAAACTTAGATAAAAATATTTGTGTATGCGTTCCTTAGAGTCAAAAAGTGAGAAATCAGTAGCAGGATTGGTGAATTATACTCTAGAAATTAGAAAGCAATGCATTTTCTTTATATTAGGAGAGATCTAGATGGGATAAAAATGCTCAAATACTAAGCGAAAAAAAAGGGTTTCTATGGTTAAATATGGAATTACTTTCTGTATTCTGTGTGAAGTGGCAGAATGTAAAAGTGAATAAAGTAAACTACTATATTGAATATTTTATTAAATCACTAGTATTTATTAGAATTTTATTGTAACTACTTATAATTCGTTTACTAATAGTGAACATTGTTGTTGCATCGAACTATTTCACGTCTTTCCAATTATTTATCTATATACAGCACCATGAGCAATTTTCAGTGAATACTTAATAATATACTAATTTTAATTGTTTGATTACACATGACGTTATAGACTTTAAATAAACTATGAATCCCTGTATTTTATGAGTCAGGTTCTCTTGAGAGAATCTATTACTTCTTCAGTTAAGAGAAGACTTAAAATATACTACTTATTAGGAGTTGCACCTCAAGACTCACTATTTCTTAAAACCCACGACATTCCAGTTCTAATTTTCCAAGAGTTTCAAAAACCAGAAATCCATGTTTGACTTTTTTCTGAATATCAGCAAACTATAGTTAATTGGGGGAAAGGTTTACAAAAGCACGAGATATGTGGAAGCAAAATTAGCTACTGCATTTTGCGTAACGACAATTAGAACAATATAGAGATAAAAGAGTTGTTCTTGTTAGTTACTTGATAACCATTAATGTGTGTTGTAAATTGTGTAATTTTTATACTCCTTTGATCAATCAGCGTTTTCTTGACTATCTCCTTGTACCCCATCTCGTTCTACTAGTTTCCTTCCAACAGGTTGGACTCACACTACAGACAGAATCTTAGCGTTCTAATTAAAAAACAAGTTGAGGTTATGCTGCTAATCACTGTAACATTCTACAGCATTCTGCTTTGAAATAAATTAGCAAAAATATTTTTGTTTTGATTTATTGTTTATCATTCACATTCTATATGTGAAGTTATAGATATATAATATGGTTTTACATACCACATAATTATTATTTGTCTAGGGTCAGTTCGGGGCAATGAAACGTCTTCAATGTACTGTGAAGACGTACGACTGGGGAAAAATGGGAAACAAAAGCGAAGTGGCAAGATTGTTCGCTGCAGGGCACAAGGAATTTAGAATTGAAGACGACACTTCATATGCAGAAGTAAAAAGTTCCCATATTTTTTAGCTTTATATAATCTAAGTATATTTCCTCAATCTTTATTATTATTTTCTCCGATTTTGTAAAGTAATATACAATTACAAAAGAAGCACATGCCTACTTTCACCTACGCACTTCCGAAGCCATCTAGCTGGTGATGCATCTTTGATCATTTAAAGACTTTCTGGTAAACTATGAAATCCTATCACTATTAGTTCATATCCACAGTGGGTTCCTTTAGACACGTGTCCTTTGATAGCTATCGCATGCCCCCATTCTCGTATCTTGACCGATTTCGCGCTTCTGGGAACTGTTAAGAAAATGAAGAAGGGATCGCTGCTTTTCTCGCACTTATATTACAAACTTATGTAATTCTATGCTATATAGTTGAAAGCAGTGATTTATACAAATACCGCTTTCTATTAAACCATTATTACTTTCTCCTTATCTTAAACTATAGGGACTACTGGATTTTTTTCCATAGAAAATATGGCCTATTTCTTAATTTTTATACATAACACCAAAGCAGAGGAGAAACTTTAATCATCACTGATGAAATTCACTGTACACAGTGGTGTATTCCAGTCCAGCACAACACCAGTTTCAAAGTCCTTTGAAACAATACGTGTACTTTTGTAGATTTTATTTAAAAATAGTGATCAGCAGAGCAATTGAGTAAAGCCATTTAGATTGAAAAAAAAACGTCATGGCAAGTTCACTAACTTTTACAGTAGGTTCATTAAAAATCATAGTTATTTTTTGTCATTTTCAGTGCTTTGCTATGTACACATTGATTTCAGCTATGGATGGGCACCCATCCAGATGGTCCTGCAGTCCTAGAGGGTTCTTATGTTCGCTTATCATCTTTCATTGCTAAGAGCCAGTCGGTTAGCAATCTAAACAAGAAGGAAGACATTCATCTACCTTTTATTATGAAGGTCATGTCTATCAGAAAAACATTGAGCCTACAAGTACACCCCACCAAGGTTAGAACAATTTTTAAATTTTTGCCGTATATACTGAACAGTTATAGCATTTTGAACTGCTAGGATTTTACTAAAACAGAAATTAAATACTGTATAAAATAATATTCCAATTAGTTTCTCCTCTCAAGTAGTCGTTGTTTATGTTGTGATGTTCGTGCAGACCATAAATACCTGTTCAAATGTGTGACGCGGTAGGAAACCGGGAAGACGAAGTGAAATTTTGCGCAAAGTACGTTTCTTATGGGGAAATGAAAAAACAGTCTGCATTCTTCATATAGGATATTGTACGTAACCGAGCATTTACTGTTTAAAGTGATAGTCGCATTTTGAATAGCAGATATAATTACAAAAACTATGAAATAATGATTGATTCCTTTCTAATAAATAACTATAGAAAATATCTAATAAATTTTCGTTTTGAAATAAGTTGAATTTGTAGGAGCAAGCAGCTCGTCTTCATGCCCGTGACCCGATTCACTACCCTGATAAACATCACAAACCTGAACTCGCTTATGCTCTCACGCGCTTCGAACTGCTATGTGGTTTCCGACCGGCAGAGGAGATACTCACCAACTTCAGCGGTGAGCGATCAAGGATATTTGGATGTACCATTCGGACCATCTAGATGGAAAATAATACCTAGAGATCAAGCAAGAGTGGTCACTTTATTTTCAGCATTTCCATCATTGACGGTTCTACTAGATAAAAAAAACTGTAGCCGACTAACTGCCTTAATTCTCGCTGGAGAAAAGCCTCGATCAGTCAAGTGCCGAGAAGCACTTGCCTGGTGTTTTGGGTATGAAACAATAGTTTTCCACAATTATATCAAATTAATTTATTCATTCATTAGTTTTATAAATATGCTAGTTACTCAAAAAAAATTTCTTAGAATGCTAAGCTATTATATAGTTTTCTCCATTATTTTTAGACATATGATGGAGATGAGTCGTGATTATCCAAGTCGAGTTGAGGAGTTAGTAGAGGAACTACTGGAGCAATTAGATAAAGGAGGTTAATGATGTAGTGCTTCAAATATTTCTCAGAAAGTCTAGGATATAAAATGATTGTATCAGAATAATTTCATTAAAACAAGACGAAGTACATATAGTTGTGTAAAGTACATTGAAAGTTATTATAAGCACTACTAAATAACTTTTAATTTTTTTAGCCCAATTTCTTACCTTAGTAATTTAAATAAATATTTTCTAAATAAATGTAATATTTAGCTCGAGGTTCTCTGACTGAGGATACTGTCGGTGTCATTCGCAAAATGGCGGTTGATTTTCCTGGTGACGTAGGCATATTTTCGCCTCTTCTCCTTAATCATATGATTCTTCAACCTGGAGAATGTTGCTATTATGCAGCTGAAGAACTACATGCGTATCTCAGTGGAGGTTGGTTTTTGTGAAAGTAATTCCTATATGATTATTTTACTAGGTGATTTGTTCTGTACTTATATGACTCTAGAATGTGTTGAATGTGTTGGATGCTCAAATAACACAATTCGAGCAGCAATGACCCCCAAGTTCATTGATCGAGAAGCACTTTGCGAGGTAAAATTATTTTAATATCTATTTTTCGTATATTTTACGAATTCCATTTGTTAAAATTATTTTTAGGTCCTTAATTATCGCATGACACCTCCTGAGGAATACTTAGTTTCTGTCCAATCTCTATCAGAATACCCAGGAGTAGATGAATATGCTCCCGATTGTAAAGACTTCCAGCTACATAGGATTAGGGTATGCCATCCATTAAACGAATTTATAGACATCTAAGCCTTAAATCATAATTAGTTATTGTGTTATAATGTTTTTTTTAACTTGCTTAATTTTTAAATACTACATCTTTGCCTTTAAGGTACCATCAGCTCTGCATCAAGTGACTCCTCTCCCTGTTCTAGAATGTGCTTCCATCATGGTAATCGTTAAGGGTTCTGCCATTCTTGAAGAAGTTGAAGGAACATCTACAAGCGGAAATGCACATAAGGTTTTAAATAAATACAATATGCTTTAAAAAACATGACAATTCGCATCGATGTTTAATGATTTTCGTAGTTCTTCACCTTTAGGCATTATCAACAATTCACCTGGAGACTCTAGACAGCCGCAGCGTTACACGCGGCGATATTATTTACATTCCACCAGGGCGAAGGTTAAGGTTCGTGAATAGAATTTTCTTTTATTTCTGTAATAATTTGATTTAAGCGTGAAGTTTGTGCATCACTATATTCATTTCTCACAACATCTTTATTTAGAGATAAAGATTTCTAACAACGTACCGTATTTAGATTTGTTGCGTGCAATGATCAAGTGGAGGCCTATCGTACATTCAGCTATGAAGCCGGACCGGATCATGGAAATATAATGGTTATAGTTTTTTTTCACATACTGACATTTAAATACCTACATATGAATATCTTACTATGACAAGATATATATTCCAGAATTAACCTACGAATATTACGTGTAAGTAACTTTTTAGACGATTCCTGCGGAAGCAATGCATAAACCAGTATTCGCAATCGAATCTGACAATGAGGAATGGGTGTTCGAAGTGGAATCGGAAATGGATGGATTCATCTAATTATTGGCTTAGCTGTTCTTTATTTATTCGGCAGTTTTTTGAGGTTCAACCTACTTAAACAGTGCACTGTCGAATCTAATCTTCTAATCGATTTGATAAATTTCCATCCATTTTCATTTTTTCATTAAAAAAAGTCTTGGCTGGTACCGACAACATATTTAAACTGGGTTTTAACTAAGTGATTATTTAATTAATTGAAATCAAAAATATTGTTCCTGTTATTTGTAAGATAAGGAAATCGTAGTTGCTGGTCATTTGAAACCCAGGTTAAGCATCGTTATCAGGAGATTCTAGGGGTATCAGGCAGGGTTGAGATTTAAACGAAAAGCATATACATACTGTTAGAAATCATTGTCAGAGATATGTTTTTAACGGTAATGATCAGTAAATTATTGCACATGCTTGATCGAAATGTCTTAGTTGGTGCCTTTCAGTCTGTGTTTGATATTATTTAAAAGCAGACATTCCATCTTCTAATTTTTGTTGTTTCATTTCATAATGTCTGTGATTTTTATGCATGGTTTTTGCTGATCGTTCGTAAACGATTATGTTAGGTGTTTATTTTATCGTCTTCTGCATTTTCAACAAAATATATTGGCTTTCCTAGAACGCTTATGATTTTATGTTATGACGATTCTATGCTTTATGAATATATCGTAATAAATTCATGAAGCCCTTCATACACTCTGAAAACTGATTATTTTTTCTGGTTAATTCTTTTTTATTATATTTTCATCTTTTGTTCCCTCACCTACATCGGCTCACTTCTCTCCCATTATAAATATCACAGATAGGCAGGGAATAAATGTGAACACATAACTATCGTGTAAAACATCATACTCTGTCTTGTTTTTGGCTCTTACTTCCGTAGACCGCGTGGAGAGGTCTCAGTTTCCTACACATTTCTCCCCTCTTCAAATATTTCTAGTACTTATCGACTAGAGAGTGTTCTCATTCAACGAAATTTCAGTGTATGTTTGCACTTTCTGTCACTATTTTCACTTACAAATAATTTCAACCAAATAGCTCATCTATACTTCTTCCATCAATCCTTTACATGTAATGCCACTGCACACAGACATTTATATTATAAATTACTTAGATTTATACCAAATTTTTTAAGTGTTTATTCTATTAAATTTGACTTTTCTCCTCTACTTGTAAAGTACGTGCGAAAAGCTCTTAGAGGTACGCAATAACATTTGTATTCATTCCACTTTGCCGTATTTGCCCTCTTCTCTTCTCTCTTCCTTTTCAAGCCTACTATGAGTGTAGTCTCTTCGTTTTCATTCTGTTGGAGATATTATTTTTTAACATCACTAACTTTAATTTTTTTTTTAAATTGGAATATATAATTCGTAATTTATTTTATCAGATGATCTACTAAGTCAACCCATTTCCTTACGTAATCCCAATGAAGAATGTATGGAATAGCGTTGAATCTATGAGGTACCGTGCTGCTCCAATTCCATGTCAGCATTCATAATTAGTATTTAGAACAGAGATATGCAAATTTTGTCTCTTAAATACACAATTTTTGCTTTACAAATTGTATTATTAAAACAGTTAGAAAATGTGCTTAATATTTTTTACTGCCTTTAATTCTTGTTTCACTTCTAGTATAGTAATTTTCCAGCTAATTTTATTGCCATTTCATCATTTGTAGTGAATTATTATATTGTGAAACATGAAAATCCAATGAGATTGATATGAGAATGGACAAATTCACAGATATGGAAGGCTATGGAATAATATAGTAATATCCTTAATTAATAAAAAAAGGTAGGAGAATATTAATGATTAGGTCTGAAATTTGCTCCATTCTTGGTTAATAATGCTTAAGTGTAATACAGTTAAATAAACCTATTCGTGATAGTAGAATTAATAAGTATGAAATATCTCTAACTTTTATTTTACTGCATCGTCATGACATCAGTGATTTGACATCACTCTGTTATCTATCAGGAACAGTTGCGCTAAATTCCTCAGTGTGGGGGAGAGTGATGGATGGTGCCTACCTATGGCGTAATTGTCGACTAGTGTTGCACAGATCTTAGACAATTCAGAGTCCTATAACTATTTCTTATCACCTATAGCAACGATGAATTTTATATCCTAATCATTCTCTATCATAAGGTCAAAGTGATTTACTAAACAACTGCTGCCTATTTATAAAGAGATTGACTGTCTATAAACAATAAATAAGCTAAAATTATATTATGACATATCTTTCTTGTATGATGAGATTTCTTTCCGCAGATTGATATTTTCTACTAATAGTTTCCTTTAGACGGCTGTTGATCGTCACAATAGACTTGACAGAAGTAACATTTAATTTTCATAAATAAACTATAGTTTATCCCCATTAGAATTAGTAAGTAATAATTCATTATTTACAAATTATATTTTTCCAAGACAATTTCAACCAACTTGAGCTGCAGTTAACACTGTGCGATCAATGATCCAGGTAGGCTCACTCTATGGAAAACAGGGTGACAATATTGAGATGAGTTCATATAGAAATTTTGAATAATTCGGCGGTATAGCAGCTGCTTATTGAAAATCAGTGTGATATCTGCAGGAGTGAGGTGTAAGAGCGCGTTTATCACTTTAATATAATATTATATGATACTCTCCCATCCTTGCTTATTCTAAGCATAATCGTTCATTAATATTTACAATTCCGTTTTTAATATTATCTACCTACAATTTTTATCCCTAGATTTGTTCTATTCTCAGTGTTTTCAAACTAAGTTTATTCGTTTATTTTTTATGGATATAGGAGCTCTGTTATTTAAGAAGGACAGCGACTCTTTTCGTTGCGAAGTTGTGTTTGTGTGTGAACATTTAGCAAATTTCCGGCTTAGCGATAACGTCTTCAATGCCCATGCAATATTAGATATACAAAAATAAAAATAATAATAATAGTTCCTGCTAGTTTATAATAAATGCTATTCATCAATAATTCTGTATAGATATCGAATAATATATTAAACATGATTTGCTGTTGAACCCTTAATACAAGCATCATTTCCCTTGGATTTCGCAGCTCATTTTCGTTGAGCCAATGGGTAATCACTCAAATCTTCGCGTCTCACTATGAGAAGATTACGCGCGATGGGACAGTTAGTTGATGAGAAGATCGCGGAATTTCCCCCTTCAAACAGCCAAATGTCAAAGGAATGTCTCATTCCATTGTCATCGTAGAACGTCATCCACTCGACATAGTGTTGCCAGCGAAAGTATTCTTAACACAACACAATCGCCAATTGTTTTCACATTACAACACACCTCAAATACTAACTGCATCTAAATAGTTTTGCCTCTCTTTCCCTTTTAAAATATTACTAAAATTTTGAAGATTGTTTCCCAGTTAGTCATCTAAATATCCGCTTAGTCTATTGAAACCTATAATCCAATCGCT
Organism: Heterorhabditis bacteriophora; assembly: GCA_964036235.1. Lineage (NCBI taxonomy): Eukaryota > Metazoa > Nematoda > Chromadorea > Rhabditida > Heterorhabditidae > Heterorhabditis > Heterorhabditis bacteriophora. The sequence goes on from OZ038426.1 coordinate 4,339,582, forward strand.
TAATGCCGAAGATGCTCTGAAAATATGCATAGGCAACGAAGTATTTTCAAGTTGCTTGGATGTAGCTTCTTATAAATTCGTTTTGATAAAATGGGCAAAAACTGAAATATTGAGCTAGCTGTATGTATTACACACTGTTCCCTCATCATAACCAAGGTCTTCCAATCATGTGATGACTGCTGTCCAAGATGACATATGTACGCCCTACCTAACTCTTACTTTTAACTTCCTCATTGCTGAATCTAGATTATTCCCTCCAGTATTCCCCATTGAAATTTTTCCCCTTTTCCCTTACTTAGATAATTAAATTATCCAATACGTATAATAAGTGCTACTATAATTTTATCGCATTTATATTAGTTTCCCAATACTTTTATTTCAAGTATACTAGAATGACTATTAATTACACTTCCCTTTTATACAAATTTCCCTCGAATAATCATAGTCCACTATTCCGCCTGCAAATTCTCTGTCTCGTAGCTTCTCTTCAACAGTTGTTCTCTTTATCGACATATTTATTATCAAGATTTTCTTATGTACTTAACCAGTATTGTTGGAGAGTATTATTCTAGCTTATGTGCTGATCAATTTGATCTTTAAAACTTTTGTTATTTTTTTATAAAATAAGTGTAATGAAATTCTTTTTATGTAGAAAATTTGGTCACCTAGGTGACAACATGCTAACTGCTGAAGAAACACTTTATATTTTTAACCATTATTTTTTATTTTCTGTAAAGAAATGGAAAACTTTTTCATCTAAACTCTATCTAATGTCTTGTGGAGTTTTGGGATTTTAGCATACCTATATTTTAAGCTAGATTACTGTAGCTTGTTTGCTCTTAAATGCTTTAGTATAATTTAATGGGTTCTTTATCTGTTTAACTGGCAGAGTGATATTTTTCTGTTATTTAAGTTAGTGACTGCATCTTATTTGCTAATAATGTTTTCCATATTTTAGTATTAGTGCTACATATCAAAATTGTACTAGCATACTACTTTCGTGATCTCATAAGCCAACTTAAAGGAGATATTGGTATAATTTAATCGTCGCTATAGCAGTCAGACTCTAGTTGACTTCTGTATTCACAAACATATTAATAATTGAAGTGTTTTTCTAGATACCAAAGAAGATGATAATCTAAAGATGAATTTTCTTTCTGATGGTTAGTTCACACCTATTAGAGTTGGCATTCATGTAGTTCAATTCAAATTTCCAAATTTTCAATTTGAATTTGAGTGCCAGCCCTAATACCTATCGATGTAAAAGAATGTAGCAGTTGTTGAGATCTGTTCTCTTAATCTATTCTACCTTAGGATACTTAATTTATGTTCAATTAAGCATGAAAAGCTTCGCGATGCACGATGATATCCGCTACGTAATAACTGTTATTCAGCCATTTTTGCCGAGTCCTTCAAATATTTCAATCTCGCAGTGATTTTTGCTCTGCTTGTGGTGTGGAGTAATTCCAGTATTCCATTCAGTAAACGGTATTAACGTCATATCTTGATTATTGACATCAATTTATAGAATAAAAAGTTTGGTTAACGACACTAATATGAGAGGAATTCGCATAGTTTTGAAACTTCTTTTTTTGTTTGGACCCATTTAAACATAAAACATAGCAAAAGAATTTGCAGTGCGTATCATTAGCAACCTTCTATTCTTTACATTAATTAGTGGAATGTTTTGTATTATATACATATACTTCCTCGCTTTCTTTAGATAGATAATACAATAAGACCTAGGTAGTTTATCCTCTTAATAGATTTCTTATCCTCAGGGTTTTCAAAAGGCGTGGTCCCACTACTGTCTTTGGCTTCAAGCGCTCGAGAAAAAAAATCGACGAACAATTTGATTATGCATGCATTTCTTAAGTGTTAAGTTTACTTATCATTACAAGCATTCATTCAACTATTTTCACTAATTTTAAGTAATTATATCCAACGTTGTTCAATCTAAGTAGACAGTAATTTCCACACTTATTTTAAATCTAATAATTCTTGGTAATTTGATCCACATGCAGTAACTCAGTATTTTCCATTACTACTTGAGCATAATTAAAGGAAATATAACAATTGTTATGTAACACCGAAGCTTCTATGTACTTTTGATATCTTTAACAGTAAATAGCGAGGAGAGCATCAAAAACAGACATAACCTTAAATCCACTAAATAATATTTTTCGAAAAACCTAAAATTTTAGCAAGTTTCATTAGTAAAATAGGATTACTGAAGTCGTATCAAAAATGGTAATTAGTTAAGTAATTTTTAATGTACAATTTCCTACAACTATTATTGAAAATATATAATTTAAATCGGTAAATATAAAAATAGGAGCGCTTTGTTCATATGGTTATGAAATGCTTTAAATGAGATAAATATATAAATTACCAGTCAATATTACCTAAGTGTTTTAAAAATATAGTTTATTTCTCACAAATCCTTTAATATTTATCTTATATTATTAATAATCTACTTTCTGATCACTTCAAGGATAGAGAATAAGTGAATAGGATTAACTATAATCTTGAGATAAGTACCAAAAAGAACATTCTTCTCACTACTGATAAATTTGTTAGATTAGAAATAACTTAAAATGTCATGCCTTTAGAAGTTTTCTTTTGATAACATAAAAATAGCATTTTTTTAAAGGAAAATAATAAATAATAAAAATATTGAGTAATGCATTTCTACATTAAGTAGAGTGACAAGAATGAAAGGTATCAATTTTTTGCTTCTTACTGCAGAAACTATTATAGAATTATTTTTTTAGAATAAGAAATATATTGCATAATAGAAACAAATAATTGCCTAATCTAACGCTATACTAGTTTTAGAAATATTTTACAATAAAACATCAAGATTGTGTGTTTCTCTATGATTAGTCACTGTGCAAGAGAATGCAGAGGAACTGTCAAAATGTTTATCTTGGACACATTTGATAGCTTGGGTCTCGAAACTATCGCAATAGACGAACGGTTGGCTGTAGGATCATCCGAATAATCTTAACGAATTAATAGAGATGGTTCGAATGTTTTCGTCTAATGTCGCCATGACGAGGAGGCTGGTAAGGTTTCAAATTTACTGAATGTGCACACAGAAGTTTAAACGCTAGTATCTAAAAAATGTAATTATCATTTATTTGCTTGTTTTCTTAATCGGATATCAATCCATGTGAAACTTTGCATATATAGTAACTATAAGTAAATTACTCATTTTTTTACCAAGCGCTCGTAATAGGAAAATACTATGCAAGGCATTTGTGAGTAAATGTATTTCTTTGATAACTTTAATCTCTAGTTTTAGCATATTTGATTTAAAATTCTTGAGTTTAAGGATTAATTTTTAGAAGAGTATTTTTGGTTTTCCCTTCTCCGATAACAAATTCCTAGCAGCTACTCAGGTGTCCTTTCGGTTTAAACCACAAAATCGTTTTCACACAACGAAGGTATAACTATTAAATCCAACTGCATTTATTCTTTGTTGAATCGTTTTTTGAAGGCTTATAACCATATGGTGTAGCTGTATTGTGTGCACTAGACAGCCCTATGATAAATTTACTCAATTTTATCTGAAATATTACAAAAGCCTGAGAATAGAGAGAAAAGTAATCCCACATTGCTAATATTCCACTCATTGACATAATACGGGATATTTGCTACCAGAATTCATTAATTAAAAATTAGTAACAGACGAATTTATATTTAATTCCCTTAATTTCTAACAGTGACATATGATTAGTGCTTCCGTATGAGGGGAATCTCGGATTTTCTCTCTTATTCGGTAATTCGAATTAGCTAGATGTTCGAAGAACCCAACTGCTTCTCATCTCCTCAAAACGGAATAAAATCCCTCTAATTTCCCTCGTACTCTTTTGTTTCTCACGAAACTCTTAATCAATGATGTTGTTATTAAATATATTATTTCAGCAACAAGAAAGAATGGCACTGAACGCTACTACGACTGCCAATATGATGCAGTTTAGTGAAGACATTATTAAACAGGTAAGTAAAATTAATGGAATATAACCAATAACTGATGAAGCATTGTGAAGTAGAAATTGTCTTAGAAAACCTAAAAATCTCTAAGTAATGTGTGTAATGGATATCATTTTTTTAACTAATTTAATTTGTAGTTGACTCCTGAAGAAATTGATGAGTTTCGGGAAGCTTTTATGATGTTTGACAAAGATGGTAACGGTACAATATCAACCAAAGAATTAGGAATTGCTATGAGATCACTGGGTCAAAATCCCACAGAACAGGCTTGTTTTTTGGTTTTCTATTAGCCTTTTTTAATTTCGTATTTATTTATACTTGTAAAATCTGGTTATATCGTACTTTGATGGCTACGTATCTGTCGTCAGCTAATATAAATCGAAGAAGTTGATTAATAAATACCTCTTATAATAAAATAAAAGTTAATCACCAAGTAATCTAAGCGTTAATAATTTTATGCTACCATTCTGTTTTTAACTTCAGTATTTTAACATTCACCCTTTTTTTATAATCTCCTCATATTTATATCTTTCATCATTACTCATATTTGAATATTGTCATTCTAATTTTAGTATTTCTCTCCAATAGTTAGTAATCGTCCCGTTAGGGATTTGCTATTCGATCTTCTATTCAACTCCGCTTTATGTGCTTTCATATGATGTCATATATAAATCATATCTTCGGGTGAATTTCAATTGAATAGGGATGGGAATTTCTCTTGGGTTAGCAAAATTTGTTGAGTAAACTTATGGAAGCAATGGTCCATGCGAAATATTCCATAAATGACGATCTAACATAGTTTCTAGATGAAATTTTTAAGTGGAAAAGATACATAGTTGATGATAACTAGTTATAAAATAAACCTGCATACTAATTACTAATAAGCGCACTGAATCTCAATAATAATAACAATTGAATAAGTAATTGTTAGACGCATTTTATATGGAATTTAGAGCAAAGTCTAATATATTCAACCATTAAAAAACTAGGACTTCATCATTAATTGTTTAGAATTGCAGGAAATCCAAGAGATGATCAACGAAGTTGATCTAGATGGGAACGGTCAAATTGAGTTCCCCGAATTCTGTGTAATGATGAAGAGGATGATGAAAGAGACTGATTCAGAAATGATTCGTGAAGCCTTTCGGGTATTTGATAAGGATGGAAATGGTGTTATAACAGCCCAAGAGTTCCGTTATTTTATGGTTAGTGTTGCTCCCTAGTTTTAATTAAATTCATTATTTCTTCAAAATCTAGTGAATATTTTTCTTGTTTGATAGAATATTAGTCTATTTATGCATATTATTTAGATAAAATGTTTCCATAATCAAGATAGAGTATTATACGTAAGCACCTCTGCAAGAGATGCAAATGTAGTTGTTCCTTGTTCTTGCAGGTAATGTTGCAAGATTCAGGTGCACATGGGCATGCAGTTTTCGGAAGAGGAAGTCGATGAAATGATAAAAGAAGTCGATGTGGATGGCGAGTTACCTGCTCATTATTAGACAATTACATCCTATAAATAAGCATTTTCTGTTTCTTTTCAGTGAACAGTATTTTAGGTGATGGAGAAATTGACTATGAAGAATTCGTGAAAATGATGTCAGACCGCTAACATCTCATACCGGTTATTTCCGCATCAATCGATTTAATCGGTAATCTATATCGCCTAACGAATCTCGTCAATCGATCTTCTCTTAAGTACTCAATATCGAATTTGAAAAATATCGATCACAACTGGTTTCTGTATAATAATCAATTATTATATTCTCTTAATGAATTTGAACCATTTCTGAAAATTATAAATAGTGCTGGCAAATTTTTTTTGCTGCGCATCTCTGAGAAACTCATTCAAAGAAAGGAAGAACTAATCGAAAAACATTCCTAATACGACTAGGTTTTATTCTATTCACGACATTCCTCTGGATGCTGAGCTTAGGCAACGATAGAACTAAGGAAAACAATGAGGAAAGCTCAGGATTCAAATGTATTGTTGTGTTAGAATTAGAGTAGTTTTGTTAATGCTTGTATTTAAGTTTTTGAATAAATATGGAAAGCATTAAATATGTACTCATTCTTAGAGGCAGCAGAATTGGAAGCCAAAATAATAAAGATGAGGAGAAAAAAGTAAGTAAAAACAACCCTATATTTTCAAGCATACTTACAAAACAAATAAATACCCGGCTAAAACGTTATATCTTTTTTATTTGTCCGATTTCAATCAATAAAAAGCTATGATCTTTGTTTTCTTCCATGAAAAGTATAAAAACACGCCTTATTGACATAAACAGTGACTGGTCACAACCAGCTGTGATAATAGCGAATTATTAACAGGATAGCAGTATAGGAAACGACTATATATCTATATAAAAGTAAGTTGAAAATAAATACACCTCACTAAGTCGTTGAATACAGTATAATTATGGTGGGAATGTATATAATTGGGTTATAGGCACAAGAAAGGGAAGAAAGGAGGAAGTCAGGAAACGACAAGCTTGGGAGTATCCTACTTTAATGTGTCGATTACAAGTTCATGAATACTATGTAGATTAATTGAAGTGTATAAACACTATGAAAAATAGTATATAGAAGAAATGTCTCCTGGTTGCCTATAAATAAATAAACAAACGATTAACTGGTCTATCGTTTTCCATCTTGTTTTTCCTTATAGCTAGATGTCGATTTGTTAGTGAGCAGTCAATTTTATCGTCATGGCTCACGTGTGTAGTAGTTACATGAGTGAAAATGGTGTGCGCCAGATGTTTTGAGGAAATCGAATGGAAGCAAAACAAAGACACAACGCAGGGGAAAGTCCGACTATCTCATATTGCTGGTGGATATCCACTCTCTTGGCATACTTGTAATTGCCTGCAAAGTTGTAGTATAGCTTAAAATATCGTTAATCTCTCTTAAACCTTACGATTGCACATGGAGAAGAAAAGTGAATGAGAATGAATCTAAGTATAGATCTTTGAATGGCAACGGATAACAAGATGTACGTAGTAACCTGAATAACTAGTCGAATGATATGCTAGTCTTCAGAGGCTTATAAGCGTCGTGATCGGTTGGTTCGCTCATTTTACAATAATTAAATCTATATACAGCATCAGAAGAAGTATCAGACAACAATGGCAGCAGAACTTGTTCAGATTCAACCAGGAACTCAGGTAGTGTTAGACGAAAAGTCTGACCTGATCAGTTGATGTGCTTAATGAATGCAGATTACAGTAGATTGCATCTTTGGTGATTTATCTCATTCACTCTGAGTACTTCTATATGAGGAAAGACTACAGTGATGACCGCAGCTAATACTTTCCTTGAAGAGCTTTTAATAATTACTGATATAGGATTCAACTGAAATGAGTAGGTTGGCTCCATGTGAAAATGAAATGAACAGGGCAAGATAAAAATAAGAGGTATATGTTGCATTATCTGCAACCTTCTTGAGTATCTTTACAAGAAAACTCAAACCTTCATAATTCAGTAAGAATTCCAGTCTACAATCTCATCACGATAAAAAATTAATGGCCCACTGATGTTTATTCTTCCCACTTCATTCTTCTTTATCAAATAATTAGCTGTTTTAATACTTAACCTCATTAGAAATGCTTTATAGGTCGAAAGATGGACAATTGAGAAGAAACTTGGGGAAGGAGGATTTGGAGCCGTTTATAAGGTAAGACAAACAGTTCACGTAGTATTTCTCCTATTTCATGCTAGACACAAGTATATTATAGGTGCGCGATCAAACTGGGCAATATGCTCTAAAAGTAGAAGGCATAAATGAACAGATCCAGGTTGTCACATTGCTTTAATTTTTATATATACTGCATATTTCTTTGTTTTGGTCATTATATTAAACTGTTCATTTATGATTATTTTGCAGGTACTCAAAATGGAGGTATTCGTGTTAACAGAATTAACAAAGCGAGGTTCTCGTCACTTTTGCAAGATTGAAGATAAAGGACGGTACGGGACATTCAACTATGTGGTCATGACACTTGTTGGAAAATCACTGCAAGACCTAAGAAAAGAAGGACAGGGACAGCATCTCACTCTACCGTGTGCTTTATCTGTTGGCATACAAGCGCTGGAGGCTTTGGAGGGTAAGATAAGATAGATGTTCTATAGAAAAACCGTTGATATGAGTAAAAATTAGATGTATTATTGTTGAATATTGAGCCTTTTAGATTTACACAGCATCGGTTATCTACACCGTGATGTTAAACCAGGAAACTATACAATCGGTAGAGCAGAACTGAGCGAATTGCGCAAAGTGTACATACTTGACTTCGGCATGTGTAGGAAGTTCACTAATGAGCAGGTTATGATAACTCCTGATGAATCAGATAGTCATCCAAATCTATACATTGTTTGAAACTGGTTAATAGATTATTTACTCATGGAATAGTTTTATATAGGGAGTAATTCGTAAACCACGGGCAGCCGCTGGGTTCCGTGGAACTGTTCGTTACGCTCCAATCTCATGTCATATGCAGAGGGAATTGTGTAGAAAAGATGATGTAGAGACTTGGATTTATATGCAAGTCGAGATGACTGTAGGCCGGCTGCCCTGGAGGGAAGTACAAGACATGAACCAAGTAAGTGCTTACTAAGGTCATTGTATACACTGCAAAGATTAATAGCTTATTATTGCGAAATAAAACTAATTATTTTTGTTTTGGTGCATCTATGTCAGTGAACATATATACAATTTTAGGTGGGTGAATATAAAAAACGCGTCCGTCAACCACCGGGAATTTTCGAGTTGTTCCCATCGCCTTGTCCCCGCGAATATACAGAAATTCTTCAATTAGTAGATACGTTGAAATACTACGATCAACCTAATTACGCCACAATCTATCAGGTATTACACGTTATTTCTAATCGTTTAACTCTTGCCTTGTTTGAATTAGACATTTATTTATCGATATGTCGTAATATCATAGAATTTATTGTCATATTGTTTCAGCTCATGCGTCGTGCTTTGCAAAATTGTGGAATGCCTGAGTTTCCTTACGACTGGGAAAGGAATGGGGGAGGATTTTAGATCTTAGAATAAAATATTTACTTTTATTTTTTAAATTTACCTTTTTTGTCTGCCTAATAATATTTCAAATAAAATCTAAGTGTTAGAGAGAACTTAATTCTTACTTTGTCTATTTTGAGTTTATTCCAAAAATGTCATTTATCACATTT